>JAOQGH010000012.1:145612646-145646730 GCA_025769975.1 Gallinago jamesoni
GGCTCATGAAGAAAGAAGAGCACCTTACAAGCTGAAAAAGGTTCTATGGTTTAATCAGTTAAAACCAAACCCATGGATTTTTAATGGAACGCCAGTTTTGTTTCTCTCCTGCAAAGGTGTCTTATTCTGCCCATAATAACACCATATCACTGAGGATCTCCTGGCATTGCACTAATGTGCCTGGTCTCTGCAGCATGTGGCTTAGTTTTGTCTTGTTTTCCAGAGCAGGTTGGTGTGAGAGGCTCAGTGTTATGTTTGCATGTTCTTAATGTCTTTTCTTCTTCTAAAGAATTATGGAAATTAAAGAAGTTCCCTTATAGTAGATGTTGGAAATGTCCTCTTGAGTCTTGTGGGAAATAGATGCTTTTTGAGCTAACACTGTGATGCCTGAGGGGCAGAATTTTTGATTATATTCATAGAATAGGAATGATTTAAAACTGTAGGGGCACAACTCAGAAAGTTGTCTCAGGCTGCTGTGTTCCTTGATGATGAGAGTCAAGACTTAGGAGTCAGGGAGACTAGAACAGGTCTGAGGATGCCAAGACAGGCCACCACACCACAGGGGCCACTGTGATGTCCTCTGCTAAAGTGAGTTTTCACAGGTGCAGACAGTGGTCACGTAAGCAAAAGATAATGGAAGTGTGGATTTCAGATCATCATATGTTGGGGTCTTCTAGTCAGCCAAGATAGTATGGACACTAAGATCAGTGACAGTCCTGAGTGCAACATACTCTGCAAGGTGTAATATGCTCCTCTAGAAACAGGTAGGTGCCTTCTGCTGCTGTTTTTTAATTGTCACACAGGGATCTCCCACAAACAGAACAGATTGTCACACTCTGGAAGGTCGAATTTTTTTTATTTTTGTCTGAAAAGACCATCCAAAGCATGGATGCACCTGAATTCTCTGACTATATGGAGAGCAGATTTGGCTGTAAAGGGTTTGGAAAGAACAATCTGCCAATTGTTGGTGTAACCTGTGTAAACCCTGAGTTTAGACTAGTAAAGCCATTATTTGCTCCAGGGGAAAATTTGTTTTATTTGACATTAAAAATAAAAACTCTTTGTAGGTCACTGAATTTCGTAATTGCTGAACTGAGAGTTCAGATACCTTCTATGATTAATACACCTTCTCTGTTCAATGTGATTATGAGGAATGACCACTTCTGATTAAAGTTACTATCACCTGGTGCCAGGAAAAGTTATTATAAGAAGGGTACTACCCTCTAGGATGTCTTCATGCACCTATTCTACAATCACAAACCACCCAGACCTTGACGAGCAGATCACACCTGAGAAGACTCGATGATCTCAAAGGTCCCTTCCAACCACTAAGGTTCTGTGATTCTGTGATTCTGTGAAGTCAGTAGCACCATCTTTCTCCTGGGCTGCAATAACACTAAAGGGTAAATTTGTAGAGTAAAATTTAGGTATTTCATATTTAATCCATTAAAGAGATACGATACACAGGCAATTAGCAAGCACATACAACATTGTATTAGGAGAAGGAGTGCAATGGAAGGTCTCTACACTATTCTAATCATGTCCTTATCTTGCAGCCCCTCTGACATAATTTAAATTTGTTGGACAATTTATAAGTATTATTAGGTCTGGATAAACATAAGTCTATTAATTAAGTTTTCCCACAAGATAAGCTGTCCTCTGTGGTTTGTTCTACACTAAAATCACAACATTGTTCCCCAGCATAGGCTGCAGGATGTAGACCATGTAAACCACTACCCTTTTCCGAAACAATTACTTCATGTACCCAAAAGTAATGATGGAATTGTGTTTTCCCCTTTAGCCGTAACCACCAACATAAAGACAGATCAAAGGAAGGCTTTTCCCCAGATGTCACACTCCATTTCCGCTTCATTCCCCCTTTCTTGGTTTGATTGATGCTTCAAGCTAAGGAAAAGAGCCTTGTTTATTTCTGAGCTGATTTTCTCTCTCAAGCAGAGATGGGCAGAACAGGGTAGCACTGGAAGCTGAAAGGCTAAAATCAAATGAAGGATATCAGCATTGAATACACCCTGGAGTCCTGTGGGAATGAGAAAAGCATCCATGTCTTCAAGGTTGGCCACCCATACTAGTAGCTTGATAAATACTCAAAGAGATGGGCTATGTGTGACAACCCTATAGCACATGGCAAGTATAAACACCACACTGTGTGCTACCTCCTAGCCAGGATTTGGGGCACAGCAGTGCTCCAGTCCATCCCCAGCCCTGAGGCACTTGCCCTGCAGGTGAGAAGAGGGTGCCTTGGAGCACAGACCAAAAGAACAGGGCACTATGGAGTCACCAAGCACTGTCAGCATGGGGATTTGAGGTACTCAAGTCCATCTATCCTAAGGTGCCATTAACTCCATTTGCACAGGACATCATGTGAAACTATAATGACCTGTGGCTGTGGAGCTTCTTCCCCTTTCCTCCCATGACTTCCTCACTTGAATTTTTGAGCTTAAAATTTTGAGTCTCTTTGTTTTTGATGCTCAGATCCAACTGCATACCTGATATCAAACATGGGTAGCTGTTTTTGTCAAATATCCTATTGCATGCTTTTTAAGTCATGACTGGAGGAGGCATTGGGCCTGCTATTAACCAAGTGATTAATGCGTGCCTCCAGGGTCAGCAAATTCAGGTACATACCTTCCCCGAGCTGAGAAGATGCTGTCTGATGCTCTGTGTGGTCCTGTCGTTACTCCACCACAGCCCTCTTGCAGGTTCTGCTTGGGTCCAGCTCAGGAAACTGAGGTTTGTGGCTGCTCAGAGGGAGAACAGGCAGAGCTGAGTCCATCCCCTGAGGCTGCTGATAAGAGAACAGTGGAGGACACTCATACCTCTCAAAAACAGTGATTTTCCCTTATTGGCAGCACGTGATTTAGGTGTAAAAGCAACCACTAAATAATGTAGAATATAATCTTAATTTTAGTTAACTAGGAAAAAAACATCAACATACATGAATCTGTTTAGCTTCTGTCCTACTTGATGAATGAAGGGCAAGCAAAGGGTAAATGTACATTCGATCATAAAAATGATGATAGTTTTCCCTAATAAAATGCATTACTGTCATCAGAACCACTTGATATATTTACAACCAAGTCTCCATCGTCCCTTTGCATCTGCTGTGATTCAATTATGGTGGTAGCACCAATCTGTTAATATCATTTTGAGCTGGCTTAATTTGCCTTCCGTAATTTAGGCAAATTACAGGAGGTGAGAAGGCTGCACGAGTAACCTTATTAGCAGAGACACCTTCTTATGGATGCAGACTGAGCGAAGGTTAAAGAAAAAGCTTACAATGAAAAAAAAAAGTTCAGGATGAAACTTCCCCTTTTAGACGACTGTTTTCATTACAAAAAGCTAGTTTGACTCCATTTTAGTATCAATATATTTATTACGGATTTTTTAATTCTATTTTTTCTTTTTTTGGTCTTCAAGGCACTATTTTGTTGACAATAATTTATATGGACCCTGCTCAAGGGCTGTTATTTGTATTTATGGTATTGTAGATGATGCTTTCGCAAAGGAACAGGATGACGTTTCTGAAAATTACTGTGTCCAAATTATATCTTTCCCCTTATTTCAAAAAAAAAAAAAAAAAAGAGAGAGAGAATTCATGGAAGATTTTTCTTGGTCTCTCCCACTAGTGTAGATACAAAATGATTTCATTAAAATGTATGAAACTACCCTGGCATAAAATTAATATGGGAGGAGATTTTGGCCCATGCTTGTTGTATAGATTCTGAAGTATCAAAACTGCCTCCACTACATCAAGAGCTGCACTCATGTAATTCGGGAAAGGATGGGGTCTGATGCATTCTGATTATTTCTTTATCAATTTTCACTGGCAGCACTAGTCTATACTATTGAATAAGTTATTATGCTTTGATTGATTTATCTTCCTTCAGGCATTCATTTTATATTTGAGGCAATTCCTGTAAAAGAAAGAAAAGTGATGCCACAAAACACAAACCCCAACTTTTCAAAGCAAAAAGTTACTTGGGTAATTCCCATGAAAGAAAAATTTGCAGTAATTTGTTCTTCTACATTTGACACTTAAATAAAGAGCAGAGGATTTTTCAGTAGAATGTTGGATTTTTATTCTGATTGTCTTTGTTTTCTCTGTCCTCCTCACAGCAGGGATTGCTGGTGGATGTTCTCAAAGACAACTGATTCAAAACACACTGAAGACTGTGACAATGTCTCCATGGAACTCCACGTGGTCTGGATCAGGCCAAGCTGTGTTTTGCTTGGCTTCTAAGACTGCTGGTTTCTATCTTCTTAGATTTCAGCATGAGGTACCCAAATGTGCTTTAAAATGAACAGTCTCCACTCTCAATAGAGGTTTGTTAATTTGAGGCAGACAATAGAATGCAAGCATTTTAGCTGAAAACCAAGAACAAAACTTTTTAAAACTGTTTATTTCAGTTTATGTATGACAGTCCGACAATGTTATCCCAGAATTCCTCACAGAATCACAGAATGATATGGGGTTGGAAGGGACCTCTGGAGATCATCCAGTCCAACCCCCCTGCCAAAGCAGGTCCTCAGTCTGTTCCAAACTTTCTCTCTACCTCTCTCTTATCTCTGATTTTAGTAGACGTGGGCAATATTTAACTCTACCATCCCTATAGAAAATTGACTTCTTGGCCTAACAAAATGAAAGCTTGGAGGACACATGACAGCTGTTCCACAAGGAGATAATTATGGTGCAGGGGAAAGGAGATGGAGAGCAATACTGTCATGAGAATAAATTAATCAAAGGAAAAAAAATGGTCAAGATGCTTTCTCAGTGGAAAGAGATCAACCCAAACAGATCCTACAAAACTTCTGGTTGCCAGACTGTACTCAAAGAGCCCAGCCCCATTCATTCATTCCCAGACATAAACAAGCAGAAATTTAGGGCAATTACTGTTGACAGCCTTTATCAATTTGGGGAGAAATAACAAAGAAAGTTTTAAGGCTATCAAAAACACAGTGTTACTGAGGAAGTTAATTATTACACGTAAAGACTTTAATACTTGGATAAGGATCCAAGTGGACTGCCCTTCTTGCAGTCCACATAAGAAACTTTGACACATTGTTAGACTAGAATAGACTGACTACAACTATTTTGTTGGTTCTGCTTTTCTGACATCATGTCGTGGTACTTATATAATTTTTTATATTGTGGAAATAAAAGAACAAGTTCCCTTTAGTTTTATTTTTCAAGTCCTTACTGTGTTTCAGATAGGTATTTCACCGTATGATTTGAGAGTCCATTTATTTGGGACGGGTTATATATCTTATAATGGACACACGTAATTTACTTGGTATCAGAGAGACAAACACAGATATGCTGTATTTATCCAGGATTGAGCCTTTTTTTCTAATGATTCAATGCCTGTTCTGAATAGATAATCTTGCATATATCATTTGCTTTAAGATGGATGAGCTATTGCACCAGTATTAAAGATGTTTAAGAATTACCCTCCACAGTATAAATCACCCAGTTGCTGTGAGGGATGTCACCTTGTATGACAAAAATGGGAACATAGGAAATTAGAAAGGAGATTAATGTCATGTTCTAATGCTCTTGCATAGAAGTTATATATAGTTTGCATCTCTACCACTTGATCTTTCCATACCTAGAGTAAATTGGTTTATGAAACATCCGAATCACATAATGAAAGATTAGATACAGTAAACATTTAGATTAATCTGTCTACTAAGTGTGTCCGGAATTAATACCAGGATGTATGGATTTGTTGTGTCTTGAGAAAAATTCCTAACTAATGAGAGGTTTATTTTTTCATTTAATGGAGCTCTTCTGAAAGGAAAGTGTCTGTCATCACATCTGATTGCAACAAATGACCTTCCTCTTGGAAGACAGCTTATCAGATTTAAATTCAAAATCCTCTCCTAAAAAGGATCACTGGTAAGCACTGAAGTTGTCTGGAAGGGGAAACCCTAGTATGACAGCCAGTGACTTCACTCAATGTATGGCTTCATGATACACTGTGTGAAGATGTGAACACGCTCTGCCAGTGCTTTGAGCTGGCCAAAATCCCTTGATCATGTTAGGGTGGCACCAAGCAGGAGATCAAGGGCAGTACTGTGTTGATGGAATCACACAGCTTCTGTATGGTGCTGGATCTTGGGGGCTCAGAGCATGGGCAGTTCATCACTCTGAGGTAGTCACCATCATGTAGTCGACCACCATGGTCGCTTTCTGGGTCCATTGTAAAACTACTGGAAATGCATGTATCTATGGTTCCTTATATGAAGTGAAATCTGGCTGGTGTTTGGGATAAAATGCTGTGTCAAAAGAAATCATCCCGTAAGCTTTGCTTTAGTAATTATAGTTTGTGACTTAAACATATGAGCTGCATTCCAGCCCAACGTACCGTACCATCTGCTAGACATTGCCCTTGGGAGAGAGAAGAATCTGTAACATAAAGGAAAAATTTCATTTTCCATAACAGTTTTGCTTTTTAGTCCTTAGGTACGTTTAAATTAAAATAAATCCAGCAAATTCCCATAAAGAACATATTGAGTCAAAAGCTTGAAAGCTGTCTCTCTCTCATTTCCTTCATGTTGAACTGGTCTGATCTGCTGAGTATGGCCATTTGCAACAGGACATGGTTTGATGAGCCAATGCCTATAAGTCTGCTTTAAATTGGGAATTATCTTAGAATTAGGATACTGTGGCCTTATCTGACCTGTTTGGATCTGTGATTTAAAACAAATTGGGTCATTAGACTGTGTAGTATGGTTAAAGCTAGTAAGCTAGTTGGTTTAATTACGTAAAAAAACAGTTCCAAACATCAGAGGGTGGGGTTTATGTTAGGCTTGATGTTGGTTTGGTTTTTTTTAAACTAGTGGCAGAGGTGACACTAGTGTTCTCTGTGCTAAATGTCTTCTCGTAGCACATTTACTATTTATCGTGTCTGGTGATATGAACTTGAAAATATTAAGCACAAAAAAACACCCCAAAACCCAAAAAAAACCCCTGAACACACGCAACACTGAAAAGCTTTACCTGATGCTGAGTTTCTGGACAGATAAATGTTTCATTTTTTACCTCTCTTCCTTGTCAGATGGAAAATAATATCCAAAGACTTTGCAAGCTCAGAAAAGCCATAGAGCTATGAACTAACACCCCTGGTCTATTTTTAAATGGAGAGAGTGTTAAATGTCATCTGGGAGGGTGAAGTCTACTTACAGCAGCAAGCCTGAGCTGTTTGCTGTTCACTGATCACCTTTTTCACTGCATACTCTGTGCAGGGAAGGTCCTTTGAGTTATTACTTACTGTCATACTATTGTTAGAAAAGTAAATAAGTAGAAATGATGAACATATTTTAAAAATTTAATAATGAGCTACCTGATCCCCAGAAGACACTTTTGTGAGCTACGTGGTATGTTTGTGATGAGGTTCACCAATAAGTGCATCTGCACTGACCCTGATAAAGTTTGTAAACCACATCCAGACCAGTGAAATACCAGACGTTGATGAGCCACATCTGTCACATAGAGTCACCTGCTCCACTGAATAAAGCAGCCCCATGGAAGCACCTAATACAAGCCCTGTCTTGGGAATGGATCAGGAAAGAACAACTCACCGTGAGCCGCGCTGAGTCAAAATCAGTCTGTGGGCAGATGGGAGACGACTAGTGTATGCAAGCAGAGAGGTAGTCACACCTGGAAATGAGAAACCAGCACTAGGGAGTTTCCTCTAACACTGGTGTCCACTGCAGAAGTCAAACTACCCTAATTTTCCTTTTAAAATTGTATGAATCTATTAAAATATCTTAGCAAAAGTAATCTACTAAAATACCTTAGCAAAACCAGCTGTGATTTGCAGTGTCAATCCACCTGATTCTCCACCTGTGAGGATGAGCTCTGGCTTGCTTTGCCCACCCGAGAGATGTGGATCAGTGCATGGCACTGGACACACAGAGCCCATATTATGGTCACAGACACTCTGTATCACTGAGATTCTCCAAAAAACACAACATTTGCAAAATTTGTGACACAACTGGCGTCAGCCACCTCTCTGTGACTGACTCACCTCTCATCTCTACATTCACCATAAAAGTTGTGAAATGCTGCAGACTTCATAAACTAAAAATCTGAAGTATAAATAGTATTTGCCAAGCAGAATATAAATGGTTATACTTACGCTGCACGGGAAGTGTTGGCCACATATGTCCCATAAAGCTTTCTGTCAGAAGGGCCTTAGGTGAACACTAAATACCTCAAGAACAGAGAGTTAAATGTTGACCCTCATTTATGTTTATTAGACCATATGCTTTGTTACCAGGGGGCATGAATATTGCATTCTCCAGAGCTGAGAGCAACAGTCCCATCTGTTCACGCAGCTCCACAACTACTGACTTGTATTTTTCACGTGGACCTTGTACTGAGTGCCAACAAGATCTCCAGGACCTTATCAATTTAACAACTGAACCAGCAATGAGAGTCTCATTGCCTTCCAGGACATAGGCTTTGATCCGGAATGGTTTTTATATCTATATAAAATACATTTAAGGTATTCCAACTTTTTAGTAGATCAAGATGCATAACAGAACAGATGCAATATTTTATGTAGCATTTGGTTTTAATACTTTGGAGGCATGAGTGAGGGTTAGGAGCTGATCACTGAAGGAATTATGTGTTTTGAAAAATGTCTTCTATACATTACGTTTGCTGCATGCAGGATAGATGTATGTGTATTTTCACTGAAATAGAATGTGCAGTGATATATTTCTTCATTTCAGTCAAATGTAGATGTCTAGCCTGCCATTACAGATGATTAGATAACTATATTTACTGCTCTGAAATTATACTTAATAATACCATTGCTTTCAACCTGCTTCTTAAACTCCAGAAGGGAAATTGGTATTGTGGCTAATTATTTTCAGCAATTCTGACTACAATAAAACTGCACACACTGAAATTACATGTATGTCTGTTCAGAAGTACACCCCGCCACACTGCTATAGAACAATAAGGGTTTAAAAAAAAAATCCCTCCTGTTTTATCCATATATCATAAATAATAGGTATATCTCTGATG
Source organism: Gallinago jamesoni (assembly GCA_025769975.1). NCBI lineage: Eukaryota > Metazoa > Chordata > Aves > Charadriiformes > Scolopacidae > Gallinago > Gallinago jamesoni. Next base: position 145,621,705 of record JAOQGH010000012.1, read on the forward strand.
GATGCTGAACAAAATAATGTCTTACTTTTCTCAGCAATTGTTTTATTCACTTATCTTTCAAATACAGCTCTAGCTAACAGCAAAGAAAGGGACATCTACTTCCCCCCATGGCTATTTAAAAGTAATAGCCTCACACTATTTGTCATTTTCACTGCAGTGTGGATAGTAAAGAACAGATACTGAAGGCTTATTTCTGACTTGCTGTTTGACCATGAAACTCCAAAATTGCAGGTGTAATATTTGAAGCATCCAGCAGAATATGCTTCATACGCTTCCTCTGCAAAGGGACCTGGTCTGCAATATCCAGTGGGCTACACTCGAGGACAACTGAGTCACCTGAAGTCAGATTTAATAGTCTTGTTCATTGTTTGGGTCTTGGAAATCTGCATTTTAGATTCTCCTTAGCATGTTGCAGATGTCTTAGAGATAAGGACCAGAACTAGCTTCTGGAACAGGATATAGCACTTTTCATAGAATCATAGAATCATAGAATGGTTCAGGTTGGAAGAGACCTTAAAGATCATCGAGTTCCAACGCTCTGTCATGGGCAGGGACACTTCCCACTAGACCAGGCTGTTCAAAGCCCCATCCAGCCTGGTCTTGACTTTTCTTTCCTTAACCTCATACATGGGAGCCACATGTATAGCCCCTCATTATTTGCTCAGAGAAATAGATAAAGGGGCTTGGTAAAGCTTAACCTGTGCCTGTATATTCATTCTGCTCTGTCCTAAGCCAAGAGAAGGATGCCAGAGAGTGCCAAAGTCCCTCATTTGCTACCATGAAAAGGAAAACCAGAAAGCAAGAGGTACAGCCTGAAAAACAAAACAGAACAAAACAAAACAAAACAAAAAGAACAAAACACCAGCACCCCTCCAAAAAAACCCCAACCAACAAACACCAAAACCCTGTAAAACAGCATCTTGTATTTTATCTGAATATGACATCTATCTGTCAATCAAGCAAAGCTTAATAATGGATGGGTTCAAAAAATGGACCTCTCTGGTCTGAATTCACCCTTTCTGACACTGAGTGCCTCACATTTAGCTGATTTGTCTCAAGTTGGTTTTGGGGCTCTTTTGGAAATCAAGTGGGTTTCTTCTCCTGAGGCAGATTTCCTTGGAGGGCAGTTTGTTCCCCTAACCATCTTACACTGAATTTAGCTAACTGGATGACAGTTTTTCAGCAATAAAGACACATGAGATGAATCCCACCTTTGGGGGCCTGACCCACTGCAAATGAATCAGCAATGGACAAATAAACACTATTAAAATAATTTGAATTTCCAGTCTTAATAACTTGAAAGTGAGAGAAAAGAGCTGCATAAACTTAGAAGGAACCTTTTCACTTGAAACGATGAAGATGCACAAAAAACTTATTTCATGTAAGGCACCTGTTCTCGTGGAGTGGCTCGTTTCCTGTACTTTCCAAAAAAAAATATTTCAGGCTTTTCTCTCCTCAGCACTAAATTATAAGCCTGATAGTAGATATACTGTTATTTTTCATGAGTAGATGTGCCTTTCTTTTATAAGGCTTTAAAATAATTCTGTTTAGCAGGTTGGTATAAGATGAAAGTACATGCTTATTCCTAGTCAACAAATATAAAGTATATAGTTTACACAAAGAGATAACATCTGGCACAATCCTTGTTGCTGGGAATGGTGGAAACCGCACAAGGTATCCCCATTATCCTATCAGCCTAATTTTGCTAAGCTCATTTTAATGAAGCGCAGAAATGTGACTGCCTATTCAGCCTCTCATCCTGGGAACATATTGTAATTAACTGCCTGAGCAGCTGTACGGCGGTAGGAGAAGGCTTGAAATGATGTGACTCTGTTGATATTACTTGTGTTAAAATGATTTTGGAGATTGGGAAGGAAGATCTGATTGCCTTTTATGGAGGCGTCTAAAGTCTAAATGAGTTCTGACAACTGAAGGAAAAAGAAATAACTTGCAGACTTCACATCAGCGATCTGTAAAATGCATTTGGAAGCTTGATCACCATGATCTAACCTTTGCAATTATTTCAGCCCCTCCAGTTATTGTCACATATTTGATCCTCAAATGTTGTTTAATTGATACTATAAATGTTAACATAAACTCGATGGCAGAGGAACAGCTATTTGCTGTGTAAGCCAATATCTTCATTATTGCAAGGAACCAAGATACCACCAATGACTTTTCTCATGAGTAAACAACAATGGTTCATTGAAAACCTGCAGAAAAAAAAAAGTACTTGGAGAAACTACTACAACATTATAGTAAATGGGAGCAAGTGGTGTTAGTCTGGCAACAGCTCCAATCTGTAAGGCAAGAATGGAGCAAGCCTTGAAGAATCCATCTCACATATTAATAAAAACGGTTAAAAACACTGTTTTCTGGGGGATAACAGAACAATTCTACAAAGCTGATTGCTATCTTTGTTTCTAAAAAGCAGACTGAGATATTAAGACAAAATTATGGCACAGAGTCCATCATGGTGGAAAAAATGAGATTTGAACAGAGGAAGCCTTTCAGGTTATACTCTAACTGACAATCTACCACTACTGGAAGGTCACTGAAAAACAGTGACAGCAGATGACCATGCAAAAGCAAGATCTCGCAAAAAAGTACATCCTAGATTTTATGTTTCTAATCTCAGAGTTCTAACCCTCCACCAGTTGCCATCTTTAACACTCTGCATCACTCTTCTAACACAGATTCCAGGAATTTATGTTAAGTTTTGAAATTGGGTTTCAGTTTAGTTTTGTGGGAAAGCTTTATGTAGCAAGGCTTGGGCTTCCCCTAGGAGGGGATAAGACATGCTCCTTCATGTTACTGAAGACATGCTTCACTGGCCCATTTGGTCTGCTAGAAGCAGGAAGAGCAAGCTGAGAATGTCGGGGATGTGCTTCCAAGTGTATGATCAAGGGGAAGACGTGAGCTCCAAGAAAGTGGATGGGAGAGAGCAATCTGGTTAAACATCTCATCCATCTTTAAGAACCTCTGTAGAAGTAAACCTGTATCCATTTGGGGGACTAATCCAGTGCAAAGGCTGTCAAGAGGACATGCATCTCTGAGTGATTCTGGAACAGGAGCACGCAAGGTTGTTGTTTCGTAAGGCTGTAAGGTCTGTGATATCATTAATATATTTTTGTTTGCTTCTCTCTGTATAAACAAGAGATTCTCACAACTCACATTTATAGATAACCTTCAGAGCCAGGTATCTTGGCTAGCTACAGTTACCCTCCATAGCTGCTTGTTTGCAAAAATCATTTGATGTGTATTGTTTAAGAACATAAGGTCCCCTGTGACATTCCTCACCAGCTAGTTGTCTACTGTTCAATGCAGAAGCTTCTGGGCCTTATTAGTGTTATTATTTGTATTTCAGAGAGCACCACAGAGACTTGAGAACAGCTGTTCTTTGGCTGGAAGAATGGGTTTCCCCATGAAGAGTTGCTTCAGGGACATTAAAATCGAAAGTGGAAATGCACGGCACAAAGCACACGAAGAGGCATTCTGACATGATTATGGGGGAGTATAAATTACAGCCACGTTAGTACTAAGTAATAAATATCAGCACAAATATTTGTCTATTCCAGCTGCAGATTTTAACAGAGACTTAGTCACATAAGTGCCTAATAGTACCAAAGCATTTGTTCTAAGAATATGGATTTCCATATTTGTGCCGTTATGAGCGGTATTAATTCTTCATTTGGAGTACATTTGTCTTCATCATTCAGAGTATCCCTTTTCATTAGCAGTGGCAATTCGGTTAGAAACACGCTGTATTCATTTCACTGATTGTGATCTAAACTACCCTCTTGGGTGAGAAATGCAAAATACATTTATTCTGCTTTAATTAGACTTCTAGCAAATCCTTGGCAAATGGCAATTTTGAGCAGAAGATGAGAAAGCTATTTCCTTTAGTCTCTCTCTACCACAATAGAAGGATGACAGAGGAGCTAGGAGTTAATAGGAAACATTAACCAAAATTTGCCCTTGTAGCAGCTAGCAGTTCAGTTGCTGTTTCATATTTCTTCCATGACATCACACGCACTTCCAGACTTTAACATTTGTCCATGGCCTTCAGGGAGTGCACACCATGGTAATAAGATGAACTGCTTTTAAAAGATTGTGCTAATACCATCAGGGCTGACACAGCACCGATGTCAGCGGAGGTAAGGGAGAGTGCTGAACTCCTCACCTCTCTCCCTATCATCACAGGGAGGATGAAAAATGTACACCCTGATGCTGCCGGTGTTGTAAAGTGTCTCCAGCTGACTCCAACCAGCAATCAGGCTCAAAAGGTGGGGAGTGCCAGGCCCCCAACATCCACAGTGCTCGAGGTTTGGGTGCCGTGATAGAGGAATATCGATGGGGTCTGCTGGGGTGAGGGGAAGAAGGGATGCTGGAATGTTTCCCTAACTCTTTCCCAGGAAACCTAGATCTGACCATCGCCTTAAAAATGCTCACTGGGGATACAGGCATTGTTGCAACATTATTAAACTGCATTGGACCACCAGAGTGGACCTTTACGGTCTGGATGGCCACTGGCAGGTTGGAGAAACACCTAATTTCTCAGCCACAACGTTCTTTGTCCTAAAAAAAGGACAGTATCTGATGGGAAAAGCAGTGACTAAGGCATCGCTGGGATATAAATTCCTTCCCAGGCCTGCCCTTTGCCTGCCCACTGACTCCAGATGAGTCACTGTCATTTATCCTCTTCCTCTTAGATGCTTCAGCTATTCAGTGCAAACCTCTCAGGGCAGGAACGCCTTCTTAAATGGGTTTGTCTAACACCAAAGATGACTGAGTTCCAAGTGCAACTGCAGTGTACAAATAGCAAGGGGGAGGCCAGCTGGCTGCAGAGTGTAAAAGGCTTGTGCTCTGCATTTTTTGGCCTTTCCGAATTGTGTAGACTTGAAAATATCAAAAGGAAAGAATCCAAAGGCAAAGGAGAAGGGCACGAGGAGGAGAAGGAAGGGAGAGAAACCGTGATAGATCATTTGGCAATTCATCATCTGGCTTCTTTGAGATAAAAAGCCAATATAAAGAAATCAAGAGCAATTATGTCCCAGCCTATGAAATAGCTTGGGTTATACTCAGGCCTTCATTTTTCAGCTTATGAAATGTCTTGGGCTATGCTCAAGCCTTCACTTTTGATTCTATATGGTTTTTGCTTTGTGTGTTTTGTCTCTTCTTTGAATAATGGAGTTGATCGTCATTATTAGTTATTATTTTCATTATTATACTCTTTTCATTATTATACTCTTGAAGGTGCAGGATATGGCTGAAAAGTGACAAGACTGCAGTTGTAGAATATATTGGGTTTTAAGGAGCTTTTTTATGTGCCTAATGAAGATATAATTGGAATAAGAGGACTGAAAGCAGAAACTTAAAAATCCAGCCTGGAATTTATTTTATTTTTTTTAAACAACAGCTGCAGGAATTTCTGCTGAAGCCAAAAGAAATAGCTGATAACTCTCTCTCTGGATTTTTCAGACCAATCTGAGCATGTTTCCCAACAGCTCAGTGGCTTTGATGACTTTCAGCATAGCAGGATGGAATATTGCTATCTTGGTCTGTGTTGCAGCAAAGGTCAGACCAACGGGGATCCTTTCTGGGCTTAAAAATAAAATACATGCAGTGAAAGAAGCTCCAAGCCTGGGGACCAGGGAGTCTAAGAGAGCTGTTGTAAAAATGTGGGCCTCTTTTAGGGGTTGCAGTGAGGAAAATACATTCCATTTAGTAATAAGGAGGGCGTTCTGTTCGTAAAGGCAAGTGGGACAAATAACATGGAGAGGCAACAGAAGAAAATGATGGATCCTGTCTTGACAAAAGGAGCAAACAGCTCCCCGTAGGGTGTTAATTTAGTTGGACGTACCTCTGTACCAGTCCTCCTCCTGGAGGACTCTGCAAACAAGACAAAAGGGAGCTCACTGCCTTGCAGAGCTCATGGGGTAAATGTAAGATGAAAGGCAACAGGCAGGCAAGGAAAACACAAGGAAACCAGTACACACTGTTGGTCAGAGTGGCACGGCCACTGGGTTCAAGAGAGGAAGGACCTAAGCCCTGCTTACACAGGTAACAGGTGTTTTAGGGAGGAATTTCAAAGGAGGATCATAACAGAGTAGTTTCAGAGGTGTTTGTGGGGTTTTCCTACCTAATGCAGGGGGAGGCTTCAGGGAAGGCACAGAGGAGTTTGCTCAAAAGCATAAAACAAGCAACTGAGGTGATGCCAAGGCCCGATTGAGGTCAGGAAGATGGGAAAACTGAGGAAAAGAGGGCAAAAGATTATAAGCTGTGAAATACTTTCAACTAGATTCTCCTAAATGTACTGTGGACCAGTGAACAGCATAAACAGTTGAACACGTAATGGATGACATCAGCAGCAGTGGTTTGAAGGGACAGGAGAGGAGAAAGGAAAGATGCTCACGTTATGATGAAGGGGCAGGTAGATGATGCCCCCACGGTGACGAAGCCAAGAGATGGGGCAGGCAAGAGGGCAGAATTGGGGCCAGATTCGTGGCCACAGTGAGACTACACGTGCACAAAAAAGATGCAAGACACAGGCTGAGATGTTAGGTAGGAGACTGATCGTGGTGCGGCCTTTGAGCACTGCCCAGCATAGGATTGATTCTCAAAACAGCTGACAGGACAGATGTGCTCTTTTTGATGTTTCTGTAATACATGTTTCTGGAGCCCTGCAGCCAGCCAGCTGGTCCAGGCTCTGCCAGCCATAGGTGGGCCCTTGGCTCATCACAGAAGCAAATGCAACTCTATTGATTTAAAGATGTATGAGTCTCCTGCTAGAAAATCATTGTACTCAATGGCTTCTTCATCACATTTAATCATGGGAGTAGGTTTTCCATTATATTCAAACGACATTTTTTTCTTTTCTAGGAGACAGATGGAAAAGCACATAACAAAAGCATGGAGGGAAGCATTTTTAAATAAGTCTGCACAACAGAAGCAAACTTTAATGACAAGAAAGGTCAGTCTGGCAGGTTCTTTTCACACACAGGTGGGCAGTGCAGAACTTTCCAACTGCTAAACTGTTACTACAGTAATGCTCAGGACCAAATGAAACCTACCTTTGCTCTCTCCTTTGACAAGGTTTATTATCCCAGACAGAAATGCAGCCTCTTTTCTCAGAGCAGTCAGATTGTTGTTTCTCTGATCTCCTGGTCTCACAAATCTTAAACTCCCTGTTGTGCATCCAGAGGGGTGGAGCATGTCCTTGGAGCATGATGGTTGGTGATGTGAGAGACAGAGGCTCAAAACCCCTCACCTCAGGGAAAGATTAAATTCCTGGGATTGGGGTACTCTCTTCTTCACTGTCATGGGTTTGAACATCTGTGGTCTGTCGGCCATATGGATGTATGCATGGCAGGGGGAACCTGCAAGTATAGCACCGTGGGCCAGAAGCTCTCAGGGATGGAATTACACATTGGTGCCCAAATATGAATGTCAAGGCATCTTGAAGGTGACATGGGCACTAACCTGATCTGAATGGTTGACAGGAGGGATGTGCAACATTCATGTTTGTACAGACAGGGAACTTTGGAGGGCTCCAAAGAGACACATAGACAATGGACAATAAGGACAATATGAAGACAATTGCCATTTTGAAGTCTGAGCTGTTGGCATCCAAATTCTGCAGAACATTAGTCTAAATTCAGTTTTAATTTAGGTGACTTCAATCTTGCCTTCCATGCAATTATGTGAAATTGAATTGTGTTCTGCACTCACTTCAGCAGTAAACTCTTCAGGGACACCTAGGTCTTAGGATGGTATCAAAACACATTTATCATCCCCCTATATTTTCATTAGTTTTGGGAACTGTGCCTTCTTAACCTGATACACTGCTCCCATTAGTCCTGTCACAGAAACACCTGATCTGACAGAAGGGCCTTTGCCTATCTTCTTCAATATTCTTTTTTTTTACATTTCTAGAGCTTGAACTTATTCCAAGTTTGGAAGATAATTATTTGAATCAGTTCTTTCTTAGCCTGTTGCTATTATTTTTCAGATTTACCTCTCAGGGTAATCATGGCAAAGAACCTCATTCTTGATCAAATCTGTTTGCTTTTCTCCCTCTGGTCCTCCAAAACAGTAATTGGATTGTTGTATATTTCTAGTGAAAATAGCATTTTCCATTTTCAAGCTTCAAAGGTCTTCACAAGTATTTATTGATTGCCATTTCTTATGAATCCTCTTTGAAGCACAGCAGGTCTGTTACATCTGTTTAACCAACGGACAAACAAGCCTTGGGGGTCCTCCTAGAGCTTGAATAACATACTAGCATCGATATTTTGATTTAATCCCTTCTTTCATTTCAATCTGATAGGAAACTTCATGTTTCCATCCCAAACCTGGGTCTGGAGTCCACAGCCTGTGAGTTTTACTACCACTCAGTGTTGGCTCAGCACGTTGCAGCAGAGAGCAGACACTGCACAAGATGGGGCAGAGTACTGTGGTCGTCCTTGGATCTGCCCACGCTCTCACAGAGGTGTCAGCAAACTGCTACTGGGAAGGTTTCCTGGACCCTGCTGGCTCTCAGGATGTGCCTGGGATAATCTGCAGAAGGTGGCACAGGTCACAAAATGTACAAGAACACCCACAACCAAAATAAGTTGGGGCAGTCACATACCTCTGCCCTCCCACGCAGTGAGAGACCAAGGACCTGAGGTGACACCTCTCCATTTGATCTCCCTCACTTCCTTCAATTTAATGATTTTTATATGCCACATACTTGTTCAGGAACATTCAAAGGGCAATGAAACAGTTTGGCCCTTCCACAACTGAAATATTTTTTCAGAATGGCTTGAAATGCTTTTATTTGAACCATTTTGGCACCAAACTATGTTTCCCTACCAGGCGTGCAGCACTGAAGGGGATCCACCAGTCTTCTCCACCAGGAACATTCCCTGGATGGAGGCACACACCTACCAGAGGTGTATCTGTTATCTTTTTTTCCCTTTGTGAAATATATTAAGCTCTTTTGGATTCCTCCAATAAAATAAACTGCTGGGTTACTATTTCCTCTACCTGCTTCCGTTCCTATTTCTTTTTCCCAGGTATGGGAGACCAGAATTCCCACGCTATTCCAGAGAAAGTCTTACAGTCTGGCATTTCTTTATCTCCATTAAAAACACCTTGCCTGACAATCTTAATCTTGGAAGTACATTTGAATGGATAGTCAGGTGTGTCTCCTCTATTTCATATCATAGTCTCCCATGCTGCAGATAAAATTCCAGTTTTCAAGGCCTGTGTGACTTGCATTTCACTCTGACACATTTTAGGCCACTTCTACCCTGTGGTCATCTAACTGGTCCTAAATTATATTCCTAGAATGCTCTGAGATGAAAGTTCAACCTAATTTTTCTCATAAGCAATTTTCTTATCCTTACTCCTGCTTTTTCCGTAGAGGTTGTTAATGCATGCTTTTACGTAATAGTTTCCAAAGACAGAGATCTTTTTTCTTCTGTGATAATTTAATCCTCACCACAACCTATTCTAAATTTTCTTTTAATTTCATTCCTACTCAGTTGACAGTTCTCTACTGATATTCAGTTTATTTATCTTAAGTAATAATTTCTTAAGTGTCAAGAGAAGAACACGTTGCTGCCTTATTTAGAGAATCTCATATTTTATCAAAGAAGACTTCAGATTATTCTGGGGAACCTGTTTTTGACAAAGCCTTGCAGCATGTTCATTCATTTCTCTGTATGTCTATATTTTCCTTAAAAATTTCTTCTAAAGTCTTAGACAGAACTGCCATCAAATTAATTGGGTTTTAATTAGCCAGCTCTTTTTTTTTTCTTTCACCCACTTCAATAAATCTACTCCAATCTTCTGATTTGACAAGATCTCTCATGAGATGAAGAGAAGCTGTACAGAGGAAAAATACTTACTGCAATATCACAGGTCAGCTATGTCTCATGAGGCCACTGAAATCCACAGGGCTGATGAACATGGACTTGCGAAATCAGAGTCAGATATTAAAGTCCTGTCCTTAAAGCCACCTTTTTCACAAGGTTTGGCACTTCAGACCAAGGTGATTTAAAAGCCTGCCACCCCCAAATGTCCCTGCCAGATTACTGATTAGCTGTGGAGATGATTTCGCTATTGTCAGTAAATGTAAATCACTATCAATCTCAGTTTAAATTAAAACATCAAGCTGTAAACTGTGCAGGCTGACAACTTAGATTCACAATCATCTCTGATTTAGCTGCAACAATTGAAGAGTTTATCTTCCAGGCTGGTAACCTCTTCAGCCACTGCAGGTAAATCCAATGTGAATCAGAGTCTGAATTGCCCTTGTTTTCCCAATTACCCAGCTATCAGTGTGTAAAGAGTCCTGAGAGACAGGCTGCAAATCCTTGCTCTCTACTCCAGAGGTCTAAGTCTTATCAGAAAAGACACGATACCAAAATACCAAAATAGATTTCAGCTATTCCAATTGTCTCATCGAACAGCGACAATATAAGAAAGAAAAATAAGAATTGTATTCCAATGTCTAGGAAAGGAACACGCCAAGAAATAGATCCCTACTGTTCAGATTCCAGGGAAAAATTCTGTCGAGTTGTTGTTGAAGTTAATGTTTCTGTTGGCAGCTACATCCGTGACAGGTTGAGGGATGAGAGAGCTGCTGCCCTACAATTAGAGAGCACCTTGAGGAGTAAACCTCGGCAGGAGCAGAGATGTTCCTGCCTGCTGCTGAGTGATGGGATCAGCTCACAGCTGAGCACAGACATGATCTTGACATGCAGGAGCCTTTCGAAAATGGTTTGGACTGAGAGGGAATAAGGGTCTGTTGCTGTAGCTGAGATTTGAAATGGCAGGTGCCACGAGGGCAGCTGACAGGCACAGAGAGAAGGATGTCGTGGGACATGCCTACGATGACAAATAGATATTCCTGGGTCTCCAAGTCAAGTGTTACTTGACACCTCTGCTAATAAACCATGGTTAGTCCCGAAAATAAGGTGGCTACACAAAAAACAATTCTGGGGAATGATCCCTGGATCATGCCAGCTGTTGAATTTCATCCAGAGGCTGCTGGGGACTGCACAAGATGGAACAGGACAAATTCTGGACAGGCAACAGTCTAGGGATTTACCAGCACATCAAGCCACATTCCTGTGCTCAGGAGCATGTTGAGAATTACAGAGGCAGCCTTGGTATGCAAATAGAGGGAGAACTGGAGAGCAGGTAGGGCAGGAATGGTGATGGAAAGGTCTGTGGAAAGGCTCACTAGCATCCAACCCTCATGATAAGGCTAAAAAAGTCACCAATAGGGCTGGCAACTCTACACTCGTAGAATCATAGAATGGTTTGGGTTGGAAGGGACCTTAAAGACCATCTAGTTCCAACCCCCCTGCCAAGGGCAGGGACACCTCCCACTAGAGCAGGTTGCTCAAAGCTCTATCCAGCCTGGCCTTGAAATTAGAGCACCTGGTCCATCATGCAACAGAGAAGTCACGGCACAGAGAAGACTAGAAAGCAAGGACTGGTGATGTGCTTTGCTGCCTCCCAAGTGCCAGCATGGCCAGGCTGGATGGGGCAGACCCACGGCTCCCAGTGCTGGTTGTAGGGCACTGGTTTGTGCTTGCTGCCTGCAGGGGACCAGGCAAATTCACTGCCCTTGGAGCCTGTGGTTTGCAAAATGTGTCCTGTATGGATCTGCCCATCCACATCCACCCACTCTGCTGGGCTGAAGCAAAGTCTTTGGGGTGCACCTCTCATATTTATGTATATCAGGAAATATCTACCACATTTTGACTGAATTTCACTCAAAATGTGTTATTTATCCACTGAGCTTCCTCACCTTTGTATTAATTTGGTCCCTTTAATAAATTCCTCCTGAGAAAAACAGAAGGCAGTGTTTCATCATTCCTGTGTCATATGTGACTTTCAAAAATGACCTTGCAGGCAAAGATTTGTAATTTCACCTGGTTAAAGAAGCCTTTAAATAGGAGTCAGCAGAACTTCTGCCATGCACAGCACTTGCACACCCAAGAGCAACGTCTATGAAAGGTAATGGAAGAGGGAGAGTCACCTACATGATTCTGCAGTGGATTTTGGAAAAGGCCAAAACACGTGCATTTATAAATGCAAAAAATGTGTGCATGCAGATATAGGGACAATATTTTTTTTGGCTGACAATTTCATCTTTCAAGTGACAAATGACTTCTTATTTGGCAGAGTTGATTAAATTTGTTTTGTGGCTAGAAAAAAAAAAAAGTGCTGCAGTTCACTGATACAGAAACAATTAAAATAGATTGGTTTTGCTGATGCAATTTCAGACATGAACTAATTATCCCTTTATGAAATCACATCTGTAAAAGGATAATTGATTTGAATGAGTACAATATTTCATAGAGACGTGAATACAGCACCTATTTTACCTCCAGTGTTTTCTTATAGTCTTCAAAAACTTAATTCTTAATAGTGACTGCCTTAGTTCTTGCTTGTTTTTATTTTATAAATTAGCATGCATTAATGTATACATTTCCCTCATGGATATATATTAAGACATAAAATCAATAAATTAACGTGGAGCACTGCAGAGAAGCCATGGTTTACTTAAATGACACAATGGTTTCTAAACTTTCTGTTAAATTTTGTTGCTTCCACAGGCTGTCCCAAAGATTTTATACAACATGAAGCAATTCTTTCATTAAACTCTTTCTAAAAAATTTTTTTAAATTTTTTTTTCTTTTTTTAAACAGGTGTTATAGGAGACATTTCTCCTATTTCTTTTGCCTAATGGACGCTCTGCCTAGAAAATAGGATTCTATACAGTGGCACATTTCCTGCTGGCCCTTGCAAATGCTTTGACATGCAGAAATAGGATCTACATTGACATCCAAAAGTCAGAGATAAAGTGGGATAATGCCCAGCCACAAGGGAATCCTACAATCCAATAGGAAAATTTCAAGGTGTGACATGGGAAAAACAGTTAGAGGCATTTACAGCATATGGTACAGAGAACAACCACCTGACAGATACAGTGATAATATTCAGAGAGTGTGTTAAAGTAAGGTCAATAAGAGTGGAAATTTAAGTGTGCTTCTTGGAAGTGATCAGTGGTATTCAGTTGTCAGGTCAATTAGCTAGTGGAATAGCTTACATAGGTCAGCAATAGCTTGGAACAACTGAGGAGGAGGGCTGGTTTGTACCTGCCCATCACGAGTGACTGAGAGCCATCCCTGCTGCATCTGTGAGAAGGGCAAAGGTGTTTCTCGGACAAATGAGATGAGATTTTTCCAGTATGTGTCTCTGTATCCCACAGCACCTTGGTGACCTTATTCCAGGAGAAACCTCACCTGCTGTACTCTGAGCCAGTGAGGTCCCACACCGGAGAATCCAAACTGGGCATGGTGAAGAAAAGGCCAGTGATGCAGCTGAGTTGCTGTGCAAAAGGAAACCGGTTTGTTCAAGCTGTCAGGACAAAAGGAAGAAAGATTTTATTAAAAATTACTTCAATTTTTTTTGGTTCCAGAGGGGAGAACTAGGTTAATGCAGGATAAACAAACTGAGGGTGAATATATTTAGATAGAAACCAGGAGAAGAAAGTTTCCAAATCTCTGAGCAATGAAAGCCTGGATCATGCACAATAAACATCAATAACAAGAACAAAGTTTTGAGATAGATAGATCCTGATCAGCAGAGCACAAGGCTGAGGAACTGTGCGTACCTCTGTGGGAGGCAGAGTCTGAAGATTCTTCTAGTCCTGTATTCCAGGTAAAATAACATAATGCAGCCTCATCTTCCAAGGTACCAAAGCACAGTGACCCATGAGCCAGGAAATTGTCTTTATTTGTGACTGACCTGAAAAATGCACAGGAATTAAGCATCCATTTAATGACTGGACTGACTTAGAGCTTTAACAAGCACTGCAGGCTAATGCATTTAATTAACAAGAACTCATTTTCATGATGTGAAATTGCATTGTTAATAGAAAAAAAAAAATCACCATGAAGCAAATTGAAAAAAACAGCATAAACTGAATTTGAGACTACAATAATAGCATAAATGCTGCAGTACTGCTTTTATTGTTCATAGCAGAAAGTTGGGGGTGACTTCTCGTAACTAACAGAAAAACAGGTTTTATATCATCCAAATGTGAAACTTAAAAATGGGCAGAGTGTATCATCTGCTGTGTGTTTATTCTGGTTGAAAGTTGCATTGATTTTGTGTTAACCCCTGCTTTTAAGTGTATACTATTAAAGATGAGTGCCACTTCCACGCTGTCAAAATGCTGTGCTACTACCAAAGAGGAGGGAGGTGTACTAAGGTCTACTACCTCAGTATCAGCCTTTTAAAGGTCCATGAATACCTACTTGCCAAGGATTTTGGTGGAACTAGAATCATCAGTGCCTTCTACCAGAAACAGCTTAACAAAACAGCAACAAAAGGAAAAGCAAGAAAAGTTTGGGCATAATTAAAGACGAAGGACATTCTTTCCATTCTCAAAGCACAAATTCCAGTAACCTAAAGAGTTGTTAATGGAGCCAGCGTGGTGATGATCAAAAGAGAAGCTTGAAAGAAGTAAAGATTTTCAATAGTGTGCTGTTTTCACAGCCGCAGGCCTACAGCCAACATAGTTTTTATGAGTAAGGGCAAAGCCAGGTTAGAGCAATTAATTTTTTATGGAGAATTTGCTTTCAGTTTTGGAGATGCAACAAAAACCAGTTTGCATTAGGCATTATTTAACAGGTGGGAGCAGAAAACTTGGTTTGGTTTAATTACTTGAACTACTTAGATATTCTTTCATGATGAAGTCATTGAAGTAAATTCTAAACAGATACATGCTGATAATCTTCAACATTGAGTGTCCAAAATTTACTTGAAAAATTTGATTTATATCTGCCCCACAGCACTGTGTTGTCTACTGGGTGTAGTGAATTGGAAATGTAAATTCTCTTAATGCTGCCATTTTTCAGTGGAGAAGCCCTAGAAGAGATTAGATAGAGAGGGAAAGAGTTGCCAGAAACTTTGTATTTTGACAGCAAATTAAGCAAATAGAAGGAGAAAAATGAAAGAAACAAATGAAAACCCAGTTGTGGAGACAAGCAGCACCAGTGCCAGCATGATCATCAGCAGATAACTCTATTGTGGTGCACAGAGGGGTTTCCCAAACCAGGAGAACCTCAGGGGAGTGGAGAGATCCACCAGAAGCCCACAGCTCACATGACAAAGGCTGAGGAGACCTGGGTGGAGCCAGGAGCAACAGTGGCCAAGCTGTTCACAGAGTAAAGAAATGCCTGTGGAGAACCACAAACAGGAAGGGCAAACAGGGGTCTGGAGTGGCAGTTCGTGTGGAAGGGCACGCAGGACAGGCGCTGTAACTCTGCCAGCTCCACCAGGGACCAACGGTATCTATCCCTGAGTTAGCACAGCTCATTGAAAAAGCTTTAAACTAGATTTGAAGGAGGAAAGGGATAAAACCAGGCTTGATAGAGATAAGGCTGGGGGCATCACACTGATGTTTGAAGGACAGTGTGCTACCCAGGTTTCAGGGAGGGTAGGAGATGGAGATCCACGTGGTAGCAAAGACATAAGGGTTGTCGATATCTTAGAAACTAGAGAAACACCTGAGAACAGTCCCACAGGAATTAGAGCTTCTCCCACAATAAAGTTGATGGGACCAATAGCCCAGCTGAAGTGCACATCAGTGCACGCAGCACGGGCAACAAACAGAAGGAGCTGGAAGTCATTGTGCAGCTGGAAAACTATGAAAGAATTGCCATCACAGAAACATGGTGGGATGACTTGCACAGCTGGAGTGCTGCAGGTGATGGGTATAAGCTCTTCCTATCCGGCAAGGAAGGAGAGGTGGTTGGATAGCCCTGTGTGCTAAAGAGTTGACAACGGGGATGAAAGGGTTTCGTGTTGATGGCTAAGAATCAGGGAAAAGGCCAACGAGGCAGATATCATGGTGGGAGTCTGTTATAGACCACCCAACCAGGATGAAAATGCAGATGAAATATTCTATTAGTATCTGTTAGAAGTGTTACAATCACTAGCCCTTGTTCTCATGGACAACTTTGACTTATCAGATGTCTACTAGAAATTCAATGTGGTGGAGAGGAAAGAGTCTAGGAGGATCCTGGAGTATGTGGAAAATAACTTCCTGACGCAGCTGGTGAGTGAGCCAACTCGGGAAGGTGCCCTGCTGGACCTCTTGTTTGTCAGCAGAAAAGGACTTGTGGGTGATGTTACGGTTGGAGGCCATCTTGGGCACAGTGATCATGAAATGATAGGTTTTGATTCTTATAGAAGAAAGGGAATGTGCAAGAGGACAGACTTGACATAGACCTGTTGGAGTGGGTCCAGAGGAGGACCACAAAAATGTCAGAGGGCCAGAACTGGTCTCCTGTGAGAGCAGGCTGAGAGAGTTTGGGTTGTTTGGCATAGAAAAGAGAAAGCTCCAGGGAGTCCTTATTGTGACAGGTACATACAGCTGGCCTTTGACTGCACCACATAGTCATAGGCAGCTAGAGTTATGTGAGATGTTCACTCCACCACCACCTGCTAGTACAGAAAGATGTGGTACATCCCACACACCGTGCAGATGCTTAGACATGCTCAGGCATCCCAAATGCCACTCTGTGTTTAACCAATTCATTTTAGCCTTTGATATGGTCAATAAAGTTTGGCCTTATGAAATTAACCATGGGGACTGTTGGTGGTCAGCTGAGAGAATTTGTAAGGGGTACAAACCAACAGACAGTGAAGGTCACAAGCATTCCCAGTCCTGAAAAGAAAAAATAGAGAGGACCTGGCAAAAATACAGGCTTTTCAGCTTGGCTTAAATCCATGATGAAGTTCTGGATCAAATCATCAGATCAGCTGTGTGTAAGAATCCAGAAAATAAGGAGGAGTTAGGTAAGAAAAATATCAACCTGCCAAGGATTAAATCATGACTGAACCTATCTAATTACTTTCCAAAACTAGACACAAGTTCACATGGCAGCAAAGAAGTTTGGGCTATCATACGGTTTAATTGGCAGGAGTTTTGACACTATTTTCCAAGATATTATACTATAAATAAAAAGAGCACATTCTAGACAAAATCATGCATAGTAGGTGCAAAAAAAGTAGGACACCATACCTGGTTTCACACTAGTATTGTTCATACTGTTGGTCTGGACTTTAACCAGGAGTTCGTTGCCAATTGGGAAAAATGCATCGGGTGGGGTGCCATCCTTCTGTTCAGTGTTTAACGTGAGTCATTAATGAATTTTCAAATGGCATGAAGGCACTGCTGAGCCTCTTGGAGAACAAGGTCAAATTCCCAGATGATCTTGACGTCTGAAATATGCAGGGTGAAACTCAATATGAAAACACGCAGGGTAGGAAAAATCCACTGCTCAAACACACAATATGGACTAACTCCCCAGGCAGTAGCTATTCAGAAAAGGAGACGGGAGATACAGTGAGTCACAAGTTGGAGCTGAGTCAACAATGTCCTGGTGTGCAAAAAAGCAAAAAATGATCCTGGGATGTGCCAAAAGCAGCATGCAGCCTACAGAAGATGTGAAGCTGCAGACCTTGCTGTAGACATCAATTAGTATTTGTAATCATATAAAGGTTTTGCTGACACAGCAGTGAGAGCAGGTCTCACAGAAGATGTGATTGTAGTTGAACTGTTTGCCTAAGATAACGCTAAGGAAGACTGGAGGTTGTCACAAAGTGAACAGTCCTGTAAAACAGGGTAAGGGAGACAAATTTGTTAAACACAGGGTGTGTGGCACCCTTTGCCAGGACTGGAACATGGACTTTTCTAGATTATACAAAATAACATGGTATTGTTTCGACCAGGGTATAATATTAGGTTATATGATAAAAGGCCCATTTGCACACACTCAGAGGAGCCCAGAGGCACAAGGGCACTGGGAGAGCCCTGATACCCCAGCCAGAGACACAAACTGCTGTCCCAGCCCCTGCCCTGGGACTGCTCGACTGGCTGAGTAGGAGTTTGGTGGCTCTCCAAGGTGAACCCACCTGTATTGGGTTTGCATGGCCAGGTTTTGATAGTGGGGAGGCTATGGGAATGGCTTCTGTGAGAAGATGCCAGTTCAGGTGAGAACACTGCCTGGGAGAATTGTGAAGCCCATAGTGCTCAGAGATGTCTACAAACAGGTTGGCTCATCATCTGCCAGGATGCCTTGGCTAAAGCTGATCTTGTTTTTGGCGAGTCAAAATTCACTGCAAAGCTTCTAAGATTCGCAGTCACTGAGAGATTGCAGTGAGGACAGACAACAATTCCTTTCAACAGTTTTCACAGAAAATGGTGATACAAAACCAATCATGTAAGGAGTGGGGATGGACTCCTCCTGATGGAAAACATTCTTAATTACATCTGGTTTCAGACCTACATGAGGCAGGCTCCTTCCTTTGCCAAAAGCATTTGAGAGATGTAATAAATTAAAGCAGAAGTGTCCAAAGTTTAAACCACACAATCTACAAAACCATATTTCGTGTACATCAAGCACTTTTCAAAATCAATGACAACCATCTAAAGTAGACAAGAGATCACTATAAAACTCACTAACAACTGCAATGGATTTATTAGCTCAAAAGCACACTGATATGGAAATCATGTTTGATGTGGCATAATATATTCTACCAATTTCATTTCTGAAGAAATATATTATTTAAGCTCCAATTTCTAAATACAAGAGAGCAAAATATATGATAATAGATGTGGACCAGCAAGAAATGTATATAAGGAAGTCTGGCTTTTCTAGGCCTGGAAAGGCCTGTCAGAAGATGCAGTAAATTCTAGGGCGGCAGATAATCCCAACGAAGAAAGGTCCTTTCTTTAAACAGTATTTTCTACATTTAAAAAATAGAGACCTACTTCTGTCTCTTTTTTAAGTTCATATATCAGAAGCAGAAAATGTTCAGTATCAGCCTCAAGTGAAGTTACAGATTCAGCTCCAGAGACAGAAGTCTTAGCAAAATATCATTACTGGGGTAGGAAACAGATAGGCTGGTTTTTACATACTGAGTTCATAAGTTCCATCTTATGATGTCATTACACTGATCAGGGTCCGAGTTGTGGAAAGGTCTCTCCAGTCCTTTATGAAAAACAAAAGGTTGGAGAAGAAAGACTGACCATTAAGTGTTTCCAAGGAGCACCTGTGGAATGGGTTGAAGTGTCCTGTCCAATATCAAATACTGAAAGGGTCTCTGTAGCAGGGACCAGGACGCAGTCACCTTCCCACTCCACAGAGTAAGGCCTCCTGCTCTTTGCTGTCTCATGTGGCTCAGGGGCTTTAGTTGTGAACCAAATGACTTTTACAGACAATGCCACAACCCAGTGATGGGGATGCAAGTTTGAGTCTTCTCATCCTGGGGAAGGAATTGAACTGAGGTCTTCCAGACCCTGGACATGCTATGGGGAAGGTAGTCAGGACACAACATTGACTCATCTGAACAGAGATGACAAAACATAGGTATCATCTCTGCAAGAAAACCAAATACTCTGACTACATAGCAGAACAACAAGCATAACTTGCCACACTGCATCAAGCCCTTGTATTTCCCTTGTTTGCCTCCAGGCTGTTCCCAGTCAGTGTGAAAAAAAAACACCCTCATCTTCTACCAGAACATTGTTCACTCCCTGGAGGAAGGAGCCTGCTCCGAGATGATTTTTTGTGGAGGCACCAGAGTGATCCCTGTCCCCCAGCTATACAGATCTTAATGGATCTCAAACTATTCTAAAAGAGATTAATCACTGCAGAGGGACAAAAACCTAGTAGGCAGTTAGTGAGGCTCGGGATGGACCAGAAACTTGGAGACAAAGGAGAGGTGTGCCAAATCAGGGGCACTAACACATCCTGAATTGCCCTGTGGAAATACCTGCTTTGAAATTGGGGATGTTACACACGTGGGACCATTACTTAAGTGATTTGCCCAGGGCAACAAAGGGAGAATGTGCCAGAGCAAGGACCAGCATGGCAGAGTAGAGACCCTCTAAAAAATCTGTGTTGAACTAGGTCCTTCTTAATTTTGCTCACGAGTTACTCTCATGTTAATATTCTGCTGCAGCCAGGTGAAGCCAGACACAACACAGAGGGTACCAAGTCACAGAAAATAAACCTTTTTAGTAATGCCTGGCAGCACGTTAGGATAAGTCAAAGTTCTTCCTCTGTTCTCATCCTCCTAACAGAGAGGAACAGTGGAAACACCAAACAAGACACATAAGCACCAAAAAGTGAGATTTTTAAAGCATCTGTACATTTGCAGTAATTCCAGATGTTATTAATACCATCAGTATGGGCATTTATCATCTTCCCCACACTGAAACTAGAGTTTTAATCCCCTATTGATTGAAGCTGAAGTGTAGGACACATTAAAATTTACGTGATTGATTCGCGTACCTTGAGGGAATCAAGCCATCTGTAAACCAAATTTTTTCTTTCCTTACAGGTCCCTGTTAGATAAATGTCTCTGTAAGCAAAATCCCTTCTTTAAATTAAGGGCAAGAGGTCAAATACCCTGCTAGCAAAAACAGGCAGAATGTTGGTCAAATCCGAGAGGAAAACTTGACCCGATAAACACATTTCCTTAACTTATGAGAAGATCAAGTTACTCCAGAAAAATAACTTTTTTTTAGAAAAGAAAAGATAGTCTTGGCAGCACTCAGAAAGTGATACTCACCTATTTATATATATTAAGAAAGCTTTTTTTTTTTTTTTTCCAAAATAGCAGGTTTTTGCAAAAGCCCGATATAATGTCCTACTCAAATAACGGGGATGTGCACTGATTTTCAGAAGGTGCCAAGCGTTCCACCTAGGAGAAATCACTAGTCTTCACTCAGGCATAAAATAAGAAGCTTGACTATCCCAACCACTTCATGAAAAGAAGACAGGAAACCTGTTCAGTAACTGCAGATAAATTACCTTAAGAATAAAGCCTGAAGGAGGAGATGGCCGTGGGTGCGTCTGGTGTACGTGCTCATCTCCTTAAGCATTCTCTTTAAAAACTTCATGTCAAAGTTTCGCCAGTCTCTTGACAGAGTTTTTGCTACATTCAGCCCAGCAGGGGAAAGTGTGATAACTTAGAAGGATGGAACTCAAAAGTAGTTCTGGTTCATTTGAAATAGCAGCAGCCACGACTAAGTAACAGAAAACAAAGCTCTTTCAGGTACTGTCATTGCTGTGAATCTCAATGATGCTGTCTCAGGCAGGAACAATAATGTCTGATTTTTCTTCTACACGTGTCATGCAGGGACTAAGTGCCTTGGAGGAGGGAAAGAAACAACAACTCACAGCATTCTTACAGGTATATATTTATACGCTGAATGACAAGGCTAAGGAGTTGGGGATACAATACCAGTGAGCTTTCCGATCTACAGCACTCGAAGCCAAGAGCTAAGGAACACACTAAGGTAAAGTTTTGATCTGGCTTGTGTAAAAATCTAATTTATATTTTCAGATTAAAGTGTGAGTGGGCCAATGTTGCCCACACCAAGAGTGGACGGCAGCCTGCCCCGTCCCAAAGCTGGCCTGCTTCTGTCCTGCTACCAACATACCACCTCCAACTGCTGAAGCGTGCCGTCGTATCATGGAGACACCTCTTTGCAAGCTCCACGTGAAAGTTGCTGTGAATAAAAGATTTGTTATTATAGGCTGCCCCCCACCCCCTTTCCTTTTTTATGTGTTGTTGATGGCAGAGGTAAAGAGATTCAAGACTCCCCTGTGCACCTTCCCAACAGGGTAAGTTGTAAGGAAATTCTTACTGGAAGACAACTCTATAAAACAAGGTAAATGAGTCACCCCTTTGCCTTCCCCACAGAGAATGACTTTTACTTACTACACCGTTAGAAAACCCTTTTGTTAAATTTAGCTACAGAGATGATCTCTCTAGTCACACTGATGTCCTGGTCAGTGAGTAGAGATGGATGAGTCAGAATTTGGAAAATTCTGTTTCCAAAGCCATGCTGAGTCACTGGAATGAGCCTAGGAATTTAGTTTAAGTCCCTATTTGTCTTCCTAAGTAAGTTTTTATCTTCATGTGTTCCTGTGCAGCCGCGTCTCAGCTGGATGTAATAGTGCCAACATTTTGAAAGGAAAATTGCTTTCCGTTTCTCACAGTATTTCATGCATAAAGCATCCCGTACAACCAGAAAAAGCAACTGCTCAGCCTGTGCAGAGCAGGGGTTACTGAGGCTTCAGAAAACAGCTGGGCTGAGGTCCTCTCTGCTCTTCCAGTCTTAAACAAACCCATGACCCTTAGTGTCACGACCAGGGACCAAGGACTGCACCGGCGTGGGGCAGGACTGAGAAAAAGAAGCTGATATTTCTGGCCGCCTTCTCCAGACTGAGGAGGACTCGTTTAATACTAAAATTATTTGGAAAAAAAGAAAAAAAAGGACATCTGAAAATGTGGTGCAATGAAACTAAACTGAAGAAATGAAAAAGTTTCAGGTTTTTTCCATAGTTGGCTGTAGCGTACATTCTTTTCTGCTTGTTTGTCAGTCAGTATCATGCAAAGAAATGTTTATTATGCACTACTGAGAACAGTTTATCGTGTCTGTTTAAATAGCTGTGAAAGAGCTTTTGGATGAGCATGAAGCTCTATTTATGTTATAGGCAGCACTGCAGTAGTAGAAGACGTATTTCTATTCACTTCTTGGGGGAGGTGAGTATTTTATTTTTCCTTTAAAAATGTGTTTGTACATAACGCTGCTGGAAGGTGCCAGGCAATGCCATAAACACAAACCCTTTGGTCATCTATCTGCCCATAAACCCACCCAGGCAATGCCCCATGCCCAAGGGTCCACTCCTCCTCGACTTCCAGTCCTGGGGACCAGTGGTGGGAGGGCTGCAGGGCATCGTTTCCTCCTGCAGAGATTCATGGTGCCTCCAGACCATGTGTATCTCACTCACAGAATCATGGAATTGTCTTGGTTGGAAGGGACTTTTCAGATCATTGAACCTAACACTGACAAAAACATCACTGAACCATGTCCCTCAGCACCATGTCTACCCATCTTTTAAATACCTCCAGGGGTGGCAATTCCACCTGGGCTGCCTGTGCCAGTGCTTGCTAACCCTTTTGGTGTAGAAATTTTTCCTAATATCCAAGCTAAACCTCCCTTGGTACAACTTGAGGTCGTTTCTCACCCTGCGAGCTAAAGCTGCTGCCAGCTGCTCTTTTGTTAACGCAGATCTTTATATCACATTTAACCTCACCTGGATTTATCACAGCCCTTCCTTAAACCGGTGTGAAATTCATCCTTGCTGCTCCAAAGGGAAAGTGTTCAGAGCCCCGTAAAACAACCCCTCAGGATGACTATTGAGTATGAACTGAATAACAAAACATCGCAGCCAGGGATTCGTTGTGATCTCCAACAGCCCTGCCGATGCCCTGTTCCGGTTTTCTCACGTTTTGTTACACTGTGGAGGGGCTCAGCTGCCTCCCTAGGGCTGCAGAGGGCAGGAGCTGGGAGGAGATGGGGTACGCAAGGGGCTTTGTGAGCTGAGGATTAGAGAGGGCCAGGAACAAACAACCCCTTGACAGAAAACCAGCATGAACTGGAAGGCAGACACACAGAGCCTTTCCCTCGGCCCAGCAGAGCAGGGGCTCACGCCCAGAAGGGTCTCCTTGTGTCCTACACAAATGTGTCCTACACAAATGTGTCCTACAAACCACACGTATGGAAACCATGACTCAGAGCTTCCCTTTCCCCATCGGCGCGGTTACATGTCATCTCCAGCATTACGAGTGCACCTCACACACAAAGGAGGTGAAAAAAGGGGCTAATTTTACCCCCATCAAGAATGTTTTCAGGCTGTCAGAACCGAGACACGTGTCTTTTTGAGGGTGAAATAGAAGGAAGGGAGCGAAGAGCACTTGAGAAAAAATGAAAGGCGAGCACAAGCCCGTGGCTAATTCAAAGAAATCCCGCAGCCGGGATTTAGAAGAGCACTGCTACAAAGTAATAGGTTACAGATTCTTGATTCCTTTAAAAACACTAATGCCAATCATCTCAAGTTTGTTATTTACTGCCTGTCTACACAGCTGCCTTTCAGTTTGAGCACTGAAGGAGAAATTTCTCTGGACAACAGACTGGCACAGCGATTAAACTTTAAAATGCAATTCATGACTTGCAAACTCCTTTACTTTGTGCAGAGAAAAATTGGTATTCCACTTAAAATTTAACAACAGAGTAGACCCGATCTTGCCAGTTTGCACAAGGTGACAAACTTTTCAGGGAACAAAAGGAAAAAAAAAAAGAGAACTTACATTATTGGAAGGGGCTTGTGGGGAGAGAAACTTTAATGTTCGCATTCAGAATTTTATATAGAGGGGTTTGTAAAGGGAGAAAGCGATTGAAAATATTTACTGGGGAAAAAAACGTATTCATTTTTTCATCCGTTCAGAACCCAGGCTGTGTCACTCCAACCCCGCTCGCTTATTAAATGGAAATAGAAGCAACCAACCCAGAATGCTCCATCTTCCGATTAAAACGAGCGGAGGAGAGGGGGGGGGAATTGTTATCGCTGTACTTGCAGCAGATCATGCTGGCTTCCCCCCCACCTTCTTTTCTTTATTTTTTTTTTTCTTTTGGCAACTTCACCATTAATAATTCATGCTGCTTCTAAACGGCGGGGCAGCCGTGTCGCCTTTCACAATGGCTGAGTGACAACGGTGGCTCTGACTCCAGGCTCCTATCTTCAACCATCTCCCGGGAGGGACACATCGCTGTCCTTCCTTCGTCATTCAATCCCTGACACGGCTGTGACAAATGCTGGCGTGACCTGTCATTCCCTTCACCCTCCGATAACAGAAATCTGCCACTTTTCGGTGTGCGGGCTGCACTCTTGTTCCCCGAAGAAGAAGCTGTGTGTTAATGACGCCCGGTGATGTGCACGTCTGCTGCTGCTGCTGGTGGTGGCTTTTCCACCGGTCACATACCTGGACTGACCACACTTCGGAAAGCACGGTCTTTAATAGTCAGACCAGCTACCCCCAGGGTGCTCATCTTCTTGGGCTGGAAGATAAGGCCGGAGAACAGAACAA
>JAOQGH010000012.1:145646823-145682919 GCA_025769975.1 Gallinago jamesoni
TTTTTTTTAATGTGGTTGGACTCGATGATCTCAAAGGTCCCTTCCAACCACTAAGATTCTGTGATTCTGTGATTCATTCTAAATGCTGCTTTGGGCTCAGCACCCAGCTACAGCTTGTATGATAAGGGTGTCCCCAGGGGGCTGGGTGAGGAGGAGGGGGATGGGGGGGAAAGCCCCTCTTCTTTTAGCAAAAGTGATAGGAGGCAATGATGTCAGATTTTAGGACAGATAAAAGACTACAGATGGAAAGAACTGTAAGTTTCCCCTAAGGAGCTTTTGAGCTGGCAGGGTGCGGTGTAAGCCCCAGGACTGCTGGAGCCTTCCCTGAACATGCCCAGGAGAGGATCATAGAATGGTTTGTGTGGGAAGGGACATTAAAGATCATTGATTTCCAACGCCCCTGCCCTGGGCAGGGACACCTTCCACTAGACCAGATTGCTCAAGTCTGGCCTTGAACCCCTCCAGGGATGGAGCATCCACAGCTTCTCTGGGCAACCTGTTCCAGTGTCTCACCACCCTCACAGGAAAGAATTTTTTCCTAATATCTAATCTAAATTTCTCCTCTTTTTCAGTTTAACACCATTACAACCTCATCCTATCACTACATTCACTCACAAAGAGTCCCTCCCCACCTTTCCTGCAGCCCCTGTGAGGATGGTGCACACAGGACATGCCGCCTGCCCGACTTCTCTGCTGAAGCATCACAAACTTCTTTGCAGAGGTTTGTAAAGAAGAGAATCCTGCCTCCTTCCTCGGAGGCTTGGAAGTGGTGGGTTTGTTTGTGACGGGCAGTGCAAAATGTTCTGGAGCTCCCTCAGACCCTGACAGCAACTTGCAGCCCCTCTCCCTCCCTGCCTGCAATGGGGGGGGCACACGCTCGATGCATTCAGACAAAATTGCTCTATTCACTTAATGTGCAATGTCCATTATAGAGTATCTCACCACCTGTTCAGGATGCTGATTCCAGGAAGGGGGCTGAGAGCCTTAATGAGTTTCCTAATTTCCAGCACTTTGATCTTCCCAAATAAATGGATGCAGGCAAGTGCAAAACAAGGATTAAGTCATCATAGCTAGAGATGCCAATACCAGCCTATTGAATCCACCGAGCCCTCGGAGCAGGCTGCGGGGCCTTAGTGGAGCACATCCAGCATTCAACCATCCTACCCTCGGCAAACCTTCTCTACATGTTGCTATTATGAATACAGGGGACAAGCTGTTACGGGGGCATTCTTTTTTCCCATGGAGACATTGAATGCTGCTTCCTTTATCCTTGGCTACAGCAGCGCTGTTACCAATTACAATCACTAAAGGAGAACAGCTGGCACTTGTTCGAGCAGAGCGCTCTCTCCAAAGAAGAGAAGAAGCTGATGGAAAAAGGATCTTTCCTTTCTTTTGCTGGATTTTGGATCAGAATCAGAGAGACCTGACGGTTTAGAAAGCAGGGTTGTTTTTTTTTTCTATTCCTTTGTTACTTCTCCACCTCATGTTTGTGACTAGAAACCATTTTTTTTCCAATCTATACACCCAGTGACAGGAGGCTGGGGCAGCATTACCCCCACTATTTTTATAAAATAAGAGCTGTTAATTAAAAAGCTGCACAGTGAGGCTGGAAGTATTAGAAACTAGAAAGGGAGAAAGAATGATGCAGAACAGCAAACAGGGTCAGACTTTTGATGTCCTTTGCACATGATGTGTTTTTTCCCATTAGAGTACTTCCACGGTTGTTCCACGCGTTTCTCAAAGCTCAATTCATCTTACGCACAGACTTCACTGAAAGGTAATAAGCAACTTCTAGCTAGAGAGTCAATTAACATGTAATCTTTGACATTTTGAATCATCAGCAGCCGCCAGATGGGTTTCTCCTTTATACAGAATGAAACCTATTGCTGGAGTGTTTGAAAATTTGATTTTATGTCACATTTTGCCATATTCATCTAGACCACTTCATCTTCCGGCCCCATGGTGGGAACGTGCACCGAGTTCGGCCTCTGAATGGTCAACAAAACTCTTTGATCAACAAACAAAGCTCAGGGAATAATGAACTGATCCTACAGTGACTGTGTCAGGAGATCAACATTACTTTCCCTTTTATCTTGTCCATCTGGGGCCAAATTTTCATTTTCAGACTTGTAAGGTTTGATCAGTTTTGCATAGGAAGCACCTACTGTCAAGGACCTCAACTGAGGTTTCGGTTCCTACAGTGGCAGAAATATTTAATAATGCTAAGGAAACGATTATCATTGCTCTGTAATTTCATTATGTATAATAAAATGGTATCTGTTTGTTAAGAATATGCATATATCTAAAAACAGCAGTTGCCAGAAGCTCCATCCCTCCCACCTTTCTGCATTACTGCTGGATCCCCACCGCTCCCAACGTGGCTGAGATTCCATGTAGGTACAAACAGTTGTAATTATCTGTCCTTGAAAGATTAAAAAGGAACTAGGATTATATAAAAAGATTAAACATACACATAAAAATAAAATACTAAGTGATGCAAGAAAAATTGTAAGTGGACTAATCCTTGAATCCCCTGTGAAGGCTGAAAAGTTGTGCAATGGCCCCGTTTTGTAGAGCTGCGTGTTTTCTACATCTTGTTTAGCGACGTAGAATGACTGCAACATGTCAGCTGTACCCAGGAAGAAAGGCTAAAAGCATCTTGTAATGATAATTCAAGTTATTCTGGGCCACTTGCTAGAAACAGCCACAGCTCTGCAAGTCACTCAGTTCATCTGAACATCACGCAAAAATAAGGAACTTTGTTTGACATCAAGTGATGTCTGTGCTGTTTTCTCTTAATGCTGCTGGAAGCCAGGTAAGATAATAGCAACACTCATGAAGGAGTGATCATTGTGTTAATGATGGTCACAGAAGAAAAGTTCAGGCTCAATGAGCTCTGAATTGGAAATGAATTTTTCAAAAGAGGTAGAGAATAAATGGGAGAAGCTGAAACCTGAATCCGTGAAGAAGTGATTTACTGCAATTTTCTGTGGAGTGTATAACCCGAAAGTAGAACGGAATTCAAGCCTTTTAAGAGAGATCTCTGCCACATTAATAGGTTTGCTGCATCACCACCACGAAGTGGCTCTACCCGCTGCCCCCCCGTCAGAGGAAACGGCTCGCACCTCAGGTTCACGAGATGGTCAATTAAATCAAGCTGACAAAGCAGCCGAACTCGGCCAAAGGACAAATTAAGCGGCTCGGGATGTACCGTCGCCAAGGCAGAAACGTAACATGGGGAGCAGATGCAGAGAAGCTGCAGGACTCCGGGCTGGCCAAGGCCAGGGAGCCAGCTCTACCAGAAATTAATGGCAATATGGTCCACGTGCTGGACAAGAAAGCCGTGCCAGGGAACGCATGACCCAAATATTGGCATTTATAAAAGTGAACATGAGAGGGGGAGATATTATTTAAAGGGTAATCCAGCAGGTGAGAGTTTACCATCTTTTATGAAGAGTAGATCAATGTAAGAAGGTTCCCGAGGAGAGAAGCAATTAATTGCGGTCGGCGTTGATGGTGTATGAGCAAAAAGGTCACCAAGGGTCTGGAGCAGGAGCTGAACAGATTGAAGTTTCTATTACACAGTGTTAGATGGAAATGCAGAATAATTACTTTTGCAAGTTTGCAAAGGATTAAACTGATTCAAAGGGGATGAATGTAGCTGCAGCCCACTGCATCAGCTGTGTGACAGTAATTAATATGCAGATAAGAAAAAAAAAATCAAATAGAGTAGTTTACTTTGCATTAAGGCAACATTTTCCTTTCAAAATTTTGGTGGCATCTCAGGCCGTAGCATAGATAGAGTGGGAGATGTCCTCCAACTCTCGAAGTTTTTAATGTATAATTAATTTATTTGCCAGGCTTCATTTTAATGCTGAGCAACTTAATTTGGGATTTAGAATTAAAGTTCTAGTTTTACACTGAAAATTTAAGAAGTGTTTACACTTTTTAAAACAATGTTCAAGTTACAAATATACATAATGAAGCTGGGATAGAAGGTACTTTCTTCAGCTTGTATTTGTGCTTTGCAGCTACGTAAAGGCCACAGAGAGCATTAAACACGTTTAAATGGTTGACCTAATTATTCCCAAAGATGTATATTACAGTGGCATTCCCAAGCCCATCATCCATGAGGGTCCAACTACTTTATTCAACCTGTCAGTCAGACCTAGAACTGTTTGGCCAGAGGTGGATGGTTGTAACAGGGTCCATCGGGAGTCCCAGTCGGAGCCAGGTGATGAATCAGGTGCGGGGTTCATCCAGGGAAGGCAGAGAAGAACAGCAGAAGAAGGGGCAGGAGGAACGGCTGCCGAGACAGAGCGAGTCTGTGGTCCGTGCAGGAGACAGGGGCAGGACTGGAGACAAGCTACCAACAATCAAGGTCCAAGGTCCTTCTGGGAAACAAGGCCAGAATGTCTCCAAAATACCCATGACTTTTTCAATGTTGAACTCAGCTTCCAAAATACTTTGTTTTTCAGTTGGTTTTCTGTTAGGCAGAGTTAATAAGCACACTGTTACACCGGTCCTGATGTAAGGCAAGGACTCCTGATACCCATGTTAAGAAAGGAAAAACTAAGACTGGAAGCCCAGGTTGTTACATAGTGCTTGACTTTCAAAAACTTCATGATATTAAAAAAACTTAGAGGGCACGTAAGGTACTCCTCACTTCTGATGACCAGCCCTGGACATCTAGCTCTGTGCAGTCTACAAGAACATCATCCTATGAATTTCCTTTTTAAGATGACTAAAAATTAATTTTCAATCAAAAAAGGAATTGCATCCTTATTTAACTTATCGCTACCTATCACTAACTAACGAATGACACTGCTTTAACCTCTACTATTTTTATCCTACAAATGACAAAGAAGGATGGCAAGAACAACCCAGGAGGACTGGGACACTCTTTGCAGTCAGCAGACACCCTTATTATTAGACAGTTTAAGAAGTTTTGTGAGCGCATTACATCTGGGGAGAAGGGCTTTATTACTAGTTGTGCCATTCTGCTAAGAAAATGTACATGCTACTGGTGAAAGTTTCTAAACTACCTCTTTTTCTGGACTGACTTCTTCAGCACTCGCCCCCTGCCTACACCACCAGAAAACAAAAATCATCGCACAGTTGCCATGCTCTGGTTTATACAAATAAAACTTGACCTGTAGGCACCGAGAAAGAGCTTGGCATCTATTTTTACAGCTGCTTCATCTCCTATTCCACATATTTCACGCGTCCCCCAGCCACCTGTGTGTC
Source organism: Gallinago jamesoni (assembly GCA_025769975.1). Taxonomy (NCBI): domain Eukaryota; kingdom Metazoa; phylum Chordata; class Aves; order Charadriiformes; family Scolopacidae; genus Gallinago; species Gallinago jamesoni. The sequence goes on from JAOQGH010000012.1 coordinate 145,652,071, forward strand.
AGGAGAGCGGCAATTCCTGCCCAGCTCCCAGTTCAACCCACCGCCCAGTTGGATGCTCCCTCAGAGGCGACGAGCTCATTGGCATTGGGGAATTAGCTCCGTTGTTTGCGTGCCGATGCTTTATAATCTCGACATACGCATAGCTAATTTTGGTTTTAACCACACTAGCTGTTCCTCTCAATCTCTCAAACCTCCCGAGAACTGGGATAATCCCGTTGGTTCCCATTTTCATGATACATGCTCCTAACACATGCAATTACTGCATGCATAATTGCCTGCTTGCATCGCCTCAATTATTAGTTTCTAAATCAGGTATTTAACTAGTGCTTCTAAATCACTGGGAGGGTGATTTAAATACAATTTCATATACCCTTGTGGTGTCAGCCTCAGCGAAACGGTTTGGGCTTGCAGTAAATCACACAGTATCCAAGTCTTAGCGCCTTCTGTTTTACAAGCAGGATCTATTGTCTCAGAACAAGTGAAATACTTTAATTCACAGAATCCTTTTAAAATTCTGAGTATGTGGATAAAGCAAACTGCCTCGAACACGGGTTGTAAAATCGGACCAACCTAAGCATTCAGCACAACAAAAGAGCAGCAAGAGATCTCAAAAGTGGCAAGGCATATTCTTCTGAATATACAGCACAAGGGAATGAGCATGAATGTCCAATTCAGACAGATCTTGGCTCAACTGGGAAATATGCAATTAAATGACAATCTGGCTTTATGCTGAGCTGTGATGTAGGACGTTCTGACATCTAGCGCAGAAACCTTATTGATGCCTCACAGCACTCAATGCCCTGAAGCCTTTGTGAGCCAGACTTAAGCATAAAATACAGGCAGTAACAGCTGGTGAACTAGGCTGTGAAAAGAGAGAAGAAAGTAAAAAACTCAAAGTTTGCAGCTGAAGACAACAGACTTTCACTGCTTCAAGGGGTTAGCAGAGGCAAAGAAGTCCTGGTGGCTTACACAGAGAACAGTCAAAATACAGACTTTTTCTGCTAAACACATTAATATTGTTAGATCAAGATAGAAATACTTCTCTTTGGCAACACTACAAACTTGGGCTTTTCAAGACTATCCCTTAGAGGTGTTACTGCTTGTCTTGGTCTTACTGTCCTACCTCGGTATCTACTAATGTCTACCACTAGAGGCAAGGCAGGAGCTACGTGACAAAACACACTCATTTTATGCATCTACAGATGTTGAAAGTTGGTCCCACCTAGATTCCCATGGCTGAGAATACTACCCAAAAATGTAACCGCCTGAAAAACAGCGTAACAACTGAAAGCCTGCTGCCATCCTTCAGCCGGTACCTGTCCTCTTGTGCTTCCTCTCCCCCTGACACGGAGATGGTACCAGAATTTAAGAAGCTCTGGGCTCTCACATGTTCCCAGAGCTGCAGACCCGTGGAGCTGTGCCTCTGTCTGAGCGTGGAGCACTGTCTCCATGCTGCATTGCTAAAGACACTGCACTCGACAAAGCCAGTGGTGAGGGATTCCAGGTAAACCCCCTTTGGCTGTGAGAAAAGCTTTCTTCCCAGAGAGGGTCCACGTACGCTTCCCTCCACCTGCCTGTAGGCTTTGCTGCAGCTTCCTGGTGTTTTGTGTCTCAAGAGGAGAGACAAACACAAGGACATCTGGCTTCTCGGGGCTCTGCCACAGATTTACAGCTGCCCTCTACTCCAGTTCCCCATTTACAGACACAGAAAACCTGTATTTTTAAGAACTCGTATCAATCCAGCCTATTTAAAGGGTAAGATGTTGGTGGCAAGGATTTTTTATGTGACTTTATAGCACCTGCCACACCATCAACCAGTGACTAAATTCTGCTCTAGTACAAGCTAATAGCAAAATAAATAGGCCCATATAAACACCAGAATATAAGACATAGTCATATATTTCCATTTTATCAATTCATGCCAGATCTTGTGTTGGTTGCACTTTGCTTCCTGCTGTAACAGTTTTTAAGGTGACAGTTAAAAAATCCTCAACAAAACAAAAAAACCAAACTAGTAAACTTTGCACATAGTGCATCCTGCTTAGTACAGAACACCAGGAACAGATTTCAGCCCGCCTCCTTTTTAAGTATGACTAAACAGATGTTAGGTTTAGGCAAAAGGAACATCTTGCATCTTGGCACAAAAGTCTAACGTTATTGCTTCTCCCTTTGTCTCCCTGACTCTGACAAGGCTCTGGAGAAGCTCTGTAGTTAAATGCATCACACGGGAAAATTGCAGTTCTGGTGCAGTTTCAATAAAAGTAAAATAAAAACAGTATTAGACTAATCACTAAAAAGTATAACACAACCACTGTGGCAGACCCTCTGTTATTTATTTTCTGCTAAAGTACATAGCGATTTACATTTTCTGTCAGCTAATTGGTTTGGTTGTTTTTTTTTTCCCTTTCTGACCCAGGAAAATTAAAGCACTGTGATTGGCTAAAGTACACCATCTACAGCTTTGTACATGGCTTTGTTTTGTTTTGGTTTTTTTTTTGTTAAAATCACAGCTTAAGAGAGAGGGAACTATAGTGGGTCACATTTCTGATGCAGATGCTATTATGTTAGCAAAGGCGTTTTGCCAGGAGAAAAATACTCTATTCAGACAAATGGGAAAGAAATTATTCTAAAGAAGAAACACGTTAAAGTAATGCAAAATTAAAACATGATATTCCCAGCCTTAGCTATATCAGTGTCAAGAGTTTTATCTGGTCACCACTGTACCCTTTTCCACAGCTTGATAAGAGTGAAGTCCCCGAAGGCTCATGATCCACCACCTCCTTGATGTTGCCCCATAGCTCCGTGGGTAGAAGGCTCAGGTGAAACGCTGTAATATGCTTCAAGAGACATGTATGGGAGTAAGTTAATGTCCCTGTTTCCTTGGAGTGGATGAAAGAGCTCCTACATGGCCTTTCCTGCTGGCAAATCTATTGAGTAACCTCTAGCAAATGGAAGAGAACAGCAGCTGAGGACCACACTGTCTTTAGTGAACACCTCTAGGTTCAAAAGTGGACGTTTGTCTAGCACTTCAGTAAATAATTTTGGTAGTTTCAATTGTTACCGTCCCCCAGCTGTTTTCTGACCTCACAAAATAGCACAGTTCTGCCAGAAGAACTTGCAAGTACTATGAATTGCAGTAAAAAGTTCTTACCCTAGGAGCTCAAGTCAACACCCAAGGTACTGGCATCACTCAAAGAGAAAGAAGCTCCACACTAATGGGAGTGCATTCTAAATACACAAGGCTTCACATGAAATTCATTATTTAAGGATTTAAAATGCAACCTGAATAGCTAAACCCAAATGTTAAATAGAATGTCACTGCCTACGCTAACTTTGTGGCAAGTGAAGGACAGCTGGTTTTGCTGGATAAAATGATTGACCTTTAATGAAGGGGTAAGAGGTCTGCACAAAAACGCTCCAGAGTTGAAGACAGCAGATATATCATCCAGGCTTTTTTTACATCAGTTAGAGAATTGTAATTTCCTGGTATTCCTAAGTATTCCTCCCCATGTACCCTATTTCCATTGAGCCACAAACAGACACCTGCTTTAGTGAGACAACACAAGCCACAAGGTGAAATCAGGTGATTCTTTTCCTTGAAATTCGGGTGGGTATTACAGGTTCTGAGCTTGTGACATGATGAAAACCAGTAACATGATCTCAAAAAAAAAAAAAAAGTTTCTTAATTTGTCTTCCATTCTTTTTCTAGTCTGAAGTTCTTACAGTTGCCCCAGGATTATTTACTTCCCTCTGAGTCTGACTCCAGTCCCACTGGTGAAGAGTGCTCTCATCAGCACCAAGTTCTCTTCAAATATTTTTTTCTTTCCTTTTATTAAATTCCAATTCTGGCAGCTTGGATTGGTTGGTTTTAACACAAAATACCTCTGTACTGGATGTTAACTTTCAGACAGAGTAATCTAAAGAACCAGCTACCTGACATTTCCATCACTGCCGAAACGGATCATATTTTTAGAGAAAAAAAGGTGCATCACAACAGCCACAGAAACTTCCCCACTGATCTACTAATATGTTTTTCAACTACTTTGAGGATGACCTAAATTCATGCTCCACGTGGCTCTTTGAAAGTTATGTTATTTCAGTAAAAACTGATATGCTACTTCATTCCCAATTACACGGTGATTTTTTGACTTGGACCTCTTCTAACGTATCTTGTTAAGTTACCATTAGATGAAGGAAATACATCTGCTACCACCTGAATATGGATTTGAAAAAGCTACCTAGTACCAAAAACTCTGGACTCTCTTTTTTAATACTCCAAACCCATTCAGCTTTCAGCTCCCAGAAAATATTTTCACTCCTAATGGTAGTGGCAAAATAAATGCTATCAAGGCTAATCAAAAAGGGGAACCATTTCCAAAACAAACTGTAAAAACATTGAGTAGCTCTTTAATTCTCTGTGGTATTTTGTCCTTTAATTCACTGCTAGCCCATAAAGAATTTTACAAATGAGGTAGCTCCTGTGGTCTCATTCTCATATATCTTATGTGTTCCTGTAAAATACACTTACAGTGTATTTCATTTAGGTGCACGACACAAAATGATCCCTTATTTTCCAGAAGATAACGTTCCTTGAACTGAAGAAAAAAACATAACAAAGCTTGTTTTATAAATTCCCATTAACTATTTGATTTCATTCCAAAACAGTGAAGACCTTTTGATCCCTTTTAATTTACCTAGGCTGATAATAAAGTTATTTCCAGCTTTTCAGAAAAATTTACAGCATTAAGAAAAAAATCACCAGAGCTCTGTGCAATGTATTGACTGTAATTTCCCTCTTCATCAACTTTTAGCAAATCTGACTGTAAAAAACATTTTCAAAGGGAATAAAAAGGTCATTTATAGCACTGTCAGAGATGTTTATTTTGTGGTTTTGTATTTTACTGGCAACCACTATTCACTTCAAGTCTTGCACCAGACTTTTCATTAAGAGTAAGTGACATAAGAATAAGAAAATATAGGTGATAATTTTGCTTTTATTTCACATCCCATCATTGCCCATCCCACCAATTCCTTCAGAGTATGTTCTGACAAGCATCCTTGTTAGGTGTGGCTTTGAATATAAAACAAGTCCTATGTCATTTTTTGTTCTCCTTTGGTGTTATTAAATCCCCAGAAAGCTGGGGTGCATGAGAATCCTTTGAGGGCAGCTGCCCTGGTCTTCCCACCAGGCTCGGTCCTAACCTCTGGCTGTATTTTAATCAGCACAATAATAGAAAACTCAAAGAAAAGGAGCTTCTCAAACTCAAGAAATGGAGCTTCTACTATTTCAGGTACTGTCTTTCAAGTGACTAGTTCTCCCCAACAGTATATGTTAATACTATTATTTGGCCTAATATTTCTTTTGCTCAATGACATCCCATCATTTCATGGTTTTCTGTCACACTAAGCCCTGCCTGTTCTCCTCTGGTTAAATCCTTAAACATCGTTGATCACTGTACACACGGGCACTTGGCACCAATCACCTTGGGTGACTTAGGTCATCCAAATCCCACAGAGAGAGAGGAGAATGGGCAAAGAACATCTTCAGTAATCCTCAGCTCCAACCTCTTCCCGTCTTGGTTTCTAAGGAGTTGTAGGCTGAGACAGAGCCAGTTGAACTCAGCAGGAAAAAACCACCACCACTGAGTTCAAGAAAAAATGCACCAAGTTCTATTAAGTGGAATCTTCTTTTGAAAGAACTATGGCCCTGGAGAGCCCAGGCGGGAGCAGGGTGTCCCTGAAGGACTGCAGCCCGGGGCAGGGCCCGCGCTGGAGCAGGGAGAGGGGTGAGGAGGGAGCAGCCACCCAGAGGGGCTGCCATGGACAGACCCCAACCCCCAGCCCCCAGCCCCAGCCCTGCGTCCCCCAGGTGGGGAGAGGGGTTGGGAATGAGGGAGCAAAGTGTTCACGTCAGAGAAAGATGTATTTTTTTTTAGGATAACTATTGCCATTCCTTTCCTTCGCCTGGAGAGCACAGAAATTTGGTGAGGATTTATTACCTGGAACTAGAGGAGAGGAAAACAGGGAGCTGCACTAGGAACAAGCCCACAACTCCTGAACTCCTCAGCTGGTCCCCTCCTGCTCTCAGTGCTGTCAGAGCAGGGATACACACCTGCTGGCAGTTACTTGCCAACCAGCTGCTGCTGCGGCTCCAGAGGTCCCTTTCCAGCACTCTTATATTGAATTTTAACTCCACTGTAACTGAGGGCTGAGTCTGTGCCCTGTGACAAATATCTGTCATAGCTGATGGCTTTTTATCAACGTGGCGAGTTATTCCCACAAGCATCAACGCGCTCTGCACTCTTAAAACATTTTGCTGGTTCAGCTGAGAAAAGGCGACCAGGTCGGTCACTGGCAACTCCTTCTGAGAAAGGAAAAGTCATTCTGGGATGGTGAGTCTGCTCTGTGATCTGCTTTGTACTGAAAGGAATTCTGTTTACATATAAGCAGAGCATTTCTGTCCATTAGCACTTACCAAGAGACACGTGCTAGCTTCGCTTCCCAGCCTCAACCATCTCCAAGGTGGACAGAAGGGAACACAACAGACTTGAAGGGAATTTTTTTGTTAGGAAGATACAAGGGCTCTGTCATTTGCACCGTCCTTTGAAATGCACGGCACTGCTTTTAATCACTTAAAGCCCAATAGAGGCAGGTTGAGAGCAGGAAATTACCTGTACCTTGTGAATGATAGCAGGGATGAATTTAATACTGCTTATTTATGTCATAATATCAAGTTTGATAATCTCAGGATGTGCCCAAATACATCTCTCTGACTGAGCGAACATGAAAGTCTTCCAAGATGAAAAGTTGTCCTCATTTCAAGGAAGAAAAAAAGACAAATGGAGTAGTGATGCTATTTGATGGAAATGATGTCTGCTAATGACGGGAAATTTGCTGGAATTGCAAATTGAGAAGCTGTTGGGCCACGTGCGGTACAACTTGGTCACCTCACTGTGATCAGGCTACAGAAGGGAAAAGAACATCTGCAGTTTATCACATTATGAGCAAAGGCTGTATTATTAGCATCACCTAAAGAAATAACATTTTCGCCAATGATGCAGTCTGCGAATGAGCTCCAGTCTTTCCCTGCTTAAGCTTCCACACACAGCTCAGACATACCTACAAAACCAGAAACTGTAATATGGTATTAAAAAACCCCAAAACAAACTACAAAGCAAACCGTAACAACCCATATATTCTACGATTTTGTATATACCATCTGTTTCACTCAGCTCTGCTAAGTGCAATCTGATGTCATCACTACTTTCAGATCAAAATAATTAAAAAATAAAAATCAATATTCTCTTCCATTCAATAATAGTTTAACAGTACAGAGTTGAACCTCGCTGTTCTTACAAAAACACCACTCCGCACGTAAGCAAGACAAGAAAAACAGGCTTGCAGTGTTTTAAGGCATAAGACTGGTTGATAATTCTCCTACCTCCATAAAAGATTGGGAGAACTTTTTTCCAAAGTCACACCTAAAGTGGTTAGTCTCAGTTTTTCAGTACTCTTTCATACCAGGAGCTTGATTTTCAGAAGGGCACAGTACGTAAAACTTCCTCACTGGCAAATTTTCCCATCTCCATTGACTTCACCGAAGCTTCAACAATCTGGAGCAGCAAACGGTAAGACTCTTCCATAGCAGGAACAAAGAGTTCAAGCCAAAACTCAAGTCCCAATTCTGCAGTAGAACACAGCTCCAACAGGTTCCCTCCCATGACACACTCTCTGCCCACTTGGAGCTTAAGACATATATTTGAACATTTGATTATCTTGCAGTATTATTTCTACTACTTTCTCCCTTTCTCTACTGTGCAGGAGTCTCTTTTATGCGTTTTGGTTTTGTTTTTTTTAAGTTTGTAAAGCACATGTCCATGTTGTGAGCAAAATTATTGGAATGTCGAAGCATTTTTGTTTTCATTTATTCAGACCAAATGGATGAAGCACCACATCCTATATAGCAGCACTAGGATGCTGTGTGGACTCGGAACTTTATAACTTTAGAAGAAATTTATTAAAACATTTTGAAAATCTCCAGACTTGCAGTGGTGTCACTTCTGTAATCTTGTTTGAAAACATGCTATTAAAAGCATTCATTTCAAGTATATATATACTCACGGAATGTAATTCCTTATTATAGTAGGCACAACTGGTCTACCTTGTCTCTAGCTGTGATTTCATACATCAAACAGCAAAGTAGAAGAATGCAGTTCCTTTCTCTTTTCAGCCTGTGGATTTTGCGGATGAGTGACACAGATGCCAGGACAAAGCCTCTGCCAGTGCAGCTTCATCTAAGTTCAGATGCTACAACAGCTACAAATAACCAGTATCAAGAAACGGTGCTGAGATTGAGAGGAACCACACCAGGCACAGAAACCAAACCGCATCAGAAAGGCAGGCAGATCCCATCTTTTTATCTGCTCAGGAAAGAGAAATTACCCTGTGTGGAGATAATAAATTAGGGATGTAAAAAATTTTGGAACCTCCATTTCCCTTACCCTCTTTGGTGCCTTTTGCCCTGTGAGGTCCACACTTTCCCTTTTGTGTACAGGTGCCTATACCATTCTGTAACATGAGGTCCTTCCAGAAGTAGTGTCCCAATTAATTTCTATAAGACCTTTTGAAGTAGTAGCTTCAAGCATCAGAATCTTACCTTCCATTAAATAAGACACTGCTGCCATCAAAATTATTTGCAGCTTTCTTTTTCCATTTTTTAAAATCTTTGCACGATTCCAAGACCTATCTCCCCTCCGAGCTCAGCACATTGGCAGAACCATTTGATGTGTTCCCAGCTGTGCAGATCAGTTAGCCCAGCAGCCACTCCATTTCTGCATGCATAAACTTTTAAAGAGTAGTATTTGCCAAGTGTTACCCTACACCCGAGATACTCCTTAGGTGTCAAAGAAAGAGGAAAAAACCCAAAAGATGATATAGTGTAGTAAATGCTATTACCAGTGTGTGGGAAGAATACATAACCTTCAGAAACAGGAGCTACTTGACCAACTTTAAAACCGTAACTGCTTGTCTCCCCTGAACTGAAAAGGTCACCTAACCCTCAGAAAAGATTAATTGGATCAAAGGAGTTGAATCTACGCAGAAAACAATCTGTGCTGTTTAGGTGACAACAGAAACAGAGCTTGCTAAGCAAAAGATTTAATTCTTACCTTTTAGGTCGTTCCAAATCCAGACAAAAGACAACTGGAAAGTCACGGCCTCTCAAAACAAATGTCTGGAATAAACAAAACTCTCTTTATTTTCTTTATGCTTCTGAAAAAATGCAAATCTCCCTATGTAAAGTACAGTTGCTTACATTAAAGAGGAAGTCTTTACCTCCTCATAGCATTACAGGTGCTGCATATTCTAGAAAAAAGAAAATATATTCATTGAGGCAAGAAATCGATGTACTCAACACAGCGGGAAGTCCTTCCTGATTTACAGCTCTTTGTGTTCCCAACCGCTGCGCTTCCGAGAAGAGCTAGGGAAAAAACCTGGAACTTAAGAAAAGACCTGCATTGAAAACTATTTTAAAATAATAATACAAAAAAAAAAAGGATTCACAAAAACGTTTATGCTTCAGTATAGGAAAATGAGATATACCTCATCCATTGTAGATCAAGCCTTAAGTTACAGCAGGTGTGAACGGATGTGACATATTGGAATTAAAAAAAAAAAAAAAAGCCAAAACCATTCCTCCAAATACAGACATACCTCTCATGGACATAGGTACTGAGCCTATCTGGAAATAATTTACTTCAGAATTCTTGAGTGATGCATCGCAAAATACCTTTCCGTTTCTCCTCCTAGTCAGAAAATAATACATGGTTGAACTAATTCAGAAAGGATTTACATTAAGAACATCACTGTTACCACACATGATCATGATGCTCTTCCACAGCAAGCGGCCTGTGAATATTTCAATAAACTCTAAGAAAACTTTTTGAGACTGCTCTCTTCTCTTTTAGCTAATAGAACACATTATTCTTGTGAATCAACACTGAATTTTAACCAGTAATTACAAAAACAAAGTTTCTTATGCAGATTAATCAAGTTGATATATTTTGTGCATCAGTTTCTATTACGTTGTAAATGTTATCAAACTACTTCATGGCTCATTCTAGTCAAAATTACTGAACATGTAAGAAATCAACACTGACATTTGTGACAAGCTTCAGTTACACCAAATGGCACAAAGGTCTCCATCCTACAAATGTGAAATCCCTGGGACTTCCTGTGCGCTTCCAACATTAAATCCGAGGAATCTTAGCTGCCACCAAACTCGAACCGTTCTCAGTTCAATTTCAATTTAAATTTCCTGTCACCACAGTTAAGGGAGAAGCTACCACTAAATGTTAGCACTCAGATGTTGCGCATCATTAACAGAACCCAGCAGACTCAGAAGAGGCAGACAAACAACTCACTACATGGTATCTTAGTTAAAAGCTTTTTCCCACTTTTCTACCCAGAACACCCACAAGTAAGCTTAATCACGAAGAAAAGTCCGCCTAGACTTCATTATGCTACTTTCTTGATTAGAGACTACTAACTGGAGGAATAATTTGTCAGACTCAGTGCAAAAGAGCATGTTTTTTACTTCTCTGTGAAAGGGAAGACAACACATATGAAATTAGAGCATTAGGAAAAAACATGACAATTTTGTTATTAATTACTAACTTTTATAGCTCAAATTTAAAAATATTAAATCAGAAACAATTCAAAATTCATGAAGAAAATTCTGGAACTATATACATGCGTAATTAAGAATAACTAGATTCTTGTCAATATTTACTTATGCTTTTTGTACAAGTGCTTTCAGACAATCATATTTACAAGCATGTCTGTTTAAAACATAGGAACATATATCTTCTATAGCATTTACAAATAATTTGAATATATTTTTTCTTAAAAACAAAATAATATTTCATTGATTTGATTGATTTGGTTTCATCATATGGTACTGGACAGGTATTTATTTATCCAGTGGGATAGAAAGAGTTATCATTATTCAGTTTTCTAAGTAACAGTCATCCTACTGGTACCCAGAATTATCAAATATGGCTTTAAAAACCTCCCAGACTCAAAGGATCATCTCACAAGTACAAACTACAGTCCATCTGCGGTACGTTGCTAATTAAAGTCTTGAGCCTTTGTTTGGGTTAGATCCACATCTTGGCAAACACATTCTAAGCATGTACTCAGAAATAAGCCCTTCTAATTTAAAGAAAAAAGAACCCTGCTTCCAGGCAAGTCAAGCACATATTAAGTATGCATGAAACAGGATGTATGGACTTTTCTAGACATTCTAGCTACCTTTACAGATGTTTTACTATTATGGGATAACATGGTTTTGAACAAAGAATATTTGTGGGGATTTACAGGAATCAAGTGAGAGATCTTCTAAGAAAGGGAAGAATGCTTTTTCCTCAAAAAATGCACATTTTTTTAGGAAAAAAAAAAAGTCTGAGGAGATTTTCTACATAGTATGTTTAGGTCACTGACGCAATCCAACCAGTCAGACCATTATCTAGTAACAAGGTTTTGTTTCACAAATCAACTGAAAATTTGTCAGCTTGCTTGCTTTTGGCTAAGGAAGAAAAAACCCAAACTTTTGGCTTTGGCAAATCAAGTAGCCATCTCCTTTGACCACAGTTCTCTAGAACTCCTGCACCGATTGTTCCACAGTTTGTTCTTCTACAGGCTGCAGAGCTTCCTGAACATAAACTATGAATTCTGAAGCCTCTCCACCCTGCGTGTAGACAGTCACTGTCTCGATTCCCTCCACTTCATCTGAGGACACTACCAGGTGATGCTGCTCAGACAGCTCCACCGACGCCTGCTGCAGTGTCTCTTGGATCATCAAGGTGTGGTTGGCCGATTGTTCCTCTTCTTTTACCTGCGGAGAAATTGAAGAGGTTACAGAAATTTCATCTTTCCAATAAATACCTGGTATTGTGATGATTATTGGAAATACAGCACAGAAATTAGAAATCGGATCATTTTGAAAGAAAACGTCAATTTTACACAAAATTTGTAGCGAGCACTTTTGATGAATAAGTGTATGGCCAGACAGAACACTGAAAGCAGTAACACGGCATCTCAGTTATATGCAGAGAGACCTGCACAGTTCCAGGAACACAGGTCTTTGGAGGCAGACTTAATCTCTCAGCAGTCACTCATTCAAAACCGTTCTTATCTGAAGTCAAACAATTCCTCTAGTAGTACCGAAATGAGAATCCATCGAAAACCACATGAAAAAACATCTAATGTACCCATTTCTTTTTCTTTTCTTCTTTTTTTTTTTTTTTCCCCCAGCCAACAGTTTGCTCATAGAAGTAAAAATTTAATTGTAAGCCTTAATGGATTTTTATTAGAAAACAGTGAAATGTCAATATTACTGAAATAGACCCTTAAGACCTACTGCTTGTGAGGCAACAATTTGTACATTATTGAAAGGATAGTGAATGAAACAATTGAAAATAATAATTTTATTTAACATTCTGCTTCTTGTCAAAAAAGAAAAAAACCCAGCACAATTTGGTTTTCAATTTCTCAGAGTTCAAACAGACATCTGTTGATTATTAAAATACACTACTTACTAGAATTCAAGAACAAATCTTAATTCTTTACCAGATCCACACAAAATTCCTATACAAGGTACTCCAGGCCAGTAAAAGAACATCAGAAAACTGTAAATCACGTGGAAGAAATGCATTCCCTCAAGTGTTAGTGATAAAATAATGTACTTTTGAGGACAGAATGGAAGTGTCATTTTTTGGTATGCAAGATATATGCAAAGGCATCTGTTAGACGTTTTCAGGACACCACCACTCCCTGCGTTCATTGAAGAGCTGCTTTGTTTGCTGGATCATAAATGCCAACCCACCTGTAAGCACAACATGCAGTTAATCAAATCCTCTCTTCCTTCTTTCTTAGAAAATGGGTTGGTTTTATTAAGGCCTGTTTCTCTTTCATTTAGGCTTAGCAAACATTTTATGAAGTAAGCTTCCAGAGAGAAATCATGTTTATTTCTTACAGTAAGAAAGCTGATTGAATCTGTAGGAGGTCACATTCTCTACAACAAATACTTTTTTCATATCCTCAAACGTGTCTATAAATTGTCCACTTACACCAACAACAGGGAACGAAGACAGAATTGCTGGCTCACCTACATCTCATGATGGAAAGGAAAACCCCACGGTACTCCCAATAACTATACAAAGTGTAATAAAAAGAGAACAAAGGACTGATGGATATCGATTTACTGGATCTCAGTGTGCCCTGTATGGCATGCTCTTGGCAGCACTGAACTCGTAAGCGATTTTTGAACAGAACTTGTCAAACATAGTAGAATTTTCAAGGTGTAGAATCTAAATTATGCAAATTAGAAAGAGCTTTTTTTCTTGTTAATTAGAAGCTGATTAAAAGTTCTTCTCCAATTCTCATTTATGTGACATTGTTTTCTAAACAGCAGCATTAGAACAATCAAGTTCAAGAAAACACAATTAAGATCAGTATTGGTGCTCAAGAGGGGAGCGGGAACAGAAGGGAAGAACTGTAGCGAAGCTTCCAAGCATGTGCTTTACTCCTTAGAAACCAGCAAGGAGAAAAAGGAGTTCTATATGTTTGTTTTCCTAATGCTCTTTTCCAATTTCATTTTTTTTCCCCCCAAGCAACCATTCCCATTGTCGTGCAATGACTTTTCACTTTTTAATTCTGTGTTTAAAGTATCTGTCAGATGAAAAAAATTTCAAGAGACGCACAAACCCCTTAGGACTTCATATCACTTTGAACTTTCACTCAATTCATTGGGTTCTACAAAGCTTTTTCTTGAACAATAACAAGTATATTCAGGTGTTAAATTATTCAGAGGTCCCTGCGTCAGTATGTCTGTGATATGCTGATGAAATACACATGGATGTTATCTAGTGAAAGATTTAACATCTAAAGAGAATCTTGCCATTGTCATTGACCTTAAAGGAAGAGCAGAATCGTACCTACTGATGCTGACTCTGGCTTTGCTGCACAGGATTAAGATTAGAGGGATAAAACTAAAGGAATGATCTGAAGTCCTTTCCACGTTCTGTTTTACTGAGCATATCTGAATTGAAAGTTACTTTAAACAGCTCCTGCTGACGTTCAAGCTCAACATCCTACAGAAGTGGGGGCTGATGGATGCTTGTCTTGACACAACAGAATTTGCAAACACCCTCAGAAAAACTAATTTATGTTGTCATAAAACAGGGCTATCACCAAAGTGCCATTTACTAATGGAAGACTGAGCATCTCTTCCAAAAGCAAGGAGCTAAATCATGAAAAGAAGCATAGCACTGTTAACTTTCCCATTCCTCCCCACGCACAAGCTTCTTCTTTTTTTTTAATCATTTAAGAAACACTAATTCCTACTGAAAGCAATAGAAACAGGTTTCCCAGAGAAGTAGTGGATGCCCCATCCCTGGAAGTGTTCAAGGCCAGGATGGACAGGGCTTTGAGCAACCTGGTCTATTGGGAGATGCTGTCTAGCGGGGCTGGATCTTTAATGTGCCTTCCAACCCAAACCATTCTATGATTCTATAAATGTTGTGAATTCATACACACAACTCCCTTTTTATAACTGTTCTCCCCTCTTTCCTGATGCTACCTGCTCCAGTGCCAGCTCTTGTGTGAAAGCAAAGGACATACAGTAGATCAGTCCCTGCCCTTCTGCAACTTGGGTGCTGTGCCTAGAGGACTTGCTGGTGAAGACTGAGGCAAAAACATTGAGTACCTCAGCCTCCTCCAAGACATGGGTGCCCAAGTCTCCAGTTTCCTTTCAGAGAGCACTCATATTCTCCCTGGTTTTCCTTTTGCCACCAACATACCTATAGAAGGCTATCTTGTTGCCCTTGATGTCCCTGGCCAGACTGAACTCCATCAGGGCTTTAGCTTGCCTAACCTGATCCCTGGCTGCTCAGACAATTTCTCTATATTCCTCCCAGACTACCCGCTGTCCTTGCTTCCACACTCTCCAGGCTTCCTTTTGCTGTTTGAGTTTGTTCAGGAGCTCCCTGTTCATCCATGCAGGCCTCCTGGTGTTTTTGCCTGACTTCCTCTTTGTTGGGATGCATCTCTCCTGAGCTTGGAGGAGGTGATCCTTGAATATTAACTGGCATTCTTGGCACCTCTTCCCTCCAGGGCTTTATGCCATGGGACTACCAAGCAGACCCCTGAGGAGGTGAAAGCCTAACCAGAAGAGGGAACAGATGAGGCCCTCTCAAGACAGCTAGGAACAGCTTCACATCCTCCTGGGGGACTTCTACTAATGAAGATCATAAGAGCCAGACACGAGTCTATCACAAGCAAATCCAGATAGGAAGCTGCAGTTTAAAATGTTAAATAATTAAAGTCTCACAGCTTGTTACAAACTGGCTCACAATTACAGCCCTTGATACTAGAGATCATAAAAAAAAAATATAGAAATAGGGGTGCCTAAAATTTGGCCCTTTAATTATGCAATATATACTAACTTCTCCCGTGTTAGAGCACTATACGTAATATACATAACCCCCTGGCAACATGCCTCAGGCCAGAAAAATTTCACTGCATTTGGTAAGACCTACAAGAATGCACAACACAGTCTGAGAAGGATCTCATGCAGTCCTGTTTTAGTCACTGTAAATCAAAACTCATAAATAATTTTAAATAGTTTTGTGAGTGTACATACATAACAAAGAAAAGAAAATAAATAAGGCACAGTTGACATGAAAATGAAATGAAACCAGAATTCCATTCAATTCAATAGCAGCAATCTAATACTTATTCAGTTCTATATGCTTTTGAAATGAAAATGGCCAATAAAGAAAGTTAATTTAAACTTCCTACCTGACTTTATCAATGTGATTTTATTAGCCTTGTCATGCAGGGTAAAGAAGGCTAACGCCCTTATTTCTGGTGTTTCTAGTTCCCAGTATCTTTTTTGGACAGCTATCTGTGATCCTTTTAGTTTGACAAATCACCACATTATTTTGGATATTTACATTTCAAATCTGCTCAATGTTTACATGCTTCTGCTTGGTTCCTATTACACTGTTCCACAGGGAATAATCTCAAAACGTTAATTCACATCCCTCAAATTGATGAAACAGTGGGACAGCTGCCATCAGGATGAATGAAGTCACTACACTCCATTCTTTTTATTGGCATCTGAAATCTTTTGAAGAGTAGCAGCCAAGACCTCTTTTCTGTTTGAGAGCCAGCTGAAAAGCATCTGGCTCCTTATCCTTCGCTAAAGAATGACAGCAAGAAGCTGAAGCCACACAGCTGGCACATTAAATCAATTCAGTACCTGCATAAATATTCTTTAGTAGCTAAATGTCACAAAAGCCAAGGGGACTTTCACCCCCACCTCTTCCTAAGAAGCTCTACATTTTGAAATTATAAATGTTACTAATTTCAATATCCGAGGACCATCCAAATACATGTAAGAGACATTAAAAATGTCTCAAAAATTCTTAGAGGAATGTCTTCCTTTCAAAACAAGCAAATCTTTTTTTAATTTGAGAGAAATTAATTCAAGCCATTAAATATACTTCTTCACTTCCCCGAAAAGGAGTAAAAAAAATATTTTTGCAGTAAACTGCTTTCTTATTCTAGACCTCAATCTGAGAAATAATGAATATCTTAAATTTCTTTTGAAGTTAGCAGGAGTTGCAGGTCCATAGTGTTTAAAACTGTCTTGCTGGGCTTGACCCAAAATCCTCTACAGAATCTCCCCCTTGATTTCAGATTGAATGCTGCCTTTCAGTTTACCACCAAGAAGAAAACTTTATCACAGGGATCTTGCAGGATTTCAAAACCTTACTCAAGTTTATAGATCCTCCTATTTCTATATACACCACAGCAAGAAAATATACAAAATACCTACAGAAAGGATTAAAAGGAAAAGTGAGTATCACCATTCTAGGTCACAGAGAGCACCTGGATACGTGATGTTCCAGCTTGTGCTGGTGCCTAAAGGAATGTCTCTACCATTTTGTTCTGTGCAATTTGAATAATTTGAACTCCTTCTCTTGGTTCTAGTTTACATATAGATATATTGTGTGAAAAAGACACAGAGACACAAACCGAAAACACTGTAATTTGATCACATGATCCTCTGTAATGAGCTACAATCTGGCACACAATAGTATCCGAATAAGAAGAGACTTGAATATGCAAGAGTTGCTTTGCATAATATAAAAAATGCAACGTGGCAAACAGATCTTCATATTGGTAATGAAGATTTTTTTAAAAGTTTAGCAACTGGCTGGTTGAATATATCCTGATACAGACTGTAATTGGCAACTTCCCTAAACTGACAAAATGATCTATGATCAAGTTTCCTTCTGTGGAAGTATGGCAAGGTTGCCATCACTTCAAGACTTATAACAGGACAGTAATCTTAAAATGAGATTTTTATCTCTATGTTACACAGATGACAAGAACTCCAGAGAGCCCAAGAAAACCGGTCTATCTGCCCCAATTAAAACTTTCCTTTGCAGGTACCATCAAGTTAAGCATCAAATTGTTCCATGTCCTAAAAGAATCATAATCTTCACAATCAACCTATATACAACTCCATGTATTGGCAAATTTTCTATAGATTAACAGTGCACCCAGCATCATGTAGGTACAAATCAGAGCTAGACTGAAATACAAGTCATGCTGTTGAAATGCACCTTTGACACAACAGCCACGCTAATATTATTAGATATTTATTTTTTAACACATATTACACTATAAAATTCTGTTTTGTGATCAGCTTCAAGCTAGTGTGTAATCTTTGTTGTGCGTGGCTACTGCTGTCACTTTGAAGAAAGCAACTGTTACCATGGTAGGATTTCACTGGAGCCTGAAGAGATCATAGAATAAAAGGATGAAAGGAACTAAAATAGAGGGTGAAATGTATGGAAATGTTTTCTTTAGCTTGATAAAGATCTGCTTAGTTAGTGAAACAGTTGATATACTTACTCTGAAGAGCAAATTATGTAGAAGTCTAGGTTGAAAACAAGTTACTATGCTTTTCAGGAACAGAGTTAACCCTACGCTCCAAGCTACAGAAGCAGTAACATAACTCCTCTCTCTTATTTCTGAATGGGAGAAAAAAAGAAAGAATTTAGCAGCCAATTACTATTCTTTATTCTTAATACTCGAGTAGTCCTTTGCACCAGGACCTTGATTGTGTCAGGTATGCTACATGCCCCAAAGGCCTTATGATTTCAATATAAAATAAGAGAAGATAAGCAGACATAGAAGTGGAGTGGGGAAGTACAACATAAACAAGACAGCGGTAGTTTTGTGTGACAGGCATTTGTATCAATATACCAAGAGTCTAACCACAGGTAATTACTGTCATCCTATATTTGAAGAATAATTGAAAGAAGACAATGAGGTACAAATTGCTCTTAATTAAAAATCCACATAACTAAGCACAATATGGAAGATGGCATTAAGAAACTTGTTTGAAAAAAGTAATGAGCAATTAATTCTTCATCGACTGAGCAAAGGTAGAAGTCAAAATCTTTACAGCTAATGAGAAATGGGACACTAAGTCAGAAAGGAGTAAAAACCCTAGGAAATTTAACCAAGGGTTTTTTTGATGTGGCAAAAAAAGAAACATCAAGTGAATGGAATAAGAGAAGGTGATGTTGAAAGAGGCAGAGAAAAGTAATATTTTAATTTTTCTGGAAGAATATGAAAGAGGCAAAACATAGTCTGTGAATGTAAGAAAGAACACTATCAGAGTTAACTATAGCATACAATAATGATGTCTTGGACAACCACTTGAGCTAAGTGCTTGAAAGAAGAGACCTTATAGAAGTCATCATGCAGAACAATCCAGCAGTATTTAGCTTATCACTGGCATGCAAGGCCCAAGAATCCTACCTGAAGAGGACACCAGCTTTCTGGCTTCAATAACAGGAAGGACTTACATCCCATTGGGTTGAAAAAGAAAGTGGACTAAAGATGAATAATTGTGCAGGCATACTGATAATCATCTTAGTGATTAATACAATCTTCTTTACCATCTTCTGCTCCCTCAAAACTGCTTTCTTCCCAATTTCCTATCTGTGTTTACCATCCACCATGAACAATATTTCCTGCCTTTTCTAAGCATTTATTAGCCCCTTTTCTAGTTATTCTTCAAACTTAGCACTCTTTGCTCTCACCTTTTCCCCACCTTGTAACTTTTTTGGTCTTTAAGTAGTGCAGAACTCATATCATGCCATAAAGAAATCTCTTCATTAGCTCTGTCAGAAGGAGATCCAGAGTGGATCACTAGTAACTGAAAAGGACTCAAACTGGCAAGTATACACTTCTCCTGCCCTGCTGTGATCAGAGTTTCAGTGTGGATTCTTGCCAATCTCAGATCATACTGATAAAACTTCACATTGTTAGCTTTTTTCTCAGGCACTTGGTGTGCATTACTTTCCTTAGCAGCTATATGTTTTCAGAGCTGTCATGCAGCAAGATTTCTCCCAAATTAGATACCAGAAAAAACTGTAACTTTGGTAAGAGGTTAGAATACTGACTCTCAGGCAAGAATGAGGTAAAGTCATTTTGTGCTCTAGACACAATCATTGAAATGTCTCATACACATGACACTATCAGAGCCAACAACAATTCCTATTTCCCAATCATAATGCAAGCTCAATAGGGCTAAATTTGCATTTCTTTGGTTTAAAATTGTAAGATGAACCCTAATTCACGCGGGGATTGGTTATTACTATGTTGTTGAAGTATTCTCTTTTATAAAATCATTTATATGATTAAAAAAAAATTACAAAATTTCTAAAGTTAGAACTCAAATAATTTTCTTCTCAACACCCAATTCAGGAGCTGGGGGCTTTGAACAGACAATCTGAACTTGATTTCACCTCTATTATAACGTGTACACATGATTTAAGATACTGGCAATAAGACTACATGCAACTCAGAACTTTAACAGAACACCTCAAACATGGTACCCTTTCTTTCCTGTGACTTAGTAGAAAACAATTTTTAAAATATACCAGTCAGATCCATCTAACACACTGGACATGTTGAATTATGCTGAAAGGGACTTATGGATAAAGACAGAGTTTGTTTCTGAAGGCAAAAGTCTGGCACAGACACAGAATTTTAAGGATCAAGCGTAAATGGCACTTTTATGGGCAAAAGGGTACCTTACCTTATGGGTAAGGAAGAGGACAGTTGTGGGACAACGTTCCAGAAAGGAAATGGGAGACAAAGATAGCAGCAATATAATGTAGCATTTACAGAAAAAAAATACTTTTAAAACGTTCTAGTAATTTAGGATTTAGAAGAAATTTCTCAGTGCAAATACAGAAATATGAAAGCAACTTGCAAGGGCTAGCTAAAAAAGAGATATGAAGGTAAGAAGTGATGAAAAAAGTGGATAATGTATGTCCTTAGAGAAAAAAGAAAAAAAAACACAACATAACAGCATAAAAATAAGAACAACTACACTAAATGTTGTTAAGGAAAAAAAAATGGAACCAAGCTGCTAAGCAAGAACTCAGTGAAGCCATTAAAGAACAAGAGTGGAAATTCAGTGACAGATGATGCTGATATATTGCTGACACCCTGAATGAATTTTTTGTCTCACAATCCACAAGAGAAGCTGAAGGTCACCAAAGAAAGTGTGGAATAAATTTTCCAGTAGGAAAGTGAAATATGAACATGTCTTAAGATCACTTCAAGGTTAACAATTAGAAGCTCAGCATAATTAGAACCTGACGAAACTGTAGGTACGAATAAGTGCTACCTCACAGAAAGCAACTCACTATTGAAGAAAAAAGAAAAGCTGAGAATTCTGAATAGGAGAGGATTACAGTCATATTAATAACATTTAAAGACTTATTTCCCTCAAATTAAAAATGGGTGCAGCTATAATTCTGAGGCAATCTTCTGGTGGGAAGACAACAACTGGAAACTAACTAAAGCTGTATAACAGATCAAACAGACTTTGATAAAACATTGATTTATATAGAAAATTAAAAGAGAAATAACCGACATCATCATCTCCAAACCTCCCTTGGTCCTCGCTCTACTTCCATAAAGCCCACTGAAGGTATCTAAGCAGTCAGCACGCACTCGGTAGGTGTACTGCCACCTCATCCTCCCCTGGGAAATCACACACCCACACTCTTGTGCACACACACAGTGAAAAGTCACTGAGGCTACCAGAAAAAGAAATGAGTAGACATTTACAAGGAAGATAAAGATTAATAGAGGAACGGGGTTCAAGCATCAAAGTAAGACATTACTAAAATCCAGCGTAAACAGAGGTAGCACAAGATCACTCAGCTTGAGATGTACTGCAATTTTTCACTGATTTTGGTTCTTTCCAAGATGGTGGGGAAAAAAGGCATTTTATATTAACAAGACTCTAAAATGGGGGAAAGGAAACAAAAAAAGTCTTACATGATTTCTAATCAAAATACCTGTTAAGTATTGCAAAGGAATATCTCAAAATGCTTTATCCTGAAATTCTACCTTATCTCCCTGACATTCAGATGGCAGGTTTAGGAATTATCCAAATACTGTATTCATAGGCTATAGACTTCCCATTTCTGTGGAGCTCTCATGAATTCAACATCTACAACACTACAAGAATTACTGTACTCAAAAGTAGTTGTAGCTCTCAGAAGAACCTGATTTTTGGTTCATTCCAATAGACAGAGTTACTTAAACTCTTCAGGAATTAAAGACTTCTCATATACTTTCCTTCCCTCACCTATCAACCCCATGGAGTGCAGAGACTAATGAATCAATTAACAGAATGGAGAGGCATGATGAAACAGGAGGAAAAAGTGAAGCTTGGAGAACACATAGGAGAAATGTAAAATGTCAGCAACAAAGTCAGCAGACACCTGAGGATGAAATACTGGGCAAAAGGCTTGATGTTTGCACTCAACAGCCACCTCAAGTTGAAAATTATTTCCTTTTGCTTGCTGATTTTGTATACCATATCATTCTTAATTTCGAAAGTACTTCAGTAATACTGTACATTGCAATTATATTTAGCACAAACTGTGGTACCAAACCTCAAGAAAAATATACATACATTAAAATTATGCATGCCAATATCTTATAGGGTTTGTCTCCTGTATATGGATGGACGCTGTGCCCAGGACCTGATTTGTTTAGATAACAATGGGACTAAATGCCCACCCACAATGCAGGTACGTTATTTTAAAAAGCCTGAAAATGCCTCCTAGAAAAAAAAAACACGCTATTTTCTCACACCCACACATGTATATATGAACGTAGATACGTGTGTATTTGGTGACTTGTATCTTATATACATGCAAAAATGTATTCATTTTTACATGTATAAACACGTATGTATATATATGTATAAACATGTACGTGTGTGTGAATTTAAACAAACATACAATGCGTAGTCAAAAATTACTTTAGGGAAAATTCTATACATCTCATACAAAATTTAGCTCTTGCTATATGTTTATTTCACAATAAATATACAAAAATGAAATATAGCATTTTTAGAGAAGAAAAGAGCTCTTACCTGCTTTACCACTGTCACAGTGCCAGGTGCCATGGTAACTACAGAAGCAACTGCTGTAGCATCATGGGTTTCCGAGCCCAACTCAATGATTTGCTGCAGGATGTTTACAGCTGTTGGATCAAGTCTTTCACCTTATCAGAAAGACAGTAACCATAAGATCATTATAGTAAAACAGCTCTAAGGGTACATGAATCTCAGTGCTACAGGCACTCTTTCCCCTCCTGCCTTAAATCCGACTCACAGCACTGTTTATAAATTTCAAATAGCTCAATAACACGACACTTTAATCATAGATCTATGGCAGGAATGTATTCACAAAACAATTTTGCCCGAGGAATGCATGAATCAGCAAGTGAAGCCACACGATTCATTTTTATGCCTATTTGAAAGAGATCTAAAAGAATACACTGAATAAACAAACAACAGGTACAACTCATGGCAGTACCTGTAAATTACGAAGCTGCAAGACTTTACAAATGCAAATGTGTATCTGCCAGGCATTCAGCTTAAACAGAACCTGATCTCTCTACCTATAACCACAACAGCTATTTGGTATATTACAAACCTGTGTTTACCATCTGTCCGGCCATCTGCCTACCCCTCAACCTAAAAGAAATACTGTTATCACTAATGTGCTGAAGGGAAAAATTAATTGCTGAGAGAGCTCCTGCCTATCATTTTATAAACATGGGATCAGAACATGTTTATTCTTTTTTAAAAATCCTCTTAAAGTGTGTAGCCCTGCCAAAGGATAGGGAAGTTTACCAAAAAAAAACCCAACCAAACCCATATACAGATGTACCCTCTCTTCTGCTAAAGTATGAAAAGGAAAGATTTGGAAGCTGGAGTTTTTTGTTATGTAGGAATATGAATTCCCTTTCTGTGGCCCACCATTCCCACATGCCCAGCATGAGAAATATGTCAGAAAGGGAAAGGAACTCTCAGGGTCATGTTAAAGCTGCCTTTTATTTGCTGTAATCACTGTTGGAGCCAGGGAAGAGACAAGGAAAGAGACAGTAAATAGAATAAAGCTCATCTCTTAACCCCAAACCCTTTCAAGCTGAGGCTGATATTATTATGGGGATCTAGGTCAGGTAATTTAATTTAAAACAGTAGTTATTTTGTTATCTACATGAGAAACAGGCTTATCTGAGCACTAAAAAAATGTGTACTTGCTTTAGTTTTGTTTTTTTGCTTTTTGTTTTTCTTCTATATAACTGCCTTTAGACAAGACACTACTGTTTTTCATATTAGAAGGATCATGCTGGAAGAGTATCCAAAGTTAGATGCACTAAAGCAAAATATTCTACTTCAAAAATTACAGCCTCACGCTTAAAATCAAAAATGTTACATACAGCACATGCGATGATCATGTTTATTTTAATTTAAATATATAAAAGCTTAAGAAAAGTTCTCAAGAAGTTTTTATTCATTCAAAATTCCTAGTCGTTAAAATAAAATATACAGAAATTGTCAGTAATGTAATTTAATTGCAATATGCTTAGAAATTCCAATAACAATGGGAGGTTTTGAAACACATCTGTACTATGAACTATAAGGACCATAATGGTAAAGAATTGTAAAATGTTGTCTTCTAATAACTAACACATTTATTTACATATATAAAACAAAGATATAGATGAACATCTTGTCAAGTCTCTGATGTTTTAAAACTCTCGGAAACCTGAACATTTTTATTTTTCTTACAGCTTTGGGTATTTCCCACTTAGCAATCATTATCTAATCCCACTCTTTTTCTTCCTCAATCCGACACAGAATGGCTTACTTTGTTTTGCGTATCATCAGAATTAAGTTTATTAGTACTGTCTTGGGAACATGGTAAATGAGCTATTCCACTGTGTCACTTCTGCAGGTTGGCTGACTTAAGCAGAGAGAAAAATAATAGCTAGAGAATTGTCATTAGATACACACCATCTACTCTGCCAAGACAGCTGATTTCACAATATATTTAATAATACAGGCAGGAAATTCCACACACCTAATAATAAAGACCAAAACAGACTGTGATGAGTATTAATGACTTAAGGATACAGACATTCACAAAGAACACTCATTTCTCATTATTTATCCTCAAAGAAAAACATAAACCCCCAGAAGTAAGTTATAGATGAAAAATTTCATCATTTTTAATAGTTCCACAGGAGATCAAGTATTGCTCAGTATACCCAAAAAGAATTAGGTATTTATGAAACAAGATGTAGTTTGTGTTCTGACCTAAAGCAGGTAACTTACCATTCTCGGAAGTATATCTAAGGTTCTGCAATGCAGCTACTGCAGCTTGAGTGCCTTGAACATCTTCTCCAGCCTCCGTAATATGGAGATATTGAGTGGATGCTTCTTCAGAAACTTCGGCCGTTAACTTGAAAACAAAACCCAGCCAATGCATGAATAATCTCACTCTCATGTAACTCTTGTAAACAAGAGTTACAGAAATACTGGGTGAAACAGAATTCAAGAACATCACTACAAGGGAGTTGGGATATCACTTCATAGTTTTCTTCTACATTCTACTCCAGAAATTGTTTTAAGCATGCTAGATTATCTTGACTTCATTTTTATTGCACAGTTATTCTAGAACTAACAACAGACTTTTATTCTATCAGGGTCTCCAGTAAAAACCTTTTGGGCAAAATTAGTTTATAATGCATATCCTTGCAGATCTGGTAAAATGCCTCTGAAGTTTGAAACTGGCATTTTATTTTAGGAAAATTATCCTTTCTATGACTATGTTTTTGCAAGACAAGCTGTCAACGTATTCCTGCTCTGATGGGACTTCTTTATTTATAGCCATTACAAGAGCAGACACATGACTGCATCCTGGATGTCCTCTTATTTTTTCAGGTTTAGGCACCTACTGGGAGAGTGCACAGAAAATTGTCTGTGGAATGCATGTGAATAGTAGTCTGAAGGACTACGTTTTAAAATGCTTGCCCTGTCTTCTCTCAGTAACTAACCATATAGAACCTATCTCAATATTTTTCAAGGACTTAGCATTATGTCTGTGGATACTCAAAAACTGTTGAACAAGACCTGCAGGATGGCTCTTCCAAATCAGGCGTTAGGTTTATAATGGGGACTACACTGCCTGAAATTCAGCAGAACAGGCCGTAAACTGTGGAGGTCAGCCAACTGCAGCTGACTTCTGGCTTTTTCCTCTCATTGGACACCAATAATAACCTATTCGGGCAGTGGAAAAGACACTGTTTGCCAACTGTAATCTTTTAAATAAAAATGTCGACATAGCTCTGTGGTTTCCCCATAGCTTCTGCTCTACAGCCAGCTCTGCTCTGCAAGAGAAACAGTTTTATTTTAAAACCAATAGCTACACATATGACAGCAGAGGAAAGCTTGAAAGGGTAAGACCTCTCAAGGTAGCTGCCCAACCCCACTCCAAACTGAGAAAATTATTTTTGTTGGTTTCTTTTTTTCTAACCCAGCTTCTTAAGTCTAACCTTATTTTTTTTAAGGTCTGATTTTAGTGATACTGTGATTCTTGTATACTTTGGATTGAAGTTGGAAACACAGAATAAATGATAAAAAACACACTCTGTATAATAGTATCATTTTTTTTAGCTGATCAATTTAAAAATTCAGTTTCCTAGATTCTAGCCTTTTCTGGACCAAGATATAAGCTTTGCACATCTTGCAGTTAACGCCAGTGACTATTTGGCATATAACAAAAAATGCAGTAAGTTCTTCAATTTATCTTTTTTTTTTTAATGCTAAAATTTTCACCCTTTTTGCTACAAATAGAGGACTAGAGCCCTAAAATGCAGAAGTAAGCACGTAAAATGTTGTTAATCCTACTAGATATTAAAGCACTGAAGCTTAACAGTCACAGCAACGTATGCATTCAAAATGGAGATGAGCTCACGTGATCTCCTGATCTTATCTAAAGTCAAGAACCCATTTTTGAATACTTTATTCCTATCCTTACTTTTCTGCCTAGCATTTTTTGAAATTTTAGACCCAGAGCCATGGCAACTTTGCTTTACCTCCCACTTGGTCTCCCCATCGTGTTCCACTAGCTTCATTCCATGCTTGTTTTTCAGATGTCTGTTGAATTCCCATTTTGTACCATATACAAAGCTGCAAACAGGACACTTAATGCCACCTACAAGGAAACACAAATAAATTCCTTGAGTTATTTGTCATATAAATTGTTCCTCTACTCCGCTCTGGTGAGACCCCACCTAGAATACTGCATCCAGCTCCAGAGATATGGACCTACTGGAGTGCCTCCAGAGGAAGCAACGAAGATGATCACAGGGTTCGGGCATCTCTGCTACGAGGACAAGCTGGGACAGTTGGGGCTATTCAGCCTGGAGAAGAGAAGGCTCTGGGGAGACCTTATAGTCACCTTCCAATACTTGAAGGGGGCTTATAAGAAAGATGGGGACAGACCTTTTTAATAGGGCCTGTAGTGACAGGAAAAGGGGTAATGGCTTTAAACTAAAAGAGGGTAGATTCAGACTAGATTAAAGGAAGACATTTTTTACACTGAAAATGCTTGTGAAACACTGGAGCTGGTTGCCCAGAGAGGTGGTAGGTGCCTCATCCCTGGAAACATTCAAGGTCAAGCTGAACAGGGCTCTGAGCAACCTGATTTAGTTCAAGATGTCCCTGCTCATTGCAGGGTAGTTGACTAAATGAGTCCCCAACCATTCCATGAGTCTATTCTATGATTCTCTAAAACTATTTTTCAAGGCAGTAAGGACCCATTTAATTTGACCCCATCTCAATCTAGCCACATAACTGTAATTTGAAAGGGTTTCCTTTAACCATGGGTCCAACGCGAAAAAAGGGAAAAAAATTAAGTTGAACTCTTACAGTGCTTAAAAGGCAATTTTGGATAATGGTAGCGGAAGGAGTTTGGAACAACTCATTTATCTGGGAAGGTATTGCAATCCTGCTTCCCTGCCCGCATGCCTCTCTGCAGTGGATGGGAAGCGGCAGGAATGCTGTTCCCATCTTTCCCTCCCTCTATCCCTGGGCAAACCCTACCACAGCCCCATTAGAAAGAGCAGGAACAGACTACACTTTGCATTAGTCTTAGATACAGCATTATTTCTGCAATTAGATCCTTGTAAGAAGTATGGGATTGATCTCTCAGGAGGCAGATGTTACAGAGAACCTATATTGCAAAGTATTTAATAACTTATCTACTGAGTAAGAACTTGTGCTTGCTTTATTAACAAAAGCATTCTAGAAGAGGCAGGAAAATTAGAGAGGCATAAGTTTTTTAAGGAATGATAACATCCTAAGTTTGATCAACACCTCCCTGTTTTTTGCCTTGGCCACAAAAAGCCACTGCAGATCTAAGGGATGCTTCAGCCTGTGCAGAATCATTCCCACAGCCGTGACTCTGGTTGAAATTCAGGTTTCTAGCACCAATGAAGACTAATTATAGTTTCCAAGTGCATTTTTTCTCAAGTCTGAGGGTGTCTATGACTTATGTTCTGCTTTGGGCCTGCCATAAACAAAGCCTAGTACATGTTTTAAATCATTCTGAACTAATGCTTTTGGCCTGTAAATACTCCTTTATTTCAAATCACAGTTACATAGAGAATATTTTAATGCCTACTCCATTACATATCATTGTAGCTTCAAATGTAAATTGTATGTATAGTCCAAAAATCTATAAGGCAAAGTCTCTGACAAGCTTCAGCTTTAAATATTGTTTCCCTCTCGTCTTTAAACCCTGGTGCCTCCAGGACACAACACAAAGCCATTGAGCACTGTAATTTTTCAGTAAGTGCTGGGGTATTTTCTAAGTGCTTATAAAAACACTGAGATCTTAATATTTAACATACACAGCAGTGACATACTAATAATTTTTTTTAAAGTTACCTTCTCTAAGACAGCTGTTCTAGTTTTCTCAAGTTTCAAACAAACATTAAAGTTTTTTGGCACATTATCAAAGCAAACCAGGGGGAGTTAACAGCGCAATGTTATCTTCACCCAACTACCTTTGCTTTTGAGAGTTTCTACTGTTTATTTTAACTAACAAAACTGTAAACCTAAGTTTTCTGCCTATCTACAAAATAATGCATAGTGTGAATTTAGCACAATGTTTACTGGCTGAGTACACAGCTTTATAGGTAAAAAACTGAGCATGACAAAATCATAAGCATCCAATTTACCACACTAGATTAGAAAGCTTATACTTCTTTTTCTTATGAAAGTCATTTGGTCAAATGTCAGTTGCTTGTAATTATGCAAATAAGTATTTCCCTTCTTTTTTCCCTCCCTATTGACTAAAGCAGAACAAAAATAATCTGTGTGTGACAAATTGTTGCATTAGGTAAGCAGAACTCCCCCTAACAAACCTAATGGCTAGGGAAGGGCATCATGCCACTTTAGCAATGATGCCACCAGATGGCTGTCTCCACATTGTCATGGCAAATGACTCTTGCCCATCATGTTCAAATGCTTCAAATATACTCCCGTAAACTGGTTATAAGCCAAGTCCTTATTGCATAGTCTTTTATGAATGAGGTGATTAGAAAAAGAATTCCATTTTACAGTAATGGAAACCTACCACATGATATTCTATCAGGTGAAAGAAATAAAGTTTTAATTTCGACAAAAAAGAATATAACTACACCCAGTCGCTAGGGTCTTTCACTGACACTTATTATTCCTATATAACTTCCCCCTCTTTGCTCTGAATTTATTTTAAGTCTTCACCACACTTCACTATTATAGCAGATGTTCAATACTCCATCTCTAGACAAAACTGAAATAGTTTCCCTATTAAGGGAAACTCAAGTTCACAAAACCAACATACCTTTGTTCAGATTAGGACAAAGATATCATCAGTTGCAGAAAACTAAATTAAATATTCATTTCACACCAATGAAGTAGTATTAGGAAAAGCCTGCTGTTGTGAAAGAGAGGACACTTTTCCACATTACTTTGATACCAAAACTATTATAACAATACACAAGATAAATTAAAGCTGTACCTTTTGTTGTTATGGCTTTAATTAAAGAACAAATAATGGAAGAATAGAATTAAATTGGTAATATGTAACTCCACATCAGTGACTTGATATGAAAGCTCAGGGAAATGAATTTCTAGACTGTTCTTTAAAGAAATGGGTAACATACAGAGAAAGTCAATGAATTACACACCTTGTACATTTGTGTGCATCTTATACAGCTCGATAACTTTTTTCCATCATGGCATTGACATGTGCTCTCCAAACAGTTTATTTATTGGCAAAAAATCTCCACAAGACAACTATTATCTTTTTCTCAAAAGAAAATATGTGGTGTAAGAGAACACAGAGGACCATCATGTATGTGCTGCACAAACATGATAAAAATCCATCTCCCAGAGAGCACAGAAATATGTAAAAAAACCAACGGGTAGTAGGGAATATCAGTGAAAAGAAATGATTTCTGGAAAAATTTTATGTGACTTGCCCAGCACAAAGCAAACGAAACTAAAAAAGGAAGCTATTAAATGAGCAAGTAGCCAGGGTCTCACAAAAAACTAGTGGGTAATACATATATAATACTCTTGTCTCCTATGTAGAACACATCAAATTCTTACAGTATTTCTTTTCCTTTATTACTTTAAAATATTAAAATAAATGTCAAGTTCATAGACCTCTACTTAAACAAACCAACCTACCAAAAAAAACATCTCAAGCATTCTTCTGAACCCGGTTGATCCTAATTTCTAATATAAGCACAGGAATTAAAATACAACTGTCTATCCCTGGAAATGCTCTTGCTGAAATGAGAAGCTTCCCTCTTCCATTCTGTTATATGAATCATTCATTTATTTATAAACTCACTCAAGGAATCTTGAGCAGAGTCCAGCAGCTTACATTCATATAAATATTTCCAATTAAGATTATTCGCAATGTCTGCAATGCAGTCAAAAACCAGTCGAGAATGGAGAAGAGAAGATGAGCAAGTGTGAGGCAATTTATCTCGGGTCCGTGTATAACTTAGAACAAGCAGAATACAAAAAGAGGAAAAGATATAGACTGCTTTTATTAGACGTTAATCTTTGTTAGTTCCCTTCTCAAACCCTTTTTTCCCCCCAAACCCTTTCACTTCCTGGCTCTCCCACCTTTCCCTTTTTTGTCTACAGTCCTATAATTTCAAAGGACTTGTTTAATATAAGGTCTGAAGAGTCTTCTTCCCTTATATGAATACATGAATAATTTTCCAAAATTGCCTTTCAGATCTATGAATATGGAATACTGAGTCCAGTTCTGGGCTCCCCAGTTCAAGAGAGACAGGGAACTACTGGACAGAGTC
>JAOQGH010000012.1:145685260-145750942 GCA_025769975.1 Gallinago jamesoni
GCTTTGGCAGGGGAGTTGGACTAGATGATCTCTAGAGGTCCCTTCCAACTCTGACAATTCCGAGATTCTGTGATCTAAACTGAAACTCGATAGAGGCTAGGCAGGCAGCAAGCGCTGGCCCAAGCCGCTCAGAAACACGCACCTTCTCATACTGCATAACAGGTCCACAATAACCTGTTAGTGCTGGGTGACCCAGATACAGAAGATCTTCCAATTCCAAAATCAGGAAAATTTTTATTAATTCAACAGGACTCACGTTTATCAAGTCCAAATGCAAATCCTAATTAACTCAAGTCTTCCACAAGGAACATTTTTTCTTCCCCTGTGAGATACCAAGACATTGAGCAAAACTGACATTTCTACAATGTGGAAAGAAATCTGCAGGTCTCATGTTTTTATTTTGAGCCCACATATAAAACCCGTAAGAACCCACAGCTATAAGCAACTCAGAACTGATCAGTTAAAAATATGCAAATCCAGAGCTGGATAAAATTGGTTTCAGGGACAACAGAAATAGAAGAAATAGATTTCTAGAAACAGAAAAATGAGGAGTACCATAAGCAGTAAATTTGGATTTAATCTGCCGCTACGGATCAACAAACAAGAAAAGCGTAGATGTGTGTAACCAAACATGGAACAATGGCCCCAGCTGGGAGAGGAAGATCACAGAATCATAGAATCCTTTAGGTTGGAAAAGACCTTTAAGATCATAAAGTCCAGTCGTTAACCTAGCACTGCTAAGTTCAACACTAAACCATGTTGCATCACCTCTACATGTCTTTTAAATACCTCCAGGGATGGTGACTAAACCACTCCCCTGGGCAGTCTGTTTCAACGTTTACCAACCCCTTCACTGAATAAATTTTTCCTAATAGCCATCCTAAACCTCCTGTGGCACAACCTGAAGCCGTTTTCTCTTGCCTTTCACTTGTTACTTGGGAGAGGAGACTGACCCCTGTCTGGCTGCACCCTCCTTTCAGGTAGTTGTAGAGAGCGATAAGGTCTCCCCTCAGCCTCCTTTTCTCCAGGCTGAACAACCCCAGCTCCCTCAGCTGCTCCTCATAAGACACGTTCTCCAGACCTGCTTCTCTGGATGTTGAGATGAACATCTTACTTCTCCCAGTGAAGAACTCTTGATGCTGATAACTTACAGAAACCCCCATCCCAAAGCCAACATCAGATGGCAACCACTCATCTTAGGACTCAGAGGAACAGTGGAACAGTGACCGTAGCACCAGCAAAAGGAATAGAAACTAAGTGTGCGTGTGTTACCATTCTAATTGAAGCAATAACACTAATGGGATTTTTTTCTCTATGTAAGTACTTTAACTACATTTTATTTTTTTTTAATAATAATAATTAGATCTAGACTAATGGTGTTTATTGAACTAGACTGTTAAGTATAATATTGCTATTATACTAGCAACAAATTCTTGGCTTTACTTACATAGATAAAGTGTGCTTCCTTTGCCCATAAACAAGATTCTGAGTGTAACAACTTGTAACCTGTTTTACCCGTGCTCTCTTTTCCTCACCATTTCTCTAGAGGGGCAATAATTTGCTGCCATTTACTCCTTCAGTCTCTTTCCTTACATTCACTCAACCTTATTTTTAGTTCAACCTTGCAAAACTGTCATAGAAATTTATCAGTAGAACAATATGTATTTATCATTCATTTCAACACATAGTGACACATTACTTAAAAAAGGAGACAAACAAGTAAAAACAATAAATGTATGCAACAATGAATAGCACAGGCAAGGTGAATCACAACTTTGGTTCCTCCACCCTTGGAAACCAAGAACAAAGGACACCAAATGAAGGATAAAAGGCCCCATTTCAGAATTACTAAAAAGAAGTTATGATTTATCACTTAACACCCAACAAACTGAAGAAAACATATCGCACAAAAGTTTACCTTTACACTACGTTTGCTCCAGCAATAAAAATAACAAGTCTTATATGGTGGAGATGTACCTTGTTGGACAAGGGCTTCTGCTGCAGGCTCCCCAGAACCTACATTTACATACTCTTCATTGGGATGCTTTCTGTTGTAATGCCTCTTCAGGGAACC
Source organism: Gallinago jamesoni (assembly GCA_025769975.1). Classification (NCBI taxonomy): domain Eukaryota; kingdom Metazoa; phylum Chordata; class Aves; order Charadriiformes; family Scolopacidae; genus Gallinago; species Gallinago jamesoni. The sequence continues at coordinate 145,687,335 of JAOQGH010000012.1, forward strand.
AGATATGTTGCAGGAATAGTGGCAATGCGCACAACGGAAAGGCTGGGAGCAAAACCAAAAATGTTAGAAAAATTTCAGGATACAGGTTTAAGCTGCAATGTTTTGATCCCAAGAAACCATGTTCATTTCTGGTTTAGTAATATTCCAAGGAGACCTTCCAAAATTCACTATAAATTGAAGTTGTAACTAAACATTACCTAAAATTTGGTACTTTTTATTACGTGCAAGACACCAAGTATTCTCAACATTATAAGATTATTACCTACTTTTTGTAATTCAGTACACTGTGTCTTTTCATAATTGTTGATCACAGGTCTGACCACGTGGAGACTTTCTACTACAAGGAAATGACTCAGCTGCCGTGAGCTTTGGTCTGAAAAGGGGGAGTAAGAGAGCTAAAATAACTGAAGGTACAATATGAGTGCATAGCCAGCCTAATTTAACAGATAACTGTACCTGACAGGGTTGATTTCTTCCCTTTCCTTTCCTTCTCTCTCCAACATGTTCCCAACTGCTTCCCTTTCACTGGCACTTGCATTCATCTGACCACTTGGTGAGCTAAGTTTTGGGAACTAAATTAATTCACTTTTAAGAACATACATCTTCCTTCACCTAACAAGGTTAAGGCATATCTAAAGAAAAAAGTTTAGGAAAACAAGTGTTTGTGCCTAAAGTTAGCCTTTGAGAATAACCTGCTAAGTCAGATACGTCACAGTTAGAGGAAGCTCGACACAAGGATTAGGGTCCTGGAAAAGAATGCAAGTGTTGACCAAGTCCTTGGGGATAAAATCAAGTACCTTCATTTCATGCACAGCAACCAGGCCCACCTAAAGCTACTCAGCAGAAACCAGTTGGTACAGAATTGTTTATTAGGAAGCTGAGTTTAAAGCAGGGAAATGTCCGCAGTCAGGGTCCATTGACCAGAACATTCCCCTAAGTTTGTTGCTCACAACCCTCTTTCAGGCTCCAAACAGCAAAAATAAGGAAGAAAACCATAACCTTACAATTCGGAAGGTACTGTAACATTCAGCTATTCAATTTTACAAAGGAGTACTCTCCTTTTCTACTGCTGAAACTGTTTTTCAAGAAAATAATCCAGACAGAGTGCTGTGTTCTTGTTCCACTCTCTACATACTTGCATGCTGTGTATGTTATTTGCTATTGGATGGCAAATTCATGGAGGAGGAAATAGGATGGATTAAATTATCACTAGGTAGCTTAAGTACTGACATTCCTCCTTGAGTTCAATATGCATGAAAACAACTGTCCCAGAAGGAGGCAACACGCTACCAACAGACAGTTTTTTAACCCCTTTTGACAAATACTCCTGACTGACCTATTTCAGTGTCGACACAGCATTGAATAGCCATGCTTATACGCAGGCTGACAGAGGGTTGAAAAGAGATGCTGAGTCAACAGTTCTAAAGCTGATCCCGAGGTCAGAACCAGCTGTATTTCAAGAACTGCATTCTAAGTACATTCATCCCATTAGCCATTAAAGAAGGAAAATGGTGTATTTCCATTTACAAAAAATGCATTTAACAAGGTAATTCCAAAGCAAAACTACATACTTAAGAAAGAAAAATTATTTGTTCAAAATCTATCATCTCTTTTGATGACTTGCTTCATTTTCTTATATGTCTTGTCATTTAACCCATGAATCAAGACTGTCTTCCTTTCTGCTTTATGGAGGTACACAGCATCGGTACTTATTAAGAATGGCTGAAGTGTATTCTTTATAGAAGCAAAATGATTTGTTAAATAATGAAAGATGTTGCATATGAAAATAGCATGATGTTTTCAATAAGAAATATACTCATTCCCAAGATAGAGTGTTACACTAAAATGAACATTTACATACATACGAAATGCTGAATTTTTCTGGAACAGAAATTAGTATCATCTCTATTTCCTGAATATAACATTTCACAATTCATTACATCAAAACCTATCATGCTGAGAACCAATGTGAAATTTAGGAATAAGACCATACTACAGTTTATGAAAATAAACCGTATCTCTAATCTAAACACTTCATAGAAACATTAACAATCTTCAAAAGTCTTTCCAAGACACGTTTCAGATAAATGGGGAGTTTTAAAATTAATTCCCTTCAATTTTCTTCAAGTATATGAACTCATCTATAGCACATTAGACTGGCAAACTTTCAGAACAAATTAAGGCTGGCAATGAAGACTGATGTATGGGATTTGCTTTCCTACTTCCCTAGGACATTTTAAGATACACGTTAGATTAGTTCTCTCAAGGACTGAAGTAAAAAAAAAACAGTAATTTTTTTTTATATTGGAACATAATATACATATATTTTTGGCAAGTAAAGATAGTAATTAAAAGTTGTTCATGAACAAAATAACCCTATCTCAATAGCCTGTATATACAGTCAAAAATTCCAGAACATTAAAATGTTAAGATGAATAATTGTCACCAAACATGAAAAAGTGCCAGTTCAAAAACTGTTCCTGAAGTTCCATGTATTTCCAAATGATCAATCAATAAGCATGACTTACATGTTTTCTTACCTTGAAAGAGACATGTTGTTCCATATGACGCAGGAGCTGTGGTTTTTGGGCAGCTGTATAGTCACACACTGTACATTTAAACTGCTTTCCTGAAATGGGAATAAAAATGGTAACATTTTTCTACTTAAGTTTAGAAAACTACTGATTATATTTCCTCATAAAGGTAAATTCCAAAAGACTAAGCATGAACAATGAACAACAGTAGAAGTCTGGCACTTGCTCTGCAAAATTTTGGTTAAATAGAGCTAAGAGCAGAGTAAGGAAGAGAAAAGACTCTATTGTCATCTTTAAATTATAAGCATTAAATAGTGCTCCTTGGATATTTACTTGGGAAAGAATAAAAAAGAATCCTTATAGTGTAGCCTAAATGGAAGAAAGAAATTAATTATTTACAATTGCAGGCACAGTTACTTTGCAATTTGTAAAGCAAACTTGGAAATCCTTAAGCCACAGATGTTTAGTCATGTTCACATGTGGTTTTACCTACTTCTGGACCAAGCTCTGAATTGTTACAATTCAAATACATTTGAATTTTCTTGTGTTTTCCTCTGTAAGTTTTCTTGATGTACTTCTGGTAGGGTATGACGTTGATCTATTACTTTCACCAGAAGATTTGGTTATGTGTTTAGCACTCCTCTTCCAATAGTGACTCAATATCATAAAAGGGTTTTCTACACTAGCTTAACCCTGGACACAGGAAGAAATAAAATATGCTATAGACAAAAATAAGATTAGAATGGCAAATAATACAGGTGTTTTGTGTTTCAAACTTTCACTTCCACAATTTTAAAACAATGGGTGCAAATTGCTCCATTAACATCAGACTGAATGACATCTGCTGGCCACCTTCATCACGACACTTTGTTCTTTCTCATCTGAATCTCCACAGTAAATCTCTAATTCTAAATCTCTAAATCCCTACATCTCACATACAGTCATGCAACGCACAAGAAAGCAAGTACTGGGACCAGTTCATACTTCATATGTGGTAACTTCCATGTTGGCAGCTACCAAACATGAGGGATAATAGGTAGGTTCTGTGACCTGTTCTTGGAGAGTGGTGATTCATATTTCTTTATTTTAATTGGGCACAAATATTTTCAAAGTGTATGGAATAAAAGCTGAACTTCTATACTTCCGCATTGTTTCAAAAAAAATAAATAATCATAGAGTGGCCCGCAAAAAGGGTAAAGACAATGCATAAACATTGCTCCTTCAGATACCAACCCAAAGAGTCATTGAAAGACTCTTATAAGCCATTATAAGAACAGTGGATGTTCTAATATTTTACTGGATACAAATATTTGTTGGTACACATCTAAAAGGGAGACTGGTCGACTCACTGGAGTTGCTCATTGTGCAAGGACCTTTAGTCCTAATAGTTAAAACTCAGGTGTGGATATGTGTGTGACCCTTTAAGTGTTATGTGCTTGTATGTTTGTGCTTTTATGTATATGTATTCATTTAGGATACTTTATAGTAAGCTAGCATGAATCTTGCCATCTTTGAATCTGTAAATAAGTCACTGATCGATTATTTTATTAAATCACCTTGTAAATTCTTGCATTGGTTAATGATTAAGTGCTGCTAAAACTTAACTCTTGATCTATCTCGAATAATTTATAAATTTCAAACTTCTACTAAATCATGACTGTGTCAAATATTTTCATCCACAAAATAGAGTCAATGAAATTTATATATATTGCTTTGTGAAAAAAACCCATCAGTTCAAAAGTGTCATCCAAAGAAGGGTGTTGCTCTAAGTTCTACAGACAAGACATTATACTTGACATTTCTTTACATGCCTCTGAGCTTTTTAGTCAGGCATCAATACTGAGGGCACTAACCCCCCCAACCTGAAATAGCAATAATAAAAATCGAAAAACCAGAACTGGAATTTCAACAAATGAAAGCTGATGCTCAGAACATCCAGTCTAAAATAAATTCAATATTTTTAACAGTAGGCATGATTAATGACTATGATAATTTACTTAGAAATCAGATGGATGCCCTGTCATATGAAGCCTTTAAATCAAGTCTGATTAGCCCTTCTTAAAAAGATACACTACAATCCAAAAGAAATGTGATGCAAAATTATTAGATTAAGTTATGGCCTGTACTCTGAAAGAGATCAGACTTTGTGATTCTACGAGAACCTGCTTTTGGCCCTAAAATCATTAGTCTGAGTCCTTTTTAAGGCAAGATGGTCAGACTTTGTCATTATATATTTTCAAGATTCTCTAATAGGAATAAATTCTCTCTGACAATTTCAAGAAACATCTGTTGCTGTTTGTGGCTTTGCAAAGACTGAAACTCCCAAACATATTACCATTCTGTGGGTTTCTCTTGCTTTCCCTTCAAAGCATTCTCTCTCCCAAACCTTTTTTTTTTCTTTTATTCTTATGTATTAAAATAACAGTTTCCTTCCTTTTGTTCTCTGGATTTCATACTCCATTTCTCCATATTTTGGCTTTAAGACTCTATCAGACTGGCTACCTCTAGCCAAATTACAAGGTGTATGAAATACAGAAAGAGTGCATTCCTGTATTAAATGTCCATGGCTGGCAAACTGTATTGCCTGACATGGAGTAAGTATGTGCTAAAAACCACTCCAAAAGGAAGGATGGAGAAGTACAATACAGAATATTCTGTATTACCCTGAAGAGATCAAGTTTCTTTAGATTCTGGATCTTTCTCAAAAAAGTTACAAACATTTTATACTGAGTGTGAAATTTTCCATAAACCACAGCTAAGAAAAACCTCAAAACAATTTATGATATCTAATTAAAGTAATGAAAACCAGGTTTTCTGGTTTATTTCTAATCACAAACAGCAACAAGCCTGGACTATGGAACTGTTTTCTATCATGCCACTCTCAAGATGTCTGTCTTCTGGAGAAGAAGAAAGCAGAAAGAAAACTCCTTTATATTCCACTAGTTAAATTTACCTTGCAGGGCTGATGTTTGAACAAAAATTGCCTGGATTCCTAAGTCAGGAAGACAAGACTCAAACAGCGAAGCATCTTTCAAATTCGTTTGTGAAATAATTGAAGAACACTAGATGTGTGCTAGTAAGAACTTTTGAAGTGCTGTCACTAGAGAAAGGGACACTGAGCAAAGAGAAATTCCCGGCATTCAAGAGGCTGAAAGTCCCTTGACAAATCATATGTTACATTCTTAGTGACAAATGCTGTCTTATTTTTCACAAGTGTTAGAAATGCATGAAGGGTTCACTGGGGAGGACTTAGGGAAGAAAATTATCTAAGACTCTGCAGACAGTAAGATTCTTTTCCAACTGGAGTCAAGAGCAAAACACATTTTCCAAAGGTACAGGGAATTTCCTGGAAGTGCAAAAAGCAAGGCGAAAGAGCATAAAGTATTGGATTCATTTATATCAGTCAAAAAAGGAGGTGGATCAACAACTTATTGCAGAATATGATGACAGTTCGAAGGCAGATAAAAAGGCTCCTGGTAACGCCATCACCTCTAGAGTCAAAGCTTCAGCCTGACCAAACAGTAAATGATCGGAGAATATAGTTCCTTCCACACAATTAGATGTTTAAAACCAACTTCATACCTTTAAACCAAATCCAGACAAGGCTAGTTCCCGCACGACCATACTCCTCTTCTTAGCAGTGTCACATTTTCAAAGCAGCCTCAGCTGAATTGCAATACTTCCTCACATACAAACATATTTTGTTCAAGAAATAGAACTAACAGGTAAAAATAAATTCAACTTCCATTGCTGAATTTCTCACTATTTGGACATGCCAGATGGTGAAAACAAAACAGAAAGGTTTTGAAATGAAACCCCATGCAGGGATTTTTTTTTTTATGGCACATACAAAGAGGCCTTTTTTCCTTCATAGTCTGATCATGCTCCAAATTTCTTTTTAATTCAAATACAACCTGCTTCCTTCTCCCAGCCAGGAATCAGCTGGGGATTCATTTGATAAGTAAAATCATTGATTCTTGCATATGAAGTTTAGATGTATGTGAGACATCTGCTTGTTATTGACCAAGTTGTTTCAAATTATTGGAAAGTATTTTTTGAGAAACAAGTGATTTACTGACTCATGGTACTATTACATTAACTTTGGTAATGCTACAGTAACTATAAGCTTCCTATAATACATACCATATCACTGCAAAAAGTGTCATCTCTTTCACTAATATTATACATAGATATAAGCATACATAAAAATAAATATCTCTGACAAAAACTTCACATATTCTAGAGATGTAATACAGCACGTGCACTTTCTTTGTAAGGACAATGCTAAAGAATATGCAAAAAAAAATTAAAATAATTTAAATGACATGGTCAACAAAGAGTGGAATGAGATTTCACAACATTGCATGAGTAAAAAAGATGAAGCTACTGTGTCAAAAGGTCTGTAAAGCTTATTGTCCTAAATCATTTACTTCACTTTCATAATCACAGATGAATAAAGTACTGTTGGATTTGCATCTCACTTTTTCCTGTTACCATCACAGAAATATTAAGTTCATGGAGCAAATGCATGTGCTGCACGTGTGCTTGTAAGTAATGCATATGTGCTCCAGTTTGCCATTGACTGGACCTGGCGACACTGGTCCCAGCCTCTACTGGGCTACTGGATTTGGCAACTCCTAACAACATTCTCACAGAAGGAAGCAGTAAAAGACTTAAACATGGAACTTTATGTCTTTGCAAATTTCTATTGAGATCAACAGCTCTTTGTAATAGGGCTATAAGGCCAAACCAAAATTTCAGGAAAATCAACTATACCAGAGACAGCTGTCTTACTTTCGCAAAATTTAAAATTATTTCCCAATCAGTGTCTCCTGGGAATAAACAAAATTAGTAAGCAGCACTTAGTGTTCAACCTAAAACCACTTGTTATAAGGTCCTATAGTGCAGCCAACATTTATTGCCCTAAAATAAACTTGGATTTAACATTCACTTACCATCAGCAGTATGGAGGAGCTTATGGCTCTTCAAAGTGCCTTTTGATTTGAACTTTTTCCCACACATATCACAAAGGTGTGTTTTCTCAGTGCTGTGACGATTCATATGGGCTTTCAAGTTACTCTTGCTGCGAGCAGCATACTCACAGAGAGAACATTTGAAGGGTTTGACACCTAAAAATAAAAAATATATATACCATGAAACAATCAAGCCATAGCTTTTGATGAGAGGTTGGACATTTGCTTGAAAGAAATTTCAGATCACACAAGCAACATAGAAAAAAAGGTCACAATTTTAAAATTTAGATATCTGCATTTAAGAAATTTCATGTGTGTAAATGATACCGAGCTCTTGACAGCATCACTGAACTTACGAAGGGAAGGAGGGATTCTTTTAGAATTAAATACTTCCCTACTGAAGCCAGGTACTGAGTTTAACCAAGCAAACAGGAATGTTTCGTTCATGGTATGCCCATCCTTCATTTAAAAGTAGAATCCAGATTGCCTAAGTGGATGCCTAGCTGGAGCACACACCAAATCCCCCTCTAAAAATTATCAGATAACTATCATTCTCTATATTCTACAATAAAGAATGAAGAAACCTATTTTAGAAGGTTCATTAGGTACTTAATATGTAAGCCCAAGTTAAATGTGCAAAGCTGTGTTTTATTGTTAATTAGCATAAGATTTGCTAACGGGTCACACAGTAGTACTTTTTCCCCCCCGGTAAGATGCAAGCAATTCCAATTTCACTTTTCTCAAAGTTCTCTCATGTAATAGAGATACACACAGCATGTCATTTAGCAGAAGGTCTACAAGAACAAAGTAAATCCTTCAAAGAAAAGTTGAATAAATCTGAGCTGGCAGAGTAGTTCAACAGTTCCATGAGGCTCTGGCAGTTTTAGATTGATATTCATGACCTTAAAGCTAGATTTACAAGCATGAGGAATTACAGCCTACTTTAAGCAGACCTGATTGCAAACTTTGATTTTGGAATAAATTTCCATTCACCTCTTTCTCCTGTTAGTTAGATGAGATGAGTTCCAAGCTTTTGGGGCAGAATAAATGAACTCTATCTATGGAATACATAAATAATTGCTCTAAGACTATAATTTTGCATTACTTAATGGAATTTATTCCATTTATTCCATTACTGAATGGAATAAATGCTACTGGACCACTACTATTGTACCCAGACAGGTAAGCTCAGTTAAAGCATCAAACAAATATGCAGTACCAGTATGAATGTTTGAATTCTCTGCATGGGAACAAACACTTTGGAACCAAAACCCCTGTTTGAGAGCATCATATCCCATTATCCTCTTTCTGCAGAGGGATGGCTTAAGAAGCCAAAATAATGCTCAAATGCCATAGGCAATCTGTTCCATTAATTCTTAACTGGCTGAAGAGCACACTGAGTGGTCTTCCAGCTGTTATAAAAATAGATAGATTGAGTAGACACAAGATTTTACTGGGCAAAGACTTTAACTCAAGGGATTTTTAACCTGTGTGTTGCCATGTTTCTGGAATTTCTCCCTAAAATGCGATAGACAGGATCAGCATTATCTTACACGTCTCTCCTCACTGTTTATGTCCATGTCAACTAGTTACCACACTCAGCATGATTTAATTAAAACACGCACAGAAGTTATATACATATATCAAAGCAACTGCATTTCAAGTGTTTTACTAATAGATTTCCAGACCAAGTGTTTTTGGAAAAATGTGAAAGCAGCAGCAGTTATTCATGAGAGGTTATAGAAAATTACTTCTTTTAAGAGACTGAGCATATATTTAATTCACTCCTCACTCACATTTATTATAGAATACTTTATGAAGGTTTATCAAAGGGTTTTGGAAAAAAATGGAATCATAAACTCATTAACATTATTTAATATATAGACTGTCTATTCATATTATCAGCATGCAGTTCCATATGTGTCCTGAGTCTATTAATTATTTAACCTCTATTGTAGGCTAAAGCTTTTCATTCAGGTATTGTGATAACTTTGAATTCCTTTTTATGTCACCAGAGCTTATGTGGAATATGAGACTGATTACATGCCCTAAAGCTTAAAACCAGGGTTTTACCTTCATGAGCCCAAATATGACGCTGAAGGTCTGATCCATTCTTCATAAAATAAAAATCACAGTAGGGACATTTCACAGCTCGTTTTCCAATAAGTCCTTTCAGCTGAACTCTTCTGCCAAGAATCTCAGAAATAGTAGTCATTGAAACCTCTAAGAGAAAAGTGAAAGGTAATAAAAACCAGAAGGACATAAGGGAATTTGTTCTATGTTATGTAAGTAATAATGAAGAGCCAGATCCTGATTCACCCCAGCTTTTTTAAAGCCCTTCTTCTTCTGCCACTTATCTAAGACCTGAGCAAAGAATATAAAGACATTTTTTCCTCTAGAGCTCCTAGGATGTTCTGTCCTACCTCTCCTGATCTCTGTACTCAACTGCTTGGCTAGAAAAAATATAATTGAAATATAAAAAAATCTTGGGTGTGCCACTGTCTTAGAAATAATTTTCCAACAATGAACTTTCCCAATAAGCTAATTTAGCACTTTTTTCTTCACTATTTTCAAAAGATTTTATTCAAGATTTCACTCCAGATTTCCAGATGTCAAGGCTATAATGATCAAATCCCTGATAATCAGTAACTTTAAAAGTTAAAAACAGACTTACGGAATAAATGTGATTGGAAATGTCCTCTAAGGTCACCTGCTCCAAGCAGGGACAACTCTGGACTTCCAACTTCAAAGTAACATCAAGTTGCTCAGGGTCATATTCAATCCTGTTCCAAACATATCCAAAAATGGAAATTCTACAACCTCTGTTGGCCATTCCAGTGTTTGACCACCTTTACGGTCAAAATTGTTTTCCTAATTTCTAATTAGAATCTCCTTGCATCAACTCATATCCCCTCACTGTACAGTTCTAAGAAGATTCTGGCTCTGTTTTCTTTTTAATCTCCTATTAGATAGCTGATGACAGCAATTAAGATTCCTCTCCTAGACTTTGCTTATTCAGGCTAAACACACAACTCTGTAAGTTCTTCTTTCATAGGAGCTAACGTTTTGGTTGCCACAGTTAAAAAATCCAAATTAATGAAGTTTAAATTAAAATGACCCAAACACACGTAATGAAAATGTTGCCAAATGCTTTTAAAAAAATATATCAAATTACTCAATGCATTTCAGATCAATAAAATGCTATCACTTGACTCAATGAAGGCACAGCAGTCATGCCATCTAAACATTAAGGTATGAAATCTGATGACTTATTCCCAAAATCTTATAAAATTTTTAAGTTACAGTCTAAACTTAGATTTTTACCAAATACAAACCTAGTCTCCTAATTATTGGTCCCAGAGTGGAATCAAAAATCCTGCCTGAAGTCATATGTGCAAGGAAAACAACCACAAAAGGGAAATACAAAAACCCATGAACTCAGCAGAGATATGTTCTAAAGTACCCAAAAAATACAGACACAAGTCTGAACCCTCAGTTGCCTTCTACAGCTTAGATCCTTCATCCATGATTGCAGACTAGTGTCTGCTCAGTAGGGATCTGTGAAAGCTGATGCCTCTCATGTCTCAAGACTATTAACAAATTTCATATTAAATCAGACAGTGGATGGAAAAGAAGATAATTCTGAGAGCTGGAACCAGAATCCAAGACTCCTCCTTCACTAATCTGTACCCAAATCACTTGGCAATAAAGCCAAGCTTTCTTATCTCTTTGGTTTAAAACACTGCTCTACCAAAGGTTACAGAGATTTCTGTCCCACTGCCTTCATGGGATCAGAATTCAAGTCCTATTCCCTGCAAACCTAGAAGAGGTAGGGGTACTGTTTAATTTCATATTTTCAACTTGATGAAATAGAAGAGACAAGAAAAGGGTCATGCTGAGCGATATTAAGAAAGGAAGGAGAGGGGAGCTCCAGAAATAGCATTTTAATGATGAATATGAAAGGGTTTCAGTTTAAATTAATTTTTGATATGTCGTTTTAGAATTCAATTCCTTTTAACAGTATCCATTTTTCCTTTCATCATTATTATTTTCCATTTACATTTTTAAAAACAATTGCACTCACTCCACTGCAGTACTTGATAGCTTATACCATCACACCCCTTACATTTATATGGCTTGCAATTAAGTATGTTGTACGAATAAAGGATTTCCTCCTGATTACAAGGAGAGCATGCACAGGAAGAAGATTTGTGCATTAATTCTCCATATACTGAAATACTGTTGTTGCATAACTACAGCATAGGCATATATTAGATGTAGTATTTCTTTAGTACCATGGAGATATATCTAATAAATCTAGTTTTTTGCTTTTAAGTTCTATTCACCTACAACATATGAATTAAAAATGAAGACACCAAAAAATAGGCTGTACAGATTTTCTTTTTTAATCTTGCTTCTACTATAACCCAGAGTTTAAAAGAACCCGCTCTCCTGGACCAAAAAATAAATTATACTATGCTTTCAGATGGATTCAGACACCAAAAAAAATGTTCAAAAGTATTCAAAAGCATTAGTTTAGCATGTCAGGGCTCTAGAGTTAACTGGTATTTCTGGACCCCAGACACAGCACATGCTAATAATTCAGCAGTCAATGGACCAGTGCAGACCAATGGCAACCAGTAAGGGCACAGTATATAATATACTGCTAGTTCACAGATCACATTATTTAGAGAGGCCTCCTATACTGCCTGGCTGAGACAGCATGAAGGCTTTATAGGCACAGCTCTTCAGATTTAATTTCTATGCTTACTGGGTGACATACCTCCTGACTACAGTATAGCACAGAAGCCTTTCCTCATCTCACTTTGCTGCATCAGACATGTCCCCTGACGTATGACAAGCCCTCCAACCACACTGTTGTAGAGTGGTCTGCAAACAAAGAGGTTTGGTAACTAAAAAGCTAAAGTGGGAGTTAGTCTGACATTAAAGTGAAGGAAATTGTTTAAAACGCGGGTCTAGCACTATCTAGTGGCCATAGGAAGAAAAGAAACTACTGCTTTATCTATTCGGTTGCATTTCAGACATCGACAAGAAAAGTTATGTTATTTGTATTGGATTTTTCTTTCTTCAAAGTCAGTTTGCGCATGGCCAGTATTTTCTTTCTTAATATCAAATTATACCAGGTGATAAGTAACACACATATGAGTTAAAGTATGTTGGCCACTGCAGTCAACTCTGCTTCATCCACAGTAGCAGTGGGCCTTTTATCCAACATAATACAAACACTGAGGAGGAAAGTATAGACACAGAAACGTGCCTCTGCTGAGTTCACATCAGTCAGATTTAAATCACTCCCTGCACCGGTCACTTGGGCACTTTGGCACTGAGTTCCCAAGATTTGAGAAAGAATTGTTTTCTCAGGAACAGCACGCTCACTCACTGCAGTCATTTTATGTTGTGCTTGCACTGATACATCAGGGCACTAGAATGCAAGGTATAGACAGAGGTTGAACAGAGTCCAGTGGTTAGCTTGGATCCAGATGAGCTTCTCAGCTCCAGTTTAACACTGGCTATACCATATCACAGCTGGTTCAAGTAGATTTCACTTAGCCCTGGACTTAAAAGCCCAGGCACACACTAACTGAGCAGGCACAGCCAGCTCAGGGACCTTTGCGTTCATGTGAATTACCTACAGACAAAATAATGAGCAATAAACACATTTCTGTCAGTTTATGTATGGCCAACAGGAATTTTATGTCTCATGGGTTGTTACAGGATGTTTGTATGACTAATTCTAAACTTCCCAATGCCTAATTTGAATTCACCTAGGTCCTCTTTTGGAAATGAGTTCTTTACTAGATTTCTTAGCACAATTACTTGATATACTCCACAACACACAAGCTGGAACAATAACTTTTTTCACTCTAAATTCAAACAGCCGCAAACCCAATACAATTCTCTAAACCAGTTAGATGAGACACAGACCCTTCTCTTTCTTTGGAATATAATCACATTACACTGCTCACTCTAAACCTTTATTCATTTATTGCAGTAGACTGAGAAATTTTCCTTGGTTTTCTCTTACCAGGGTGATTTGTCTTGATGTGTGATTTTATAAGCCGATCTTCAGAAAATGACTCCTCACACACGGGACAGGAATAACTCTTTTTATCCTTAAGCAAGAAAGAAAGAAAGATATTGCATTATCAGTCCACTGCTGTAATCACTATAGTCATTATTCAGTAATACATGGTTCTCAACAAAGTTATAATTGAAGGTTCAGTTTTTAAGGAAAAAAATGAAGATTATTTATAATGAAGTAAGTGAAGGAGAACTATTAAAGTATTCTAAGCACATCATTAATCCTCATGAATGAAGGGCTCCAAGTTACAGCACTGAGAAAATGAACAATAAATGTAAGCATTATCTTCTGACTGACTCTTTAGAGAATCAAGAGCTGAAAGATGAAGTCACATAACAGAAGGAAGCATATTAGATATAAGCAGTAATATTCAGGGTTTTTTTCATTTTTTTCACAAGTCCACCCTTCTGAAACCTAACGATCAGATCTTGTTATTCTGAAGACATCCACCAATACGTGTATTTATAATGTTACTTAATGACCTGAAATGGAACAGAAGAGTTAACTATGACAGATGCCATTACTTATTCAGTGCCTACATTTCCAACTACTTTATAAATATTCAGCTTTTTATGTATTACCAATAAAGTATTATTCCACTATTCTGATTTTAAAACTTACAGACTACTCTGACGTTTATCTGTGTCACTCCTGTTATAAAAGATTTAACACCATCAAACAAGTTGAACTGGAGAGTTTTGATCCAGTTTCTTCCTATGCGCAATTCTACTGTAATTGTAATTTCAGTGTTTTTATAAATGCACCTAACTCCACATTAAAATGTAGGACTTCTCTCCAGTAATTGGTAAATTACCCAATTTGAGGGTGGCAGAGCACTGGAACACGCTGCCCAGATAGGTGGTGGAGCCTCCATCTCTGGAGACATTCAAAACCCACTTGGATGTCCTCCTGTGCAACCTACTCTATGTGCACCTGCTCTGGCAGGGGGGTTGGACTAGATGATCTCCAGAGGTCCCTTCCAGCCCCATATCATTCCGTCAGGTTCTTCTTTCCAGAAATACTTGCTGACACAACAGCCTGGATGGTCAATCAAGTGAGCGGGTCACTCAGTCACCTCTGCACTGACCAAATTAACATATGAATGGATTATCAAAACAGCAGGTGGAGTAAACAAAGTCTAGTTAATTGTGATACCTAGGCAGATAACCAGATAACATATTACCTGGTGGGATGTGTACCTACCAAACTACCAAGAGATCACTTGTAAGAGGTGAGCTGAAGCTAGAGAACAGATATTTCACTAATCACTTCAACAGGACAGAAAACTTCTCAAGGACTGTGGAAGGAAGATCACTGTATCGAAAAGAGACAGACCCCTGCATTATAGGGGAGAGAAATTTGGAGTAAAGAGGAGAATAAAAATCCAGGACTCTACCAGTTTCTGACCCACGACCAAACAACATCTCTGAATAGCAAGGAAAAATGCACAAGGAGATTATTATTGTCCATACACCACAGTTAGACATATATACATGGATTTGCTTTTTAAAAAAAGAGAAAAAAGTGATGAATTTTATGGCAAATAGGGTTTGGAATATGATACAGGAATTTGCATTCAGTATCGTGTACCTCTGAGAAAGAAATCCCTGTGTTGAAGCACCTACAAGTTAAAACCAGAACGAACCCTAGAACCCATGGGCTGAAATAGCAATAAATCATTTCTTGACAGTAGGCTATGGAATATGAAGTTTCTGCAGCCAATAAGGAGAATTCTGCCTGTGTTAGAAGGTCATTTGCTCCTGGGGTCTCCAGGGACTGGGGACGGCAGCTCCTAAAGGATAACCATCCTGAGCAGAGCTAGGACAGCATCTTGCTATGATGGACTTGGAGTAGACACCATTTCGAGCTTTGAGAATCCTAAGTGGAGAAGGAACAGCATAGAACACCAGCTGGAACCTACAATGCTGACAAAATCTTCTCAAGAAAAAGCTATTAATTTGTGGAATGATACAACCTATTATCCCTAAACTCACTACTGATGATTTTGGACTTCTTCATAAACCAGTTGCTCAAATAAAAAATGGTAGATTAATTCTAACAAAGCTCTATAGCAATGGTTACACCTTTTTAAAGAATGGGTTGCACGATCACACTCATAATTTGGCATGTATAAGGAAAATGTAAACACAGTATCATTTAGGGGCTATTGAGGGGCCAGATGAAAATTTTTGACAGATCCCGGTCTGTTCCTCAAACTTGCTATATAACTGGTTTCAAAGTATACAATAAATGAGAAAAAAATAAAATTAATATACTTTTAGTGTGCAGTTGGGTGTTGCTGGTCTTTAATACTCATTGTAGTAAATATTTCTTAGTGTACTCAAAACACTAGGACAAATACAGTTTACTGTTTCATAAAGTTAAATAAGAAAAAAAAAACCACCCCAACACTACACACACACAACTTCAAGTAAAATGCTGTAATTGTGAAAATTTTATTTTCTTGCTAGTAGTCTCAAGAAGGCAAGGCTATAAGCCTATGCCTGAGAGAAAATATCAAAATCATCAGTAAATGCATCGAGAGCTATAGAGGAACACAAAAGTTCAGGTACCAAGAATGTATCTTTCCACATGATGATGGTACCAAAATTTTTCAATAACAAAATACTCCAAACAGCTCTCTTCAAACAGTTAGAATGTTATCTCTACCAAGTTCTGCAGTAAATGATCTTCAAAAGGGGGATCTTCTATAGTGTAACAAACAGATTGCATTTCTAAGCACCAAATGCCTTCAAAGCCTATCTGTCAAGCTCCAGTCTCTCATAGAAAGCATCCAGCTGAAGTCAAACCTTTCATGTTTGTTCTTTCAGGTCAGTGCCACCGACTTCTGGAGCTTATGTTATTACTTTTGAATGTTTAAGTATGACTTAAGTTAAGTGACTTCTGTCACTGCCCTGAGAGCTTGTCACAGTGCTGGTCCTTCAGCATAATCCCCATCCCTCTCAAAACCAGCCTTTAAGAAATCCTGTCTTGCAAAGGAAGCATTTCTGAGCACCCAGGTCACAACATAGAGCCCCAAAGAAGGTCTCCCTCATCACAGCTTTAGCTCTTCAGAGTGCCCTTGTCATAGGCGGTGACAGAGACGCTTTGAAGGACTTAGACTGAGGTTGTAGTAATACCTTCATCACACTCTCAGCATGCAAGTTTTCCTCTGGTAAGAATAAAGGTCATTTATCCTGTGCCTTATCACAGCACCTACCTTTTAAATACCTTTGAGGAGTTTTTTTTGAAGGACACAAACAGAAGCAAAGTATCAGGATAGATGGATCTACCTTTGCTGGAGACCAGCTGCCTACTCCAATAAGCTTACATTACATTTCAAAGTCACTTCCACACCTCCTGAGATTTGATTAATTCCCCTAATAGCCAATTTGAGAAAATATAAGAAACTTAAAATAATTCCAAAATAAAGCTAGCTTTTTGACTGAAAGTACTGTTCACATTCCACAAATCAGGAATAAATTAGTTCCATAAATATTTTTCAACTCATTGAAAAAAATATTAATCTATTATTATAATAGAATTTTCCTTGTTTATGCTATGTTTCATTATAAAATAAGACCACTTACATAGGAATCACAATGCCTTTCTCTTTATATAAATGAACTAAAATTGTGCTAAGAAAATATCAACTCTATTGCTTTACCAATTTATAGCTTTCTAAAGAGAATCTGGTTTCTCTAAGGCATGCATTTCAAGATAATTCAAGGGCTAGGTGTGCTAGTATACAGTCACAAAGAGAGAAATTATGTGTCTGTATATGTAGCATTTAAACTAAGACCACTATAAAGTTTATTTAATGAATAAAACAGTATTAAATATGAGCTACACTGCAAAATATCAGAAACACTCACAGCTATTCAATTGCACTCATCAGTAAACAGACATTCTGATGACACAAATATCTTCTATGTACATAGAAGACATAGAATTATATACTGTATGATCTATACAGCAGTTCTGCCACTAGTTTCAAAAGAGACTGTGTGAGCTCCTGACTGCTTTGTTATCAATTTCATGAACAGTTTAAAATTAAGGCCACTGCCCTGATAAAAAGTGCTCAGGCCCAAATAAGACAAATATATTACAGGAACCAACAATCCATTACCCTCCTTTTAGTAGGAGTGACATGATTTTATGAGCAGGAAATAAAACAAGGTTCTACTAAATACTGGCATTCTGAGAGCATTTCCAGCAGAAATTCCCACAATGCAATTAACACAACATTTGGTTGTGTGATTTCATAAAGGAATAGAGCGCCAAAGCCTGCTCCTGCACCTATTCACATCAACAGAAATTTGATTTCTAACATCTCAGGGAAGAGAATTAGGCCCCTGAGTTACACTTCTTAGGAGTGAAGATGTCCAGAAATCTTCAGCACAGTTGTTACGATATTCAAATCAAAATTTTCACAAAAGATTCCTGGTTTAAGATGACGTCCTATGAAAATGCAACTTGGCTGAACGGCTCTGATGTAGGAGGAGGCAGCTTTGCACAGGTGTGAAGGCAGCTACAGAAAAATTTGCAAGTAGTTAGACAGACGTTTATGAAGTCTAGCAAGCAGCAGAAATCACAGTTCACAAAATGACAAGCACCTGCATAAGGAACTACTTAAGCATTTTTTCATGAAATACCCACTAGTAAAAATGAATGGCTGGCTAATTCCTTTCCTCTCCAGTATCTTGCATTCTTGACGACACAGTAAAGGTATCACAGCCAGACCAGTGACAATCTGAAAATGAGCACTCCTCAGGAAGGGGAAACAAGCAATCAGAGCTCAAGTGTCTCGCTTCCTCCCGAAAGCTCTAACTACACTATTACACAAAAGGTCAGCAGCATAATAAAATTTCTAAGCACCATTTCAAAGACAAGAGTCATTTACATCAAAAAATGTACGTGAATGCAAACACAGGCACTGGAGAGCAAGTGGAGGTTCTGGGTCTGAACTCCACTTTTACAGAGGTACTTATCTTGGAATATCAATTACATATATAAATTTAAAATAGTTTCAGACACAAACCTCTCCATGATGTTTACCTGCTCAGCATATTGGGTATTGTAAAAACCACTGGAGGTTGTAAACAAACTATGGTACCTATATCAGTATTGTTTAGTTCCACAACTGGTCCCTAATATTACCATTAGCTCAGTCATAACTATAAATTACTCTGAAGCCATTTTAAACTCTCCAGCCCTTTCCGAGGTACTATGACACTGAAGTGATTCACACATGTCATGGTTTGAACTTCTAAAGAGCTCCATAAATGCCAAGAATTGTCAAAAACCACTAAACAAATTGTAGAGGTAAAAAGATGGGTAGTGAAAACCAGAGAATATATGCAAAATGTCGGTTTTAAATCAAGCCAACCCTCAATTCCCAGACTTCAAACGTAAAAAATCTTCCCTGTAGAAATGACGCGTAGCCAATACTGCGGCAACAGGCAGCACATACACAGTCCCCGTCACCATCTCCCAGGGAATAAACAATCCCAAATTCAGTGCAAGACCCGGATGATGCATCGAGAATAAAACAGGTGGCTATACACTGAGTGACAGGGTGGAACAGTAAACTGTTTTTCATTAACCATCATTTATCCTGTTCACCAAACCAGACAAGGATCCAGTTGAAAAGCAGCCAGACACAAGGTAAGGAATGACACGCACTCATACAATGAACTCAATGGAGATTTTGATATCCACCATCTCTGGGGAAGCTTTAAGTTTTAACATTTATTAAGCACTGAATTTGCAAACTAAAATTAACATTAAAGTAGCTTTCCACATTTAACTGTGCCTAGTTTGTTCATTCATTCTATTTCTGAAAGAGTGAACCTGTCAATGCTGTGTGCATCAAGTAAATACACCGAGCAGTGGGCCCAAAGGCCAATATGAGAACTGCCGAGTTTAATTACCGAGTCAATTCTAATACGAGATTTTTTCAATCTATTTAAATACTCAAATATATTTGAGGGGTAAGCATCAGCAAGCAGAATTCTGAAAAATCTCTCTGTCACACTGTTTATAGTTCTGGAATGTGTTTTCTCGGTTCTATTTAGTACCGTGAAAATGATCCTCCTGGTGGGAGCTGTCAGACATTCATCACACTTGAAAAACAGGTACTTACATAAGGATATAGGATATCAAATTTTAGGCTCTTTTTCCTTAAATAGTATCAGACATCATTTACACAGATTTTTGCCATCAGATAGACATTGTAAACATAATAAATTCAAAAGCAGCCTAAAAGAATGTCTATTACATGAGCTTTCTGCACATTTCGTAACAGATTCAGATTCTGTTCAAAATATCTACAGAATTGGGGGACAAAAGGGAAAAAAAAGTCTTTGCTTTTGTGTCACCTGTCTTGTTTTTAGAGGTCTCCTGCAGTTACAGAAGGCCAGTACTTAACAACAGTAGGAGGTGAAACGTTCTGTTCTATTACAAACACCTTTCAAGTAACTTTAGCAGTTGGAAACACTGGCCAAGAGCCCACCTGCCGACTGCAGAAGATGACCTGAAACCACTAGGCACAGTACATAAATAGCTTTTTTTAGAAGCTATTTATATATAATCATATGAGATAATATACTCCACCTAAGCACTCCAGCTGGTCTTCAGGAAAGATTAGAGTCAGAAGTGGAATAAATTCATTATTCTTAGAGAGCAGGCTCTTGCCAAACACCCATTTCTAGAGGTCAATTTGGAACATACGTGTACTCACATAACTTGTGGCTGTAGGCACATTGTAACCTCTTTGGTTATACAAAAGTCTAGAATGTCCCAGATCAATTATACCTTTGCGAGCAGAAAGGATCCTGTCACATGGTAGTAACAGAAGTCCACGGCATTTGTTACAATAGCTTGACCTATTTAGGCCACTCACGGAAAATAATAAAACTCGAGAAAAAAAGGCAAGGCAATTTGATGTGTGAAAATCACACACTCAATGTGAAGATAATTGCTTTTCCTTAATCTTGCAAGACAAGCATGTAAGTAATTTCACTTCTAAAAATGCATCTTAGTCAACAATGGAGATCACTGTTGAAAGAGCAATTCTCATTCCTTAGTTTTAAAATATTTTTTGTTCTGAATACCATATGTTTTTAAAAACATGCTTCTGAAACAAATGCAAGCAGGGTTGGTATAGAAAACATTTTCCTTCAAAAGATGATTCATGTTACAAAACTGGATCAGAGCAAGATCACAAAGCAGTGCCTTGCACAAAGAGGGCTTCCAGTCAGGCATGCAGACCCCCACATAGTCTCAGAGAAAGCATCTAACAGGGCACGTTGAAGAAGGAAACCAGACCTGGTTTTAACACAATGGCATTCAGAGCTGGAAGGCTTACTGAGTAAGATAAGAGCCTTTAAAAAGTGATGTCTTAATCTTCCTAATCACAACAGAAAATTACAAATGTTCAAAGAGACTGGCTGCAACTAGCTGGAGCTAATAGGAAAAAAAATGTCTTCAGCAACTTAAACTTCTGTCTATAGTAATTAAGAGTGCAACATATTTTCATTTTACCACAGTCATCTATTTATAAAGGAAGGGAATTCAGGTCCATGGAATGAAGTTAAGTAACAATAGTACCAGACCTCATTTTACTCCCTCAAACCCCAAAGAACCTGAGAATACTGGGAAAACTAAAGGGAAAAAATGGATACAGACATAATCTGCTGGAAACTACTACAAGATGGACCAAATATCTAGTTGCTCATGCATTCCCTGCACAGAATTATGCAGAGAGCACTCAGGCAAGAACTCTTCCCTATGTCTTCAAATACTGCCACACGATTCCAAACACTATGATGACAACACTGAATTAAGACAAACGTACCGTTTTGCTCATTACTCACCATTTCCACGTGAACTTTAAGATGTGCCTGGAGCTTGTATTTATCTGGAGTAGAGTAGTCACAATGTTCTGTGGGACATTTCAGCAAAATGTTACTGTGTTTCTGAATGACGTGACGCTTAAGGCAGTTTTTGGTGATGGAAGAATAATTGCACTGGGAGCAGTAATATAAATGTTCTCGAGTATGTGTACGAACATGCATGTCATAATGCACTTGGTACCAAAACAACTTGCCTGAAAATAAAATTAGACATGAAGAAAGTAATTTCTAAACAACTGGCAGTGAAAATTCTAGTACATACCCAATTTTCTGTTTGAATCTTGCCACTTTTGTCTTTAATGAAAACTTGTCCTAAAGATGCTTCACTACTGAAAATATGTTTGCAAAAACCACTTTTGTCTAAAAAGATCTTATGTCCTCAAACAGCCTAACAAGGACACCTTTAAAACATATCAATGATTGTTTTCCTAATGAAAAAGTCCATTAAATCTCTTCTCCTATTCAAAGAATCTGAAAGCAACTGTACACTAAAAGAGAATGACAATTATTTTTTTTTACTTCCTTTCATGTTATTTCTTCCTAAAAGCTCTTCAGACATAATGACACCAAAAAGAAAAAGTGCAGAGCAATTCATTGAACATACAATGTTATGGAGTTCCAAAACTTTCTTCTTTTCCAAACTTTGATTCCTTTTTCCTTCTCAAGAATGAAGGCTACAAGATAAATCCCAAAATGTTTCCTTTCCAGCTATGTGAACACATTTTTTTTTCATTTAGAATACGTGGGAATGGTGTATTCTTCCCACTTCCATAAATTAAAAAAAACAATCACAATCAGAACGGTCCTGATCTGATCCTACATAATGAAAATTTTCAGTTTAAAAAAAAAACCTCATTCACAGCAAGTACTCAAAAATATGTCAGTACACATATCTATTGTTCAGAATGTATATTATCACACATCCTTCCATACTACGTAAAAAAGACTTTGAATTTTATACAAAGCTGATAATGGAGCTTAAGCGTTAAAGCATGGACTGACAAGTGCTGAT
The DNA here is from genome assembly GCA_025769975.1 of Gallinago jamesoni. Taxonomy (NCBI): domain Eukaryota; kingdom Metazoa; phylum Chordata; class Aves; order Charadriiformes; family Scolopacidae; genus Gallinago; species Gallinago jamesoni. Next base: position 145,709,873 of record JAOQGH010000012.1, read on the forward strand.
CACATGCCTGAATCTGCTGTGCTTGGCCCCAGTGAAAGTTATGAAGCAGGGAGAGGGACGTGGACAGAAATAATCTAATTCTATCAAATTTCAAATCAACACAAAGTCAAGCCTACCAAAGCATTGCTATTCTGTATTCCACTAGTGGGTTTTTTGAGAAGATTTGAGTCATTTCATACCATTTCTAGTGCACAAAGTAAATCTTGCTGGATCCCAGAATCCATACAAAATTAATACTGCTACAAAGATACACAAATAACATCAAACATTATAAATCGGAGGAGGAGAAGAAAGATGGCCCACTACATGATGTTTAAAAAAACCCAACATAATTCTACTGCTCCTTACCGCAATATTCACATTCCAAGTCTCCATAAACCTTCCTTATCCTCTCACACAACTCGGTGCTCATTTGTCTCTTCTGCAAGCTGTCCAAGATCTGCATGAAGGCAACAGCTCCGCTCCCACCGTCTGATGTGGCCACACTGGAAAGGGCTGCCTGTGGACTGACGGCCGTGTTACCTTCTGCTGCTGGAAAAGGGTTTGGGGTTTCTGTTGAATTTTGACTTGGTGGACTGCTCATTTCTGACTCACTAGAAGGAAGAGATTGATTTCTCTCTTCAGAGACCGAAAGGTTCTCAGTCATTACATTGTTCTGATCTGGATTTAAACTCTTGTCTTCAGACAGCAAAAGCTGAATCTCTTCACCCTGCTCATTCACAGAACTGCAGTGATTAACTTCCTCTTCAACTGCAGGAGAAACTTTTAACTCATCAGAACCAGAAGTACCATTTTTGAGCAGAAAGCAGTCAGATGCTACGCAGGATTGAATGTTTGGGACTTCTATGTCTGTTGTCTGACACAGCATCTCTGTTACATTTTCCACCGGAGGATTTTCAAATCCTAACAATGGGACCATATTGATTTTTAAGTCACCATTATGTTGACCATTATGGTTTACATCTGCAGTTGTTGGTTCACCTTTATAAGCAGATGGTTGCGGTGTGTTAGTGGCATCAGTACTCGCGATGGTCGATTCAGCTGCATTTTGGGCTGGCTGTTCACCAAGGGCTTCTGGCTGGATATCACCTCCTGGCTCAAGGAGGCAGAAACTCTGATTGATAGAACTGTTAAAAACAGAAGTCTCCTGCAAATCTGTATGGGCTTCCTTGATGTGAGCACGGAGTCTTACAGAACTGACAAATTTCTTCAGGCACACAGAACACACGTATACAAAGGGGTGCTTTCGCACATGAAGCTCAAGGGCTTGGTATTTAGTGGCTCCATGACCACAGAGTTCACAAGCAAAGGGTCTTTCATCACCATGAACAAGCATGTGACGGTCACGATCAAGTTCATTTTTGAATTTGCGTTCACAAATATGACAGTCATACAGAAGTTGTCTTTTGCCCTCTCGTGTCATCAAGCGAAGCTCATCAAAAACATCCTTCACCTTTTTATCTTGAAGGTCGTGTGTTTCCTTGATATGCTTGATCAAATTTTTAACATCTGAGTATTTCTTTTTGCAGAAGCGACAGTGCTGCTTAATTTTCTTATGAACTCTTTCAATATGCACTTTGAGATGGCCTTTGCTGAGACAAGTGAACGTACAATAATCACAGCTAAACTTCTCCCCTGTGTGTTTCCGCATGTGAACATTAAGGTTGGCTTTGATTGCACTGGCGTAACTGCAGTAGGAGCACTTGTAAGGTTTTTCATTTGTATGAATCCTCAAGTGTGCTTGGAGGGAATGTTTAAATTTGAAGACTTTGTTACAGTATTCACATGTAAAAATTTTCAGTTGAGTTGGACCCAACCTAAAAAGAAATCAAACCAGCTATATTTACAATATTGAAACTTGGTGACACACATCGTCAAAATTTCCCTGGATATTCATAATGGCAGAAACGTTTAATTTATTTAAAAAAGGTATTCTCCACAAGCTTTTTAACTTATGCACAGATTATTTTCAGCTCTTCCTTTATTTAAAAGGCTCGGAAAATACTTCAGTTTCACAAAAATGGAGAGGGAAGCCTTTCATTCATATTTTGCATGAACACAAACGTAAGCAATTCAAAATCACCTGCTCGATTTCATTGCCTGTTCATATGGGGTTTGCTGAATGGCATACTCTTGGTATCCTCTTCGTTGTGACGGGTCTTGAACTGTTGCCTCTGGAGTTGTGGGTTCACTTTCTTGGGGAGCAGCCTCAACAGGAACAATTTTTGTGGCTCCTAAAAACAAAGAACAAAAAAAAAAGTTTATTAAAGTTGTCATATTAAAACATGAATTGTCTATGATATACAAGTGTAAACAAAAAACATTAAACTCTGTAATCATTGGTTCAACTATTTTAGTTTCTGTTGTTGAATTAATGTTCAAAAATGATGGATATACTTCCAGAAAACATCACTACTTATGCCACAGATCTGCTTCAGTAACAGGCCACAACTTCTAGTTCTGAGGGTTATTCATGGTGTTTGATGCCTAATATCATGCCTATATCCAAATATTTGCACCTTTAAAAAATTGTAACTTGTCAAAATGCAATTTTAATTTTTCTGTTTCTGCCTCATACTACATCCTTTGAAGATTTCAGCCAAGCTGTTTAATCAGTTCTACAAATGAGGCTGGGGAAAAGACAGTGGTTACTCTATATTTAAAAGGCTGCACATCTTTTCCTTAAACAGATTTTTGACTGCGTATATTCTTGGGCGAGCTACCACCCCCTCAGAATAAAAGAGTATGTTTGATGTGTGCTTCTCAATCTCCATTAGAAGCAGGAGTAAAGGGGTTCTAATGAACGGAGTAAGATCAGATTCTATCCCTCAGAGCTTTACACTCAGTTTAGGCAAAAATAAGCATATTTTGAGCCTTGATCAAGATGAGATTATTTAGTTGGCTGTTCTTTATTTTCTGAACAGTGGCAGGAAAAACTAAATGCTGGGCACCCCTAGTTAGCACTGAAGATAATGAAAAGCTACAGAAATATTAATTACACTGAAAAAAACCCAAACCACAAAACCTCATGTATATCAAACCAAGCACCCATTATTGCTTGATCCCCTCCTTTTTAACTCCTTTGTCTGTATGTAACTCATATAACCCATATCTTCAATGGGAGTGCCGTTATCGTCAAAAATTGAAATTATATACATTTGTATATTTATGTATTTATTCACATATACAGAGCAAAATTATATATATATTTGTGAAATCTTAATGTTCTATTAACAAGTATTATAGAAAAAACTTTGAAAAAAAGAATGTTGCTTTCTGATCTGATACTGAAAAACAAGTAGTAATTGAGGGACCATATACTGAGTAACAAAAAGAAAACAAAACACTAAGTACTAAAAGATGAACACCCACCCGTCCTAGAATAAAAATATTACAGGACCTGTAATTAAAGACTGTTCTATCATATACTGGGTACACAGAGGCGAGAGAGGTTGCACATGAAAGTATCTTTGAATTAAATAAAGTCAACTTCAAGTAAAACTGGAATTTGTTAGGTTTCCCTTTACTTTCTTTTTCCTGTATATTACATTAGAATCTAATCTCATTTCAATCACCTGATTGAAGAGAAAAAAAAGTACAACACATCTATGTGACAGAGAAAAGAATTTACAGTAAGACTGAAAGAAATCTGAAACATGAGCACCTAGAAAGCAGAGTCAACACACTCAACATATTTTTAACAGATTCTCACTGTCATTCATATGTAAGTATATATAAAATGAAACACCTGAATAGAAAGAAGAAAATTCAGAGAATGATGCATTAGCTATTCCTTTAACAAAAGGATTAAATTAATTCTTGTTCCACTCAAAGAACGGGTTCTGAAGAAATTATTTACAAATTATATGCAGTATTAACATCAAGTCTCTGAAACAACAATTCTAAGAACAAAACTAAACCACGGAGAGCTCACAGTCCAAAGAAAACCAGTTGGTTAGCAAATTACTAAATCTAGTTCCCCTAAAAAAAACTTTTGCTTGCAGATGAGCAAAAGCATCAGGAAAAGGCAGGTAAAGTATTTGGGAAAAATCAGTATTAAGTGGGGGCCATCCAACAACATGTGTGAAAGATTTAGGGACATTAAGCCAAGGAAAGCAGTGCTGTAGACAAGACAATGGAGAAAGACAGAGATCCTATGGGACTTCCAGAGTGATTTAAAGCGGGAAATGGAGATATTTTGAAAAGAGACCATTTGGGAGTATGTCAGGCTATCAAAGCTTATTCTATCAGATGGGACATCAGCCTACTCTGTAAATAGACTGTAATAGCTCTGCTGCTCACTGAACTGGCTGGATCTAAAAGTGGCTTTTTTGGACTACCATTTTTCTAATAATGTTTTCAAGTTCTGTATTAAAGATTCTGCCAGTTGATCAGAACTTATCTTCCAAGTTTTCAACCTGAATGTTACCAGAACATTATCACTTTGTCCTGTCACTCCATCTCCCACAAATGCCAGATTCTCCAGCAGGACTGCACCTCCCACAGTAGTAGCCCAGTGAGACAGGAATTGTTGTTAACAGTACAGGAGACGTGGTTCAATCAGTGGGTTCAATATAAAGATGATAAAACAGACATTAGACACCAGACTAGTGTTTCCATACTTCAGTATTTTTAAAATAGATGCAAATTCTTCTCCATTTAGAACAACTCAGTTAAAAGAAAACTGATCTTCAACTGCTCTGTATGCACAGCTGCCTCTTTCAGGCCTCCTGTTTCCTGAATGTGAGACGAAGATCCTCATTAAATGCTCTGTGATGAACTTCCTCTGAGCCCTTCTGCCTTTCAGGATGTTTGAGCACTTCCTGAAAAGTCTGCTGAACTGTTTAATAGACTTTTATGCTACCAGTATAGAATTTTAATCATCTAGATTAGGTGAACTACGTAAGTACTAACTCACCCGTATTTTGCATACTTGGAGTGGACAGAATGCTCCAGGTCACCCCGGTATTACTGCCTCGAGATTCCCGATGCAATAAGTAGAGAGAAAAATGCCTCTAAAAACCGGAGGAGGGAGATCCAATTCTTCAAACATACTGATAAAGTACTTGCTCACAATAGGCAATCACACCCCCTTGTGTTAGCTGGTTGCTTCCTACCATTAGAAGATATGGAAGCATTAAGAAACATTAGATGCCTCCATCCACTTGGGATACTGCCTAACTATGGGCTACTAATGGCCCAGTAGCCACAGCAATCACTACTATATCACAAACTAATGACTAACACACACATACCTGCACATGTGTGTATGTGTATTTATTTTGCCACTTTTTTGAACCAGTTTACCACAGGCTGACACAAGCACAACTGCTGGTGCAAAAAAAGAAGAATTGAACTGGGAAATAAGAGACAAGCAGGAAAGCTTCCTTGGCAACAGTCAAACGTGTCATAAACCCACAAACATCATTCTATGAGCTCAAAAAAAAGTCATCTTCAACAGAAAAGACTGACACCACTTTAACAGAAAAGACTGTCATCGGTTAAACTAAGTGAGGCCCAAAACCATAAGCAAAACAACATTCTTCCACTTCTTCCCCACTTCCCAAAATCTTGATGGGAGACAGAACCAAGTGTTTGTAAATTGCAGCACAGGGTACAGCAGGAGAACACAGCTGGCTTTTTACAGATAGTGGTTCCTCAGTGGAAACTCGGGAGAGAAAAAACCTGCAGAGTGTTGCACTAAGAACTTGTAGGAGAAAAAAATACAGCTTGTTTAGACATGAAAAAAAAAATTAGCATCAGGAGTTTAAATATTTTATCCTATTTTTGTTTATCTCAAGATCTATCAAAAAGCCAAGAATCCTACCACTGACCATCTTTACAGGAACGTAAAACAACTCTACTTCTAACAAGCTAGGTCTTTAAAATATTACAGGACTAACATAAAACAGCAGTTTAAATGTTCAGAGTAGACTCTCTCCTGAATCAAACTAATTGAGCATGAATAATAAATTGGTTTTAGAAGCCTTGATAATATTACAGAATTTAAACATGGGAAATAAAATACATAAAAACCCAGAAGATTGAATATTTGGCAGAGTTTACGCACTGGTTCTTAAAAATAGACTATGAATAAAAGTATCTGCCATTCACAACAAAAGTATTTTTAGATGTGCATATAATTGTAGTTATTCATTCACATTCTTAATTGCAATGCTTATGAAAAACTGTACTTCGTTTAATCTGATACAAGGCACATGTGTTCATGAACACAGCACACCCTCTCTTGAAGGTCTCTGGGTCCCTCCAATTTTAGAATCATAGAATGGTTTGGGTTGGAGGGGACCTTAAAGACCATCCAACCCCCCTGCCACGGGCAGGGACACCTCCCACAAGACCAGGTTGCTCAAAGCCCCATCCAACCCAGCCTTGAACACCTCCAGGGATGGGGCATCTACAGCTTCCCTGAGCAACCTGTGCCGGTGTCTCACCAACCTCATAGTGAAAAATTTCCTCCTAATATCTGAATCTCCCCTCTTTCAGTTTAAAACCATTACCCCTCGTCTTATTGCTACACTTCCTCATAAAGTGTCCCCCCTCACCTCTCCTGTAGCCCCCTTTTAGGTACTGGAAGGGTCATAAGGTCTCCCCAAAGCCTTCCTTCTCCAGGCTGAACAACCCCAGCTCTCTCAGCCTGTCATCATAGGAGAGGTGCTCCAGTCCTCTGATCATCTTTGTGGCCCTCCACTGAACCCATTCCAACAGGTCCATGTCTTTCCTGTGTTGAGGGCTCCAGAGCTGGACACAGTACTCCAGGTAGGGTCACACGAAAGCAGAGAAGAGGGGCAGAATCACCTCCCTTTCCCTGCTGGCCATGCTGCTTTGGATGCAGCCCAGGATACGGCTGGATTTCTGGGCTGTAAGTGCACACTGTCAGCTCCTGACCAGCTTTCCATTCACCAAGTCCTTCTTTGCAGGGCTGCTCTCAATCCACTCACCACCCAGCCTGTATTTGGTGCTTGGGATTGCCCCAACTCAGAAGCAAGACCTTGCACTTGGCTTTGTTGAACTCCATGAGGTTTCCATGTGCCTGCCTGACAAGGCACTTCAACATCTGCACAGGAAAAAAAAAAATCTACCGCTTTTATTTAAACTATTTACTCTGTGGGTTAATGCAAGCTTTCAGATTTCTAAAGCTGTAAATCTATTACCTTTCATCTGCTTCACAAGTAAACATTATAGAAAACCAACACAGGGAAAAATCAATGTTTTCCGACTGTCCTTTCTGGTAAGTTAAAAACTGAGCTGTTTGTTAGAAAGGATTTTGAAGAGATCAATTTAGTCATAATCTACTGAACACAAGATGTAAAGCAGCTTCCCAAACTTAAATAGTGTATAGCAAAATTACAGAGAACTCTTTACTACTAAAAGCATCTTTCATTTAAGAAGAGAGACATATAATCTGAATATTTTCTCTATATTGTGGATAAAGTACAACTAAATCTTGTATCCTTCTCCATTTTTCTAATGGATAGAATGTTTATCTGGCATCTTCAAGAAGATTTTACTGCACTGGACAGGAAATGGGATATTTCCATGAATCTTTAGTGCTAGATAACAGGTGGCTACAGAATGCTAATGCTTGCAGAAAGATGACTAAGTTTTGATAGTGCTTAAGCACTTCTGAGCTTTATTTCAACTTAATTTTGCAGATGATCTAGCACAAAGAAAGCAGGGGAGAAATATTTTATCTATTCATATGCTTAAACAGTAGTCTATAGCAATAACTCACCTCTTTAGCACATGATAAATCTCCAGAAAAATGGAAGATCTGTATAAAAACTCCAGGCATTTAAGTATTACTGAGGAAGGGGAACAGCTAAATGACACTAAAATTTAGTTAGATTATGGAAATTAATGAAAAAATAGAAAGAAAAGCAATGAAAAGTAAATTAGAACATAATTGTATTAAGTGAAATATTTTTCCTTTGAATCTTTAAAGAGTTAACCATTTATATAATATTTTCTATAATTTCCAAATTCTGAAAAGTAGGATGATAATTTGTAACTTCCTTAACAGCAATGACTTTTTTATTATATATATTCTCTCTGGGATCCTCAATGTAGCAAGAATACTAACTGTCAACCAAATAAATGAGAGGACCTTCAAAGATGGTTACAGGTTTAGATTTGACTGAAATTCCCTTTGGTTCATTAAAGCCTTTTGAATACAACATGTACTACACACAATTAGCTCCCAAACTGAAGTTGTTTTAATATTTTGAGTCACTCAAAAAGCATGTGTAGAGAAAACCCAAAATTTTTGTTGTCTGAAGAAAAATCTTACTAGGTAGTCATGAAGGTAACAACCTCCTCTAAATCTTTGTTTCCTCTTCCACAACACATGCTTACTACATTTTCTCACTATTATTTTGTTTGCCTCATTAGATTAGTTTCCTAAGAAAATGGGTCTTGAATTACACTGTCTACCATGTCTTTCCTTCCTCTCCTGAAAATTGTTCTAGTCCTTGCCAGAAATGTAAAGATCTCAAAGCTAAAAATTCTTGCAAATTTCATAAAATTTAGCGCCTGGAGGGAAGAAACCCCAATTACAGCATTTCCCAAAAGCCCTGAAGAAGGGACGATGTGTGCATAGATCCATAAATGAATATCTATATGAACCCATTTACTAACTCTGACTCAAACCCTGTAACCAGCGGCTGTATGTTGCTCTTTGCCCAGATGAAGAAACAGAGGACACGAGGGGAACCTCACGTGTGGCAGTGAGGGGAATGGACACCAGGATGGGGGGAAGCTACCTGCAGTGGGAGAGAGGGACAAAGTGGGAAAATGAGTGTTTAGGAACAGCTGGAAAAGAGCTCAGGGCCCCTTGACATGAGAAAAAGGGACCTGGGGTTCATGAAACTAAACGGTGCAGACCCCAAAACACCCTGAAGCCAGGTTTCCACATTTCCAGTGCTCCCCAGTCCTCTTCCACCTTCCCCCATATTTACAATATTGCAAGACCAAATTTTTAACAGCTCAGTGTAAGTCCAAAACCCTGTGTCGTGTTTCTCAAACAATGAATGTGATGGTGTTTTTTACTTCCCTTTACTTACTACCCAGGACATCTGCAGGTGAGCTCATCCAGCGTCCTCTATCATCACAATCAGAAATGCATTTTAGCAAACAAAGTCCAAGCACATTTCAGACCTCAATATCAAAAGACATTAAAGAACAACACAGAAAATCCAGCTAGCTTCAACCCACAACAGTAAAATAAATAAATACATTCCAGTTGTTCTGAGAGCTATAAGCAAAACAAATATTCATAAATGTTAGCAATAATGAAAAGGAGAACAATAAAGCTAAAAAGCTGAAAATAATGCACAAAACCATTCAAAAGGGATTCTGTCAGCTAGGTGAGGTTTATATAAACAGGCAAATGCAAGACTAGTTTTAAAATAGTTTGCTAAGATATTGCAGGTATAAAATACTTTCCGTTTCCTTGATCACTGATTTTTCCAATTTCTTCTTTAAAATCACTCACAGGCTAAAAATAACTGATATTAATGTAGATAACTTCACCCAGGTCAAGCATTTGTCACACCTATGAAGATATGTGACAGTAGGTCTAAAAAGATGTAGCTGTCAGATGCAGAGATTCTGCATCAAGATAACCAAATACTGCTAGATATTTTTCAGATAATAAATACTCTCAGCAGTTCGGTCTCAGACCAATGATTATTTTATACAGTGTCAGCATGGACAAAAACAAATTTGATTAAATAATTGGTGATTCTCATTACCTGGAATAGCTTCATGGGCTGTCAAAACCACACTTATAATCGGATTTTTAGCTCCAGAAATCTGTTCAGTCTCCTTAGTTGATGGAGTTTTCTCTGTTTTCTGAACTCTTGGCCTCTTTGGAGTTTTTTCTCGCTCATCTTCCTTCCTGTCAAGGTCAACGTCAGAATCATTACCTAAAGAGCAAACATCAAAAAAAACATAACTATGTACAAAAGAAATGCAGGTAACATAGTCACTAACACCACAAGAAAGAATTAGGAGAAAATTAATGTTACTGTAGGAAGAAATACTCATTATCGCTCTTATTTAATGGGGATAGTCTTTCCCCATTGCGATAGACTCCAACAGTCTTTCTGGAAAATGTTTTTTTTCCCTATTGCTACTCTGAATCAATGGCCAAAAATATACTTTTCTTTTCCAGTGCAGATTCAAGAAGAACTAAGGTGCAAACCAGTTCTTTGTTTCAATCTGACTCCTGAGATGTAGCTCTTCATTTTGAAGACCTAAACTTCTAAATCATCCCCTATCTGTTGCTGTTCAGAATGTCTTCAGCATCTTAAATTGGATAACTTTTGGACCCATTAACTAGAAAGCAATGCAATAGTTGCATTCAAAGCACTCATCTGAAATAAGAATGAATAAGCAGTAATCAGCTAAGTTGCTCCACAAAGCTATTTCTTACTTAAATGAGGAATTTCCGACCAAAATTCTAAATAAAAAAATAAAAAAATAAAAAAATAATGCTTATGTGTAAAGAATTAGTAGCATACAGAATACAAACACAGGGTTGCAAATTTATACCCACAAAGTTTCTTTATATTGGATGAAGTAGTAGAAAATGCAATCCAGAGAAAATATTCTTGACAAATTAAGGCATTATGCAAACATTCCAGAGGTAATGAGTAAGGAAAGCAAAAAATGATTGAAGAAAGAAAATTATAAATTAATCCAGTGAATTGTGGGGTTTTTATTTCTGAATACAAAGCAGCCGATACAATCTCCAGAGTAAGTAATTCAATGTATATTCATAATGTGCTCTAGCTGCTCTTCTGAGAAGGAAACAATATACAAATAAAAAACAGTAACAGCAAAGCTGTGGTCTGTTCATGACATACAAATAGCAAAAGTAGTTGAAAGATACAGAATCACAGAATCATAGAATTGTCTATGTTGGAAGGGACCTTTCAGATAATCTAGTCCAACCATGAACCTAACACTGGAAAAAAAGCACCACTAAACCATGTCCCTCAGCACCACATCTACCTGATTTTTAAATATCTTCAGGGATGGTGACTCAACCATTTCCCTGGGCAGCCTGTTCCAATGCTTAATAACCCTTTCAGTGTAAAAAATTTTCCTAATATCCAATCTCCATTTTTTGCTTCTTGTCCTATTGCCTGTTACTTGGGAGAAGAGACCAAAACACGCTACAAGGAATGGCTGTGTTTTAATTAGTAATATTTGGTAACATTCAGCTGAGATTCAAACAAATCTGTTTCCCATGGCCTTACCTTAATGGAACAAGGGGTTAAAGAGTGCTGGAAAATCCTTAAAAGAAATGAAGGGCAGAAGCACAAACTAAAGTAGCATAGTTAGGGCCAATCACATAACCAGTACACGGATAAACTAAAAGCTCTTTATTAGATACAAAACCAGAAGGAAATAAGGTATGTAGGAATTAGGTTAGATTTCTCATGCATACTGAGGCAGAAATGTGTACACTGACAATTGGTAATGACTTGACGCTAATCTGTAAATCTGAAACTCATATTTACAATACCTAGAACAAGCAATAATCACATAGCAAACTGAATTCAAACACGATCTGCAAGCCATCTTCCTATGGAGTCACATTAGCAATGTTTTTGCCCCATCTTCTAGTTTCCAGATTACAGAAAATTATGGTCTGCCTTAAGAGCCCCCTGCTTTTCAGTGCAGGCTACTGATTTCTTCCATTTCATTTGCTAAAAATCCTTGACATATGCCTCTTCTCAACTACCTTTTTTCTCCGTAGATTTCTATGATTTTGGGAAATACTGCTGCTTTATAGGTATAAAGGGTCCCATTAAGTCCCCATTTAACTTCTTAATAGAGTTGATTATTGATTGGTTTTGAAACCAAGTATTTCTAACACCGGCATTTCAAGGCAATACTTCAAAGGGATATTGGAATATAAAGAAATATCCCCTTCAAACAGAAACTGCCTGTGCAGTGTTTTCTTTTGGTGGGATGAAACAAACACATTTTTCCACATTTCCTTTACAAAAGAGCCTCCATTATCAGTAATAAAATGAATCATCACAAATTTCACAGTAGGACCAGGCAAGCAAGAGAAGAAAGTCTTCTCATAAAGAATCAGCATACACAAAGAATGTAAACTGCTTACTAAATTGTGTTTCCCTGAGGTAATTTCACATACTGTTAAACAACAAATACAGAAACTAATTGGGTTAATTACACTGCTTTTGTTCAGTGGATGGTAAGAATGAGTGATAGTTTGAGGGAGAAAAAAAAAAAATGTGATACACCTGTGGACAAAAATCAAAGTAATTTTTTAGTATGTTTTAGCTAATAAAATTCCAGAACCATAGATGGAAGGGAAAGTTATGATTAGGACAACGAAACTTTCCTCATTTTGCTTGGGATCACATAATGAACTCCCAGCAGGTTTATCAGTAGAATCTAAGCACCACACTTCTGAATCTTCTTTTCTAACCATTACAGAGTCAGTTTAGAGAGTAAATAAAGCAGTTGCAGCCAAGAGACAAAACCATTTTATTGCCTTTTCATGCTTTTCATATCAACCTGTAAATCTATTAACTTCTGAATATTGGAATTCTGCTAAAAATAGAAAAGGAAGAAAAGAATAAACCACAGAACTGAGTTTGTTAGTGACCCAAATGAGGAGTAGCTAACTGCTATTACCACAACAAGGTAGCAAATGTTTCATGACATTTTTCTTTGCTAATATGCTACTGAGTGGTCAAGTTCTGATGGTTAAACATTAAAATTCATTCATCAATCTGACATGTCAGTGGCAGTAGCCCCATCCTTCCCCTTTCTGAGAGGAACAAGCATCTTTCAGAAGCGATTTGTTGATAAGGACCCGGGGGTGCACAGCTTGCCAACACTTTTTGCTACAAACAGAACTATTTCACAATCTGTGTGTAACCTGAAAAAGCTTAAAAAATCCCTCCAAATCCAACACTCTCCATCAAATCACCAAACCAAAAAACCCTCTTAACTCCCAGTGACAGCTGCTTTCTTACTGAACTGTCTCTACACCATAAAAAGCTGAACGAGAAGGTTTGCTTTAGGAAAGGATTAAAAGGGAGACAAAAGTATGTTTTAATGAAAACGAAGAGCTTCAAGTTTGACCACAGGGCTCAAATTGCCTCTCCATAATGTGGCACCATCTCACCAGTAATTTGGTTGCCTTCCTGGAAAAAATTACTTGAGTGTTACCAATGTCGATTAAAGTCAAAATAAGTGTTTTGACTTAGGCCAATTCACCTATGTAATAAAACAATTCTTCTTGTATAATAAGGGAACACTCATAAGTGATTTTAAGATGATTTACAAGAAAATAGAGTATATGCAACTTAGAGTAGCTAAGCACTGTTTCTCTAAGCAGTAAGGGTCTTCGCTTGCTCCTGAACAGATTTATTTAGACAAACTGCTGCACTCTGCCTGCCTCCCTAAGCAGTAGTTTAGCACTTTGTCAGCTGGCACTGCCATTCAATGGACAAATAAACTCACCTCTCCTGTCTGGCACTGGCATTTTAAATGCCTGCTTCTCTTTGTACAACAAATACCGTGCCGTGCCTGTGCCTTCTCACACGCTTAAGAAACGGTCGGGTCTGTGTTGATGAGTACAGCTCCCGTCAGCTCTGAACGAATCACTGCTTTCAGAGTCCCATCAAACTAGATTGTTCATCTGTCCCATAATTCTATTTCAGTCATTAATTGAAGGTACCGCTCTCTGCATTCGTAATTGGATGTACGACATTTTGTGGGCACAGCTACACATCCCTAATTGGCATGTTTTTAAACTCCCCTTCTTTCAAATTACTTTTTATCTCCTAAAAGATGCTGGTATTTCATAGTAGCCAGACAGCAGCTGGGAAAAAAGTAAACTGGCCATTCAAAATAGAAACATGCAATTGCTTCTCCTGCAGAGATTGACATACTACTCACTGAAAGAATTCATTTAAATTAGAATCCAGTTGATGGCAAAAACATTTAAAGCTTAGGCCAGAAGTGCCACCTTTAAGAATTACGCAGGCTTCTAATTCATTACGAACTAATGGTTTATTCCAGAGAAGAGAATCTGGGCTGTCCAATGCTTAATCTGTCATCCACTCAAATCCCCCTCCCCAGGCATCAAATGTCCTCTCTTGTATCTGCCAGAGGTTCAGGTGTACAGCAGGATGGGAGAGGGAAGCTGGTTGAAATAACTACCTGTTGTCTAGCTCTCAAAACCAGTGAGTTTAGAGGCAGCTGCTGGGGACCTGATCCAATCCAGAAACAGCCAAAATCCTCTAACCCAGCCCATCCCAGCGGTGGGGACTGAAGCAGCTCCACTTTCTGACTGGGAGCAGACACAGCGAAGACACGTGGCTGCTCGGGAAGATTATCAACTCTTCTACAACAAAAAGAATGGATGGTAGTACCTCCAGCCAGCCAAATCCAATCCATTAGCCAAAACCTTCAATTTGGTTTAATCAAATAAAAACAGAAATAGGTGTACACACAGCTCTGCTTAAATCACAGCAACTTTCTTAGGCAAAAAAGCCCTCTATTAAAGAAAAAAACCCACTACTAAGCATATCTATGGGTGATTTGTAAACGCAATGGACATTTTTTTTAATTCTGTGCGAAAGAATTAACACACATTTTTCTGGCCGTTTTACTGAACAGACCCACAAGGTGAAGGCAATCATTATGCATTGAAGGATTTAATCAGATGCTGCTACCCAGTCTGGCTTGGTGACACCTGAAACAGTGGGAGAACTCTCAATGAGACACTGATCTCCAAGAGGTCATCATGGATCACTGATCACAGCAGCAAACAACAGCAGAGGCCTATTGCATCCACCCATTATTCCTCTCACCAATGCAAACTGCAGTTTCAATACAGTTTTACAAAGATTTATTCACCGTGATTTTAAACATCCAGTATGATAAGGATTTCAACACTTCCCTTATGGATCTATAAAATACAGCAAAGCATTTTATTAATTGATAATCTTTCCTAGTATTTCAACTGCAGCTCAATACATGTATTAAGTTTCTCTCAATAAAGAACATCACACAGAATATCAATATATACCTCTTCAGTATTTATATGATTAGCATGCTTTAGCAATAACTAAAACGTTAGTATATTATCAGCATTATTTTGGTCACAAATCTAAAACACCACATCATATGAGCTGCTATGAAGAAAATTAACTTCATCTGAGCTGGCCCCAGTGCAAAGTGAAAATGTACTTGATTATTAATCAGATGTCCATACAGTGCTAAACTTTGCAAGAAATTAAAAACTTGAGAACGTAGTAAAAAAAAAACACTACAAAAAATACCAGAAGTATTAGAAAAACAGATAGAAGTAATTTCAACTTGGAAATATATGGATAAAAAGGGGAGGGGGAACCAACCCACACGGACTAGGTAAGAGGTGCAAAACTAAGGGAGAAGAACTGCAGTCAAAGCTCCTTACAATTTTTAGTCATCTGCTCTGAACTACTGTGTGTGAAATGAGAAAGAAGATATTGTTACTCTTGGAGCTTCAAAGAGCCTCAATAAAATTCTCAATCTAGCTCTAAAAATTTCAGCAAGAGAAATCTCATCAAATGAGAAGTTTCAATACTTCTTCTCTCATTTTGACACACCAAAAGAAGTGTCATTTCAAATAGTTTTTGTCTCAGGGATAGTTTACTGTAGAAAATGTTGGTGCCTACCACAACTGCTCAAGTATCTGAAATATCTGTTGAAGGTTACACACACACAAAACCACAAACAAAATAAATACCTGGTGTGACACTTGTAGTACTATGTGCTGAGACAGCTATAGCACTATCTGTGTATGATATATTTAGACTCAATACCATTTGATGACAACGAAGCTACAGAAAGATCTCTCAATAAACGGAACGTGACAGATTAAACCAGATTAAGGCACCCAACAATCTATATTTCTGAATTACCATTATCGTCAGAACTCTAGTTCACACAGCCAGCAGAGGCTGCAAGCAATTGCTCCACAGGCTCCCCAAAAGTACTGACTTGATCTTTGCTGAGAGTAATTAAAGTTTAGAAAACCTAGTGCATAAACACGTATGTGCAGATGTGATAGTTTAGAACAGACTCCCACCTACAGTGACAATAAAAGCAAAGCAATGCATGTGTAGAAAAAACTTTACTGATAAAACAGTGGGCTCTAAATCGATTCCTCTAACACAGGAAAGATCTGGCTGTCTTTCCAAATAGTTCCCTGAAAACCTGAGTTTAATACTCAGCAGTAGTCACAAAATCAAACATAATCTGAGGAATCAAACATAATCTGAAGAATCATTAAGAAAAGAGCAGAAGAAAAAAAAATTGAAAAAAATTATGCCATGGTATAAACAACAGATGCTCTTGTATCTTGAGCACCACTTGTTATTCTGGTCCTCCATCTCAGAACAGTTACAGCAGAGCAGTTGAGAAGAACAAGACTGACCAGATGCATAAGCAATTTCCATACGGTCTAGTTCACCTGTTACTTAATACTCAAACAGGGTAAGAATAACCTTAAACACAAATACGAAGATTTCAAATTATTAATCTTATGCAAGAGCTTATACAGAATTATTATTCCCCATTTCCCAGAATTACAGAGTAAGATGGTACTCAATGAAATGAGCAGCGTCGAGCTTAACAACAAAGCAGTACCATCATTTCACAGACTATGTAATAATGCCCTTAAACTCATTAACACAGAACATATTGAAAACTAGAAAACCAGACAGCTTTGTAACCCACTTAGATAAATTAACGAGTTCAGCAGTTTTCAGTTGCCAATGATATCTCTGAAAAACTCTAATTCAGGGACGCTGTCAACAACTTTGACAACAAGAATCTTGATGAATTTGGATATGTCATAATTATGAAAAGGTACTCATGAAATTACATGAACAGACACAAATACATTTATAATTTCATTATTTGCTTGCCTTTTCAACTTTAGAGTTTTGTGTTGACATTTAGAAGGTTCACCCATCTTCATAGTGAAAACTGGTTCTGATAACACTTCAACTGCAAGAGCTCAAATTTTAAAGAACATGTTTTCTGAGCCAGTACAGCAAGACAAGTATGACAAACAATCCTAGGTGTAGACCACATTGTTCTTGTCCGCTCCTCAGAAAGCTTTGAGCTACTCAAGGTAATCATATTTTCTTAAATGTTAATAATAAAAATACACACACTACTTTCACCTACATATTCAGAAATTCAAAAGTTGACACAAAGTAGTTAATATGGTCAAGCCAGAAGTGAAAAGCTTTCCTGTTATGGGACAGTAACCAGTAGATGGGTGAAGACTGAATTTTTTCCAAGAAAAAGGAAGAATTATCCCTTCGGGACAAAAGCAGCTCCCAGTGCCTTCACAACTGGCAGCTGAGGTAGGAAGCTTTGGGCTAGAGACGTTCTAGCTGCACTAGTTGCCAACAATTGGAAGCCCCTGCTATTTGCTGCTCAAGAATGACTGACTTTGCTTGATTGGTTTGCTTTTGCCAGAGAATAAATGAATATTTCAGCTGCACAAAACAGGCTATTTTCTTTTTAAAGGACAAGGATGAGAAATTTACTTTGAAAAATCTGCCAGTGTGTTTTGCAGCAAAACAGATCAAGGTAAGATTTAGGGGCTCTAATGAGCTAACAGGTCAAGAACAGTTAATTTGAGTTTATACTCTGACCTGAGATTTTATTTTAAAAGGACATTAGAAAAGGCAACATTGATGAAATAGTGCAAATATTAACACCGTTTCAAGCACACACAAACAGCAAAGGGCACAGACACTTGTGATGTCAGAAGTGAGACAGCTGGAATAAAGATCATCACACATAGTTGAAAAATCCTACCACTAACGATAGTAAAAAAATAAACAAGTACTTTATCAAAGGAAGAGTTTCTGTGCTCTGTAAACATATTCTAAGCTCATTTTAATTAAGTCTTTGCCACAGAAGTTAAATTCTACATCTCACTGAATGCAGAACAGTCACACCTGTTGTGTATCATAATGGCAGACTGGACACAGAAAGGTAACAGGAAACTGGAGAAAAATCAATGGCAAATCTTATTTACAAGCAGAATTAACAGGATATCATGTCAAGCAACTATAACAAAAGCAAAAACCTAATTTTAACACAAACACAAAACTTGCATGAAGTTAGACAACTTGGATAACTTGGACAACTTGTATGTACGTGATATTCACCTTTGAGCAATGCTGGACGAGGCGACCATTGCAGGTCCCTTCAACCTATTCTATTTCTAATTCTATTTGAATATTCATTGTTCATCTTTTTAAATAGGCTTCCTAGAGGGGTGGTCAATGACCCAAACGCTTCAGTGTTTAAGAGGCATTTGGACAATGCCCTTAATAATATGCTTTAACTTTTGGTCAGCCGTGAAGTGATCAGGCAGTTGGACTAGATGATCATTGTATGCACCTTCCAACTTTAAAATATTCTATTCTGTCCTGTTCCACTCTAAAACTTTGAGAGGCTGAATATATTCAAATGAATATTAAAGCTAAATTTAAAGAATGAATTCTCATACTCCAAAGACAGACATGCAACTAAAGTTTTTATAAAATAGTGAGTTTGGCATCATTTTTTATACAGTAAAACAAGCCATCCAAAAAAGCAGTCTTTAAAAAGAACAGGAATGATTTCAGGATTCTCAGGTTACAGGAAAGAATCACCTGTATAGGATCATCCTTCCTCACCTATGTGTGATACTTATCACTTCTTGCTGGAAAACTGTTATCCTCTTTGTGAGAAACACAACAGTTGCTTATGCAAAAGCAGCATTTCAGGAAGTTTAAGATAACCATTTATGCAATAAACATTTTGACCTTTTCGAAAAAAATTAAAATAACCTTTTCTGACTTTATTCTCCATTTTGCTTTAACATGCTTTTTATGTTCAAGGAAACAGACAGTTCTATTCTATTTAAAATTAACACTGGGGATTAGGAGCTGTTACCAATCAGGTCACAGGATGGAAATACACTATTTCATGACATACTCCAGTTATGTTTGTTGGCTGTTTTCTTACCTCCATCTCCTTCTTCCTCTCCTTCATTTAAAACAAGGATGCAGATATGTTTCCTCAGCTGACGTGTGTTGGAGAACTTCCGATTGCATTTCCTACATTCCAAGCTGCCCGGTGAGACTTCAGACAGTTCCGGACCTTCTTCTGTCCCAGGTAGAGTTTCTTCGCTTGGAACATGATTATTTTCTGCCACATCTTCATCCACACAAAACTTCTTAGTTGATCCTTTTGGTCTGCCCCTTTTCCTCTTCACTACAAGAAGCTCTAGAAAAGAAAGCTTAAGTTAAATAAAACCTATAATTAAATTCCACAGCTGATTATCTAATATCCAGCTGACTTTGAAAAAGAGGAATATTACATGACGTTTGAGGGCTTCTATCCCTAAAGCTTAAAAAAAAAAGGTTAGCTTCACACAAACTTATTTTTAAGCAATGGTATTTGTTGGCTTTTCTGCTGGCTGCAAAGCAAAAACATTTATGTTATTGAGCTCTGCAGATGTGAAAGTGCCACAGTTACAGAAATCACACTGCAAGCACTCTTTTAGATTGTTGTATAACTGTATCAGTGTGCATCTTCTACAAAGTTTCTGTGCTGTATTCTGACACTCTACAAAAAGCCTTTTTAATTTACAATCACTCTGAATACATGTTCATACTTAAGCATTTTCTTTCAGACAGAAACAGTTTATGTTTTAAAAACAAAAGCTCGTTGTTGTTTTAATAAATACAATTATTTCTCTCCAGTATTTCCCATGGTTCCTTATTACTAGCAATTTCTAGACAGAAGTTGATATAAAAAATTCTTGTCAACAAATAAATTCCAGAAGTCATGCAAAAAATGTTTCCTTAATGAGTACTTCAAATAATCAAAAGCAGAAATAATCCACAATTCTTAATAAATACAACATAACATTACATTTCCATGTTTCTGTACAGGAAATGCTGATAAAATCAATCTGACGTAGTGAACAGAAATGCATGACAACATAAAAACCTTCGCACTTGTATTTCCTGCTTAAGATTTCTCTCATCACTGCTGTAGTTAGCTCAAAATCAGCTTGCTGTCACCTGCTCACAGATGAAACTGTTGAAGATTGACCAAACCAACTGGATCCCAAGAAAACTTTTAGTAAACAGAAGCAGATATACAGAGGGAAGGGGGGAATTTTCCAGATGGTGATCAAGTGATTTTAGGAGATTCCAGCCTAGATACAAGTTGCTTTCATCCAATAATTTAATACAATGAAATGACTCAGTCTCTATCAGTCTCTGTCTTTCCTGTTAATCTCAGGGACTGCTTGCTTTTTTTTTTTTGGTTCTTTACACTGTGGTTCTTGAGGAATAATCCCATTGTTATTGTATACATTTTAGTTATTTACTTTGAAGCTACTCTTCTGCAAGAAACTGTCAGTTCACAAGGCATGATAACATTTAAATGATCTCTTAAAGTCTGAGCAGACATCTGGAGAAGTATCAGATCTACTCTGTGCATCTGCATAAAGATACGTAGCTCTCAGTGGAACAATCAGGGTGCACCTAGAAGAGTTTGCCTGATGGTGTGTGGCAAAATGGGACATGGCCAGGCTTCTTCCAGGCTTTTAGGACCCATTTTATTCAATGTTAGACACTTGAGGTCTCAAATTAGTTAATATTCGTCTTCTATATTGAAGGAACAAGAGGAACTTCTCTCCAGGGTGAAGTTCAGACCACATAAGGCTTGAATCACCTCTGGATCCCATGGTGATCAAGTTCCCTGTTTAAGAACCTTCAATTATGTGCAGCGAATTCCAGCTTTGAGAATTAAAAGGCAGAACAGCTTGATATGGTCACTGCAATTGCAAAAAAAAAAAAAAAAAAAGCCCCAGAGTATAATGTGCATGAAAATGTGCTCAGTGAAACAGAACCAGTATGAAGCACTTGTCAGCCACCATCTTTATAACATCATAGGGAAACACAACAGACTGGTACAAACTTAAAATTTTGTGCAGAACTCCGGGTTTAGTGCTCAGGAAAAAAACAAGCAAATTTAAATCTCGCACATGTTTCATCTTATAGTGGTCACAGCAGAGACATCCCTTGAAGTTTTGTTACCCTAAAATATTTCCAAATCTTGAGCCTTGTGCAGAAATAAAAATAAAATTATTCTCCTCAGAATTTCATATTTTTACTGTTGGTTTTGGGTTTTTTGCACAGCACAAATGGGAGAAGTATGAAATATGTTTCTGGGTTAATTACTGGGCATTTCTCTCTTTTAAGTGATGCGGTTCCAAAGGCTTGGAAATATCTTGAGAATATTCAAGCTAAAACAGACTGGCAGTACAGCACAGAAATTGTGCCTTTTAGGAGAAACGTACATTTCTGCTGCTCTTATTCCAGAAACTTTCACCAAAAGCAGGGTATATATAAAGAGCAAAGATTAAGCTTTTTATCATGTTTTCATCAAGCCAATAGTCTACCTTCTGCCTGATAAATTAAGAGTGACAATGTAAAAGTCTGAAAAATCATGAAAGGAGAAAATATTTTAAAAACCCCAATGAGTAATTTTCAAGTACATGGGCTAAAAGACTTTACTAAATTGGTGGACTTAGAGCATATGGAAAAATAAACTCCTTTAAGGGAAGATGATGTGAGAGAACAGGAGGTGGTGGCAGCACCTTATTCAAAATCTGTTCAGTATTTCCTTTAAGCATTCCAGACAAACAAAACCTCACATACAGAGACCACAGCTTTGCACTAATCATGTAATCAGTATCAAGTGAAAAAGAAAGCACTCCGTCTTGTTACAAGAGTGATTGAATACCTGTGTGCTTAAATATAATGTAAAAAAAATACTAAAAGCCTTGTTATGAACAGGAAAAAAACAACCTTTTCACATAAATTTTGCAACCCTCCATCAGCAGTGTTCTGAATTTCTGTGCTACTGCTCTCCTGTGAAAGTAGGTTGGTCAACTGTCAGCCAAAAAGAGAAGGGTGATTTCAATGCTCTCAAAACTTCTCTTTGCTACCACTCACGTAATTTTGATCACCATCAATCGCAGCAATTTGGTGCCCTGAGCTAAAGAAATTACCATGCAATTAAAACAAGCAAACAAGTAACATTTATCTTCATGTCAACCTGTAAAAAGGTCACAGTTTGCCAAAGTGACAAACACAGTATGAAGAATACAGATGGGGATACTGTTCAGGTTACTATAAAATAATTAAATCCCGGGATTTGAAGAGTGAATGCAACCACCATATTCTCTGTGTACGATATTCTTTTCACTCTTTTACAATGCAATCATCAGATTACCCAATACGTTACTGAAACAGAAATTAAGCAGAACCAGGAAAAGAGCTTCTTCTTGACTATTTTAATATAAACTTAATAAAAAAACATAGCAGCACATTCACATTATGAAAGAAATGGAAACACCATCTTTTATGCAAGTGAAAATGTGAAAACTGCTCCTTTAGAAGGCTGGTGGTAGATCCATTTCTATGGCCTACATAACTGCAGTTCCTATCACTGCGACTACTGATGGTGCAGCAAACATATAAAGAATGTGTAAATTTTATATTTGTTTGTAAATGAGGCTACCAGTAGGAGAATTTTCAGTAGTTCTCAGACATTTTAAAAAGGTTTGGTGGCAAGCGCTGTGTAGCAACGTACACAGGAACAGGACGACTCTCATGAACAACCAATACCTCACCAGAATTTCTGAGCTTATGACAGTAATTTCATTTCCTTGCTCTTTGTTTTATTCTTTCCAGGGCCAAACATATCACAAGCTACTTTGAATTAGCAATGCCAGATTTAAGTTTCTGACAAATTCCAGCTGTCTCTCTCTACCCAGCTTGCCACCAGCAAGCCATTCACGCTGCGTTGTACTCATCACAGTACAAAGCACCACCCAAGATTAACAAAACACAGTAATTGAATAGCTGTGCTTTGACATTCCTCTGTTAGTACATAACTGAGTCCATCAGAAACATCATCACTTGCAAAAAAACAAAGTCAATATAACTGCCGAACTGTAAAAATATTTTATTAAATAAATAAATAAAATCCCCACTTATTTCAAGGATGCTCAGTCAAAGTTTAAAATTGGTAATTAAAAAGATTTTAAAAGTAAGATCCTGTTCCCCCAAGAATATCTTAGTTTTTTCTGCGAATTTTACACTCATCACAGACTCGCTGGAACCAATCTTTACGTTGACTGGTATTGGATGTGCAATGGCAATATTCTGGGAAGACATTATGTGCTACGCTATGTAATTATGTACTCAAGGACATAAAAAAGGCTCTTCAAAAAGAGAATAATGAAATAAACTATATGTCTATTTTTATACTGTTCCTTCATACGAATTATTCACATAAGCTTCTCCGAATCGGTCCATTTAATAATCAACTGCCTCAAAAATATTCAGAACATGAGTAACACAGAACATTTCCATTTATGAGGCCTTCATATTATTATAGAGCAGAATTATATTTAATTAATCCCTTGAAGTTTAGCTAAGCAATGTATATATGCATCTCAAACAGATTCTACTGAGGTCTGTGACTGTTCTCATTAATTACTTGTCTAGGATCAGGCTAGATAAAAACAGAGATCCACAACCAGACCTCCAGAGCACTAGGGTCTAGACAACATTTTTTAAAATTTATTTTTGAAATAAATGAAGTTGGATAAAAGGAAACGTAAAATCAAAGTAACAGTAACTTCCCTGTTTAGAATTTTTAACTCTTCATAGATACAGCTGTAGACCATGTAGATCCTGGCACCTCAACACTGTGGATTTCACTGGGCATAATGATCCTCAGTACAGTGATTGCCTCCAAATCAAGCTTTGCCAAAATTGGTTAACGAAAGGCAACCATCCCTAGAGGGCAGGATTTTCCAAAGTTACTTTATTATGTACATGAAAATGCAATAAGTTGATAAGACTATAGGCTGTAAGTATATCATGGATTTTTCTCCTCTGGTTTTCTACTCCTCAGCCTTAACTCAATTACATTTATAACTCAAGATACGCATGTGAAAAACATCTTCAATAAACCATTTTAATGTTGTAACAAGACAAATACCTCTGTCTCTGGAAGAGTAGGAGATGTGAGCAATCCCTATCAAATGGACAAAGATGTCACACTCCAACACTGGACAAAATATGAACTAAGAATAATTTCTATAACGGCAACACCTGGCTGGTGCCCTGGGTTCCATTTGATTAAAAAAAATATCTAACCAAAATGCTTAGGACAAGTCAACTCTAAATCTATCATGACAACTATGGGAAAGTAGCATGACTAAATAAAATTCAGCAGACAGCATTGCCAATAAAATAACCTTAGAGTAATAAACACATTTTACTTGCCTAGCATTTTACTTTTCACAGTACTTACAAAATAATTAATTTATTACTCGGGCAAAACACAGAGTTCCATTAACAACTCAGCTTCATTCATCTATACCAATTCTGGATCTGGAACACAGGAAATTCCATCTGAACATAAGGAAGAACTTCTTTTCTTTGAGGGTGGCAGAGCCCTGGAACAGGCTGCCCGGAGAGGCTGTGGAGTCTCCTTCTCTGGAGGTATTCAAAACCTACCTGGATGTGTTCCTGTCCAGTCTGCTCTGCGTGACCCTGCTTTGACAGGGGTTGGACTAGATCATCTCCAAAGGTCCCTTTCAACCCCTGTGATTCACTACGTTGTATACCAATACTTGGAAGAGAAACTATGCTTTCAAGGGACAAAATGTTTCAAGGTCCATCTCTCATTCAATGAGTACTAAAAAGAAGTTGTAATTCTAGACTGTCATTCATCAGTCACTTCCCCTTTAGTGACAATACTGAATTCCTACAAAGGGCCCACTGAGAAAAAATTGTATATTATGAACTAAAAAGGTTTTATCTGTTGAGGATTACATAATAGGAAGCAAATAATGATGCCTTGATAGAAGAACTCTTCAAATCCCTATATTCAACTGTGAAATATCCTGTTTATTCAAAAAGAACTCAGGAAAAAAATGAATGACTTCACAACAGACTACCCTCTTCTCCAATCAACCTGTGTGATGGCAAAGAAGTGACATTAAATTATGTTTATAATATAAGTTGGAATCTACATGAAAGTAATTTACCTTGACATTCTTACTGACAGCAGAAAGCAGAGTTGGGCTAATATGAAAAAGTGGCACCATATGATCGTATCAAATGCTGAGAAGCATTCACCAAGAATAATGAAAAAGGTAACTAATGGATATGTAACTTCACATATGAATGTTATAATTTACATTAGCAAAGTTATTTTCTTAAAAGCTGCATATGTCTAATTGCTGCAGATTCAGATCATAATGATAATTACATACTATTCTCACAAATGTACAATGCATGCTTAACAACATATAATACAGAAAGCACGGACAGTCCCCAATACAAATGCAAAAAAACATTTACAGAAGAGCTTTTTTACTAAAAGGAATGATAATGTTACAAAATACAGTCTTACTGTGCTCAGAAATACAGTTTAGTGAAGGGCTAACAGAAAACAAAGATTTAATAAAGAAGATGCATTCTACATGCCTGAGAAATTCATTCTGTAGAATTAAAATAACATTAGAAAGGCATTGTGAAACTGGATTTAGATTTGATATTTATTCATCTTCTTCTGATGCACTCTTAATCTTAGGCATTGTGTGAAATAATAATCTGGTGCAATTTCTCCTCAGCAACCATCTGAGGAGACAACAGCTACAATTGAACAGTATATGCCCATTCTTAGACATACCTTATGTTGATGAAGTCAATTCAACTACTGAATCTCTCCCAGTAAATAAATGAAGAAATACCACATGCATATGTTAATGACAAAAATCACAACTTTTAAGTACGATATTAGAGTGGGATTTATTCATAAGCACATACTTCTTAAAATCCAGAAATCAAAATGATTGGAAAATTCTAGTAGTTGTGTTAAATAAGAGGCTTGCCAACAACATAAATCCGTTGCTCAATAAGGGTCTAAAAGAGATGATTATGAAGCCTGAATTATTTCGAACCCATTGCTAGTATTACAAAGAACTGCAATTACAATCAGTTAAAAATGGAATTAACATAACTTTCACTGCAGAGCAGAATTGTTCTATAAAAATAATTCAACCTTTGACTACCAAGACTGCTTTATTTACTACAGCCAATATCAAAGTATAAATTATTAACCATGCCATTTCCTTTTTGGAATAGAACTGTTAATATTATTCGCCAGACAATAAGCAACAACTTGGGCAACTCAAAGCCCACCACTATTCCTAAGCCTCAAGACACCCACCCATGGTGTC
This sequence comes from Gallinago jamesoni, assembly GCA_025769975.1. Taxonomy (NCBI): domain Eukaryota; kingdom Metazoa; phylum Chordata; class Aves; order Charadriiformes; family Scolopacidae; genus Gallinago; species Gallinago jamesoni. The sequence goes on from JAOQGH010000012.1 coordinate 145,736,286, forward strand.
CTGGTCCTTTATACTGCTATCACACAACCTTCCCTCTGCTATGATACAGCTTCAAAATTAAGCTGTAGGAAGCAGACTTAGCTACACTTGACATTCAAAGTTAGTGGACCAACGTCATCATCCCCTGTCACAAGCTGGGATTTATCCACAGTTTATCCACATCTGTTCTCTGATCTCTTCTACATGGAATTCAGGTTGGCAGTCACACAGTGACCATTACAAAACCAAGCTATGTAAATCTTTCTATACATAATGCAGAATCATCACACCACAGGTTTCATTAAAGAACAAAATGACTTTGAAAATTACATTGCTCTCAATTTATGAATGTACCTTCTGCATCTTTGTTTACGTTTGTGGGTACTGTTAGAGGTTGGAGAGGAATAACGATGTCATCCACGTTGGTCCCTTCTTCTGTATGCTTCTCAGAGACGTGAGACAACAGTTCAGACTGATTTGGCGAAAATAAGTTACAAAGCTTACACATGAAGATGGAATTGATCCCTGAAAGAGAAGTTTAAAAAGAGGAGTTAATATTTCCAAATTTATTTGTTTATATTACCACTAGAGATTTCAATTCAGCTAACACAGTAACTATGTTAACTTAATACACTTAATAGACAACAATGATTTGAAGAATGTTACACTGTTAAATGAAGACATTCATAATAAATCCCAAAATGAATTAAGAAATGGTTAAACTTCTACCCAGATCCTCACAGGGCAAAATTTCTTCTGGCTCAAATCTTATAAATAACAAGACCCAAAAGGAAGCAAGAACACTTTTGTTTCCCTTCCAGCCTGGATGTTACAATTTCATATTTTTTCAAATGGCTGATAAAATAATACAAGAGATTAAGTCATTGTCCAGATTTGACATGTATCACATTGGTATAAATGCAAACCATTTTATTCTTTACAAAGCAGTTCTTATATACAGAGAAGATGTACCCCAAATCATAGTTTATGTTCATAGACCTCACTCATCTTTCCTTCATCTACTTAACCTTTCTACTTACTTCACCTAAGCAAGTCTAGTTCACGAATTACCTGTGTAAGTGCTGCAAACAAAAGAAGAAAGGAAGAAGTAAAAACCACAAAAGATAAAAGGAAATTTTTCCTTCAGTATAGTTTGTTAGAAAATAAATATGTTTTATAAAAATGTATGCTTTGATGTGTCATTTTTGCCTTAGCACGTTACTGTAAGCATATACCGTGAGCTAAAAATGTTAAGTGTATGGTTTCAGGGGTCATCATCTTTAGTTGTGGCTCTGCCACTAATGACAGAGTAGGGAAGGAGCTCAAAACATCTGCAACACAAAATGTTGCATCATATGACAGTCACAGCCACGCAATCACATCGCCTTCCTTTCTCCTTCTGGCAAGTCACTTCAGAGCTGTGCAAACACAAAGTTTTTTTTTCTTTTATCCCAATATCTGAAAAAATATAAGGCCTCATCTTGACCCATCTACACAGAAAAAAAATGGGCAGGAACAGGAAGAAAATTTAAGGAGGGGGGGAAGTTCTCCTCTCAAAACAAAACACACCGTATCAGCCTCAGAGGCAATATTAACACTTGACATTATTTAATAAATTTAATTAAATAAAAAATTAAAACATTTAGTATTCTATACAGTTTGACACACAAGTTCTTCCGAAAAAATCGTGTTGATTCCAAAAAAAACCTTCCACAAACTAAAAAAACTTTTGAAGCAACAGCAAATGAAGAATTTCATTAAAATGCTTTAAATAGAAATTTTACTTTATATAGCACTTTTTAGACAAAACTTTGTGGGTTTGTTGGGTTTTTTTAATTCACAGGTACTAGAGGTGTGATGTGAAAGCAAAGCCAGAAGAGAGTAAATAACAATAAAGAAGGGTGAATAAAAAATTAGCAATTCAGAAAAATCCTGCTTAAGAAAAAAAAAGCTCACAAACTTTTGGCAGAGGCTTAACTTAGAGGACTTTGTTTGCTTTCTAAAACTCTTGTCATTTGTTTTAATGGTTTGATTTTTCAGCAGTCCCTGCTGCCTTCAGTGTCCAATGAAACCTAATAACAACCAGGGACCAATTTTAACAGTTCGTTTGTTCTTCAGCTACAGCTGTGAACTCCTGGCCCAGGCATCGGTTTCGATTGCTCCTCTCCCCTCTGTCTCTCTCAGGGAAAATTAGGGATATTGAATCACTGAAATCAAACTGGAACAACCAATGTTATTTGAGGTACAAACCAAACCACAGATTAGTCAGATAAAATACCACTTTATTTCTGTACTTATGAACTTTGGGATGAATCTAGGGAAACAGAACAGGGAAGCTGTATTTTGGGACCTGTTTTCAAACCAATCCCAAGCAAAGACCACTACCCCTATTCAACATTATTCGCCTCCCTTTATGACACACTAATTATATGGTTCACCCCACTCAGGAAAATAATCCATCTTTAAGGTATACTCAATGAACAGCAGAGCTGGATCTCTCTTACAGCTCTTTGCACCTGAAACTCTAACAAGGGCATCCCCATCTTCAGAAATAATACAGCTACTTTAAAACTAAAAGGCAGATTATGTCTTCATCTCTTTAAAAACTTCCCTGAAAAAACCTCAAATATTGTTCCTGTTGTTTGAAATATACTCTATATTACAATCACGAGCAGCTATGTAAAATGCATAATACACTCAACATGTTCTTAGGAGCTCGGTTGGGTTCCTTCTCAAGCATTCTGCTGTCTTGAGCACTCACATTTCTATTTTGATTGCAGTATGTTTATAATAGAAATGTTTCTTTGAACTAGTTCTGCACTAGTTATTATTATTATTTTATTTTTTAAAAAATGAATGAAGTCTGTTATTGACGCAGTGGATAACAACTGTTCTCTCTAAATGTAAATGCACATTTAAGATTCATACTACAAAACCTATCAGCATTTAACTAAAGGTTTAACTAATATTGAACATTGAAATTCCACAATTTAGCTGAAACATTTATTTTGAGGTTTTATTTGCCACTGTTTCAGCTTCCTGACCTGCTAGATGCTTTCCCTAAAAGTTCAGGCTCACTGCTTTGTGTCTCCTATGTCTCCTTCAACACTTGTAATCAATACTCAGGCACCACTTTCTCTCTTCCCCCTCCTCGTGAGGACTTGGAGATGGTCAGGAGAGCAAGAAGAGTCCCCTAAAGTCTATGAGGTTGTTTGAAGCTCCTGATTACACAAACCATCAAAGTAAAGCTGGAGCAAAACCAGGAGTGAAGAGACCAGGTGGCAGAGAGCAGTATGAGTGTTAGGAAAGGTGCATCAGGAGAACACACAGAAGATGCACGTGCTTTGCTCAGAGGTGAGATGGAAACAAAACTAAGTAAAGAACCTATTTTAGGAAGAATGACTGGCAAAGGAGGTCAGATAGCAAAGGATAAACCTGCTGATCACAGGCCTAAACAACTAGATCAGGAATAAGCAAACAATAATTGATTAACCAGTTGCTAATTAGGTGGTGTAGCAATAGAGCAATGAATTATAGTCAATTAAGTGTAAAAAAAATCAAATAAGCAATAAGTTAATTAACTATACAGGGAATCAATGATTAATTAGTGAATAATTAATTATGTAGGAAATCAACAGACCAATTAATTAGACAGCAATTAAATATGCAGCCAAAGAAAGGAACAGTAATCAAGTATGCAGGTAAACAAACAACAGGAATTTCAGCCAAAACCAATTTAGAACATTCTGTTCACTAAACATGCTTCTTTTCTAATTCATTATCTTCAGATTGCCCATATAAACTGTGCCATGTGTACACTGAAATAAATAATACCAGTTCTTTTCCTCTTAATGGAAAAGTGGAAAAATAAGCTATGCTGCAAGTGAAGCAAATACTTTTTTAATTCCTCCCAAGATCTCAGCATATTTCTTAATTAGTAATTTTGTTTGTCTTTATACTGAGCATGTGTACAGCAAAGGGAGACTAAAAACAAACAGCAAGTTGCAGACTAGAAAGAAGACTCCTTTATCCCCAATCCCCTTCACAAAGCATAAAATAGTACCTGTGCTGTTTCATTTTAGAGTTGGGAAGAGAGTTGGGGGAGAGAAAGAAGCACTTATCTTAGAAAAAATCACTGAAATTAACAGTATTTGAGGAAATCAAGATAATACATTATTGTCATTTATACTTTTGATCACTGTATGACAAAAACATAGTCTAGAGTTAATTTTAACTAAACAAAAACTTTCATTTTGCATAAAAGGTAGGTTAGGGGTTGGATGTGATTTTATTTTTAAATAACTCATTTTACAGGAAACACAGAGCAAGGAAACAAATCTGCATTTATATGCCATAAATCATTCTAATGTATCCAAAACTTTTCAATGCAGGCAACAGTTAAAAACTTCTGGAACAGCCTTTGCAGTTCTGCAACTGTTAAAAGGAACTAGAACTCCATAGTTAAATACAAAAATTAAACATCACTGGGTATCTATCAGCCTGTGGAATAGCAAAGTTGATAGTGTGCATAGACATGCACCTGGTCAACCTCGCTAAAATACACGGCAATAAAGTTCAGAATATAAATAACTACTTATTTCCTTCTAAATTTACAACAGAGGTGAAACTGAGATGCTGCCTCATCACCATCAAATGCTTAACAACAAGAACTTTCTGCAATTAAAACTCTTATGTGTCATTCTTAGACCGGGGCTTTGTCTTGTTGGGATTTTTTTCTTAGGGTTTTTTTTTTCTTTAATTACAATTAGGTATTTATGATTGTATTACAGACAGTAATGCTAATGGTGAAAGTGAAAAAAAAAAAGTATATGAAATCTAAAAGGTTTTCTTCCATCTTCAGCATGTGTAATATAATCTGTATTCTTAGATTGCCAACTCCTTTATCTCTCAAGTTATATTAGTGTTTGTTTCCAATTCTTATTTTTTCCCCCCACTTCTTATCATGCGTTTTTAACCTTTCCCTTCCTGCCTCCTGCATCCCTCACACTATGCTTTCTACCAGACTGTCTCTTCTCTCTCCCTGCTCCTTATTACCCACTTCCAAGCTTTCAACATTACTTACTGACATTAACTTGTGCTTCCAGCCTCCCTTTTTCATGCAGCTACAAGAATGTTACCTTTCTCTGCTGCAGCCTAGATGGAATCAAACAGTACTCATTCTTAGCTTAAAATCTTAAAGGTAAACATAGTAAACATAGCTTCCAGGTTTCACAAGATTTAGACAGGTGATATCTAAAGCTACCACAGTCCTCACTGGACATATTATACCATATGGCTACTGCACACTGTCCTACTGAATCCTACCAGAATATTCAGATATTCTTAATTCAGACTAAGAAAGAAAATAATCTTTATTTCCAGGGTTAACACTCAGTTACACCACAGAGAAAACCACCAAGTCACTTCTCCAGCAGTACTTCTTTTTGTAAAGACACAATTTAAGTCACTGATTTGCCATTTTCTACCGCAACAACACAGCTAGAGGATCTCCACGTACTTAGCCGCAGATGTGGTTCCTCGTATCCTTGGATCCTAAACTCCCTTTGCTTCTATCTTCCTATCTCCAAGCACATCAAGGCTTGCAAAGAAAGGCCCTGCAGTGGCATTAGGTTCATTAAGGAACCAACTGCAATTATTAGAAACACAAACACACGCCTTCAGCTCAGAATCACACCCTCGGCTTTGTTCTCCTAGTTCCACACGACCAGCTTCTTCTCCAGTATCTGGCTGTGTTCCTAATTTGTTGCGGGTCACTTAATCCCCTGTTCCAGTTCACGAGGCAGCTCAGCAAGAGCCAAGAAGGAGCAAACAGCAGCCCCAATGCTCCATCACTTCACCTGACACGCAGGTCCCCAGAACTACTCAGGTTTTCCAACTCTTTCAACAAGTCATGTCATTGCAGGCTCTCAGACATTACAGAGAGGTACTCCGTACATAAGACTAAGCTACACTATTGTTTGTGAATGTTTCCAACTCAGAAATAAATTGAATTAAAAAAAAAATCTACACCATACAAATATACTGGCACAGAAAAAACAAAAGCAGGGGAAGAAAACTTGTTACGGTGCTTGGGACATGAATGCACAATGGTGGTGATGTGAGCAGAACTCAATTGATATTTTTCTATACACCTAAAGAAACATTACAAGTTGAGAAAAAATACAGAGGAGCATCGGTCTTCATCCAACCCAAAATTTAAAGAGATTATGAAAATGTTTTTAAATTAAAGACTGAAGGGTAGGTAACAAATGCAAAAGACCACGAAGACCAAGGTGACTCACCTTACAGTGGTAAAATCATGAAGACTGTTTTCAAATGAAAGATGACACAGAAGTTAGTAAGATTTTAACACAAGAAGCAATTGGAAGAAATTGTTGAGTTTGTTTTCCATTTCTCTGTAGTTGCTTTTAAAAAAGATAAACCTACATACTAATAAGGTGTCAAAACCAGAATGCCTAGCTGCATGCAAGGATTATTGACTGACATGCATTCAAACAATTTTCTGAAAAATATTGCTGTAATGCCACCTCAAAATATTGAGGACATAAAGTAGGATTTATTGTTTGTGAAGCAACACCATCTGTTAGAAGCATCTTAGGGGCAAATCTGATTAACAGGCTTTTTTAACAAGTAATAGAGTCCCTGAGGACTGAAATACCTGAATTGTACAGAAAAACAGTGTTAGGACACCACAAGCAACAGTCTGACCACAATGCTAAGAATTACTGTGACACACTGAAGGGGATAAAAGAGGTCACAAAGACAGAAATGACAATATATTGAAGGCTTCCATTACCCTAATGCAGATTGGTTATATGTCAGGTCAGGTCAGGATGACAAGATTAAATGTTTAAACAATGCTTTAGAATGACTGCTTCACCCAGCAAGGAATCAGGGAAAGCACATGAGGATAAACAGTTCTTGACTTTATCCAAAGTATAAGAGAGGACAGCATTCACACTGCTGCAAGACACACTTGAGACACACTGTAACCGTGATTAAAGTAGCACTCCAAAATCCTTTAAAAGAGCGATATAGAGCCTAAAGTTTGTGTTTAACAACAGCAACGTAAAAAGCAACTTTAACAAAAGCAAAAACCCCAAACTTTAACAAAACAAACTACAGAAAGGACTAAAAAGGTTCAAAGAAGACTTAAATTCTTGAAAGTAGCATGAAGACTATTTAAAAGCATCAGATGCTAATCATCAAAGAGGATTTTAGAAAGGGGAAGAAAAAATAATTTAGCACAGCTAAGTAGCAGTGAGAGGAAGCTTTAGTAGAAGAAAACATCTTTATAAAAGTTAAAGTTGTTAAATGAGGAAAACGAAAAGATTGTAAAGTGTGTCAAATTACATGTAAAAGCACAGTAAGGCAGGTCAATAAGCACAATTTATTCAACCTGAAAAATAAAAAAGCAGAATGAAGCATTTTTTTGAAAACACCCCAACAGTGACAGGCCTAAGAACCTGTGCAGTGAAAAGTAATCTGTGTACAAAAAAGACCTTCAAAGAAGATGAGCCTGTAGCCAAACAAGCTTTTCAATTTGCTGTATCTCTAGGGTTTGGAGAGGTTTTCTATGAAAGATCTTTCAATTTCAGCAAACACTTTAAAGACAGTCTCAAAACAAAGCTAAGAAGTGCACTACTCAAAAACAAAACCTTACAGTTATCATAGACCTATATAATAGTCCTATAAAGCAGATGGTCCTAGAACACACAGGCCTATAAAAACCAGAAAAGATGACTGATTGAAGAGTCTATACTGGGCTTAAATCTTTGGGTATCATTCATCTAACTTGAAAAAATAAAAAACCCTAAACTAACACTAATAGCAACAATACCAATAGTAATATCCTTAAAAGATACAAAGATAAGGGCAATCAACAACATAGCACAGTTCTTTGCAAGAACCAGTTAAATAAACTGGAATTTTTCTGCCTGGAAAGGATGAAGCTGGGGGGTAGAGAAAAGGCAAAGTGTAAAATGAAGAACTATGAAATCATACATGTCACGGAAGAGATAGTCAGCAAATAATCCCTCCGAAACTACTGTCTGCTCTTTTCAGTTGATCTCTCCCTGAGCTGCACTGTGAGAAGCAGAGAACAGGAAAGGAGGCAGTTCTTCACATAACTGTAAGATAGGTACATGTCCAGTTGCTGTTAATAATTCTTGGAAGCAAAGTAAGTCCATCAAGAACTAGTAAGTGCAAAGACACTACTCGGGGCTCAGCAAGTGCACAAGAAAGCCTAAGAAAGTATTCTGGACAAATATCAACGTGTGCTTGCCCCGTTCTTACGCTTCATCGTGAGTCACTCTTTTAAGAGACATAATGTGTCAGGCACGTCACAAAATTAAGATCCACATCACTGATACTTTCTTAGATTTTTTAAAAAAATCGCAATACCAACACTACACAATGTAGACTTTAACTCACCTCAGTCACTCTAGCAGTCACATACTGAAATATTTCAGCAACATAACACAGCACGTCTGAAAATCTCCAAATAGTTGACATAAAGACATCATTATCTCCAGTGCAAGGGTAGAGAAACTGAGTACTAACACACTACAGTCGTGCCTTCTGATAGATCAACTTGAGACGGTTAACTTGAGTTACTGGAATACTAAGTATCCAGGTTACATTGACGTGCTTCAGAGTTGTCTAAGATATCACCAGAAACGAGACCCTGCCCCGCGCCACAGGATGAAACAGTCACCCCAACAGGAGAAGGGCACAAGGCTCTTATCTCCCTTCTTTGTCTGAAGCGTGTGCTGACACTTTCCATATGTTTACCATATCCAAATGCATTTTATTTAACTAGTGTGCTAGTGGACTTGCCAAAAGAAACCTAGAACTTAAAACTACTTAAGTTTAACCAATGAAAGCAAATAAAAGCATTTTTTACTTTTACACACATCAGCTTTACAAACTTTCCTGGAAAAAGTTACATAAAGTTTTTCAAAAGAAGACACCTGCATACACACACTTATCTTGGTTAGAATATACAAAATTCAGAACTGGATTAAAAAGGATGCTCTAACAACTAGGAAATGAAACTATTTGCAGTAGTCTAGAATAATCAGTTTATCAAAAATATAAACAAGGTAGCTTCTCCATCATTTAAAAAAAAAAAAAAAAGGCGGTAATAGATGTGTTTCTAGCAAGACTTAGTCTTTTTTAATGTTCTAAGATCGCCCTCATGTGGTTAAATGCAACACTGCTGAGGTTACCACCAAAATACACTATCGTACAATAATATTGTATTGTAAACCATGCTACCACGGATACTGAAAACACTCAGAAACCCTCAAAAAATAAGCACGAACGATGTGATCAGTCACCAACTCCAGGATGCCCTGACTGAAACGCTCCAAACCTGATTTTTGGAAGCACACAGAACAGAAATGCATCTGAAGTCAGATACAGTTCAGCAGTGCATTATCAAACACACCGGACACTTGTGACAGTTTGGGCTTCAACCACCCTCAGAACAGTTTTATTAAGACAAACATACTTGAATAAATACCAGTTTATTAGTAGCAATAGTAGCAGTAGTAAGAGCGTTAATTTCTCATCTACAGTTGGATCAGATAACATAAAGCAGTCCTGGAATACTTTTTACAGGAGTACTTAAAAAATAAAGCACCTGTTAGATATTCTGCTATTCAGATACAAGCTATTCTCCTTATAGTGTGATTCTCTTTTTTGCATAAAATCTTGAGTTGGAAACTAATTGCCTGTAAATAATTCAAAAGACAGGTAGAAATACCTTCAGATTCTAAAAGTTAAAACGTCATTTCAAGGAATGACTACCAAAAGCCAAATTTGAGCGTACAGGGTAATTAACTCGTGTTAAACTATTGCAGCATCACTTCACAAACTTGTCCTGCAACAAACACATAGGGATTGTGAAATGCAGAAAGCACATACACAATGTTACTATGGCTATGTCTGCATAATTTTACTTATGTAAGCCCCGTGAAAGTCAGGCCATTATAAGGCACATAAAGGACAGAGATGACAATGCAATGGAATCATCTAACTTTGTTATCTCCTTTCTGCAGCTGCACTTCTAGGCTCTTAAGCTAAACTATTTACGCAGGCTGTCAAAGGAAAGCACGAGTGTTTAAAACCCAGACGCACACCAGTTCAATGCAAACAGCAGGCAGCCCGGCAGCTGCTCTTGTCCAGGTGACCCCCATAGGCAGCCGGGGGTCCTCGGGGCCGCCCCAGCCCTTCGGCGACCTCCCGGGCACCCCTCAGAGCCCTCTGACCGCGGCGGGCCCAGCGCAGTTCGGCCTGGGCCTCCTCCTCCACAGAGACCGTGCTGGGGCCGCCCAGGCACACCCACACGGGCACATGGCGGCCTTCCCTCACCCCTCCGTGGGGCGACCCGGCTCTACAACCCCTCCAGGCTGCCCAGCAGCCACTGTCGGCCCGGCTTTGCCGCTAGCGGAGGGGCGACGACAGCCGATGCTGCGATGCCGCTGAGGAGAACTACTTCTCGTGCGGGCGCAGCGTGACGACAGACGCCCGCCGGAACTACTTTGCTCTGCCTCCACACACCCTCGCTTTAGGAGAATCCTTACGCGCTCCCCCGCCCGTCCCGGCCCCGCACCGCTCACCTGCAGCCGCAGCCTCCATAACCGCGGCGGGGACCGGGCGGGACGGGGGAGCGGGCCGAGACCCGAGCGGCGCGGCCTGCTTTGAGAAGGGGAAAAAAAAAAAAAAAAAGAAAAAAATAAAAGGCGAGGGTTGGGGACGGACGGAAGGGAGAAAAAAAAAATCAAAATTCACTGTCGTGCCAGCGGGCCGGGCTCACCCTTACGTAAAAGATAAAATAAAATATATAATTTTAGTCGGTGGGGGTGAGCCTGGCCGGGCGGCAGGTTATGGCGAATCTGCCGCCCCCGACACGGCGGCTTCTTCCTCCTCCGCGACGTCGCCAGGGCAGGGCGGGGGAGAGGGCGGGGCGCCGGGGGAAAGCGGGGGGGGAGGGGGTGTTTGGGCGCGCGCCCCGCCCAACGGCTGAGCGGTGGCCGTTGGGCGGTGCCTGCGTAGCGACGGTCTCGCGTCCGCTCCCCTCAGGCGCGTTCGGGTCTCCCCAGGCGCGCCCGGCGGCTGGAAAGGGCCGGGATCCCCGGTGGGGAGAGGGGTTGGATACGCGGAGACAAGGAGGGGATTCTCCTCCGGCCACCGGCCGAGCTGCGGTTGGCCCGAGGCTCTGCTCGCTGGGATGAAGTCTCCCCGCCCTTCTCCGCCGCCCGGGCCGGGAGCAGCCTCATCCCTGCCCCTGGGCCCTGAGGAAGATGGCGTTTTCTGTCACACTTCTGAAAAGACGCTTCATACTGACACAGCCCTTCGGTACCGAAGCCGTTTAATTTGCCACCAATAATTACAATCGTGTGCCTTAGACTAAGCTGCTTATTTACTACAATGTAATTGGACAAGTTTTAAGGAAAATACAATATCCACCATGCTAACAAGTTCATAAACATTTCTGATGTAGTTCAGGTGGATATTTAGCCTCGTGCCTAAGACCACAACTATTCTATACGTTTATTTTTGCCTGAGTGCACCTCAGAAGTTTTACATTTGCCTCAATAAGCCATATACCAGCGTGTATCAACGCACCTTTTTTTTTTATTATTCCGCTCCTAATTTATGAATTTGGGTATTGAATTATTTTTTTAGGATATTCTTCTTGATAGGAGCTTGAAGACAGGTGCTTCCATGGCTCAGCGCAACTCATGCCACTAGAATCTGATAAACATTCATGTTTTCCTGTTTTGTTGCTTTTCTGTTTTGCTTCTACTCTAACAACCACTGAATATCTGCTTTATCACTCTTCAATCATCATAAATGTTGTTTGCCTTCAATATTAGTGAATTTAATGCTGAATTCCATAGTGGCTCGTACTGTGGTTAATTTCAGTACAAATGACTGTGTAAGAATCTCATTATCCTTCCTAAATATTAACAGTATTACATTATTTTTTGTCATACTGCAGATGTACTCAATTAAGTGTAAAGAGTAAAACTTGTAAAAGCAAGAACTCATTTCAGTATTAGTTACAGTAATAAGCCTAAATAATTTCCTTTCGTAAGAGAAAAAATGAGTACATATTAACTGAGAAATAGCTTATAAAAATATTTTTAAACATCACTGGTTATACATTCTTGTGACAAACAAAATTCAGCCACAAGCAGAAAGCCACAAAACCTGCATATTTCTTAGTCCGACAAAACATTTTTTAACCTAGGAAACATCTGTATGATGATCCACATCGTAAATGTTCACTCCAGAGCCCCAAACCTGATTCACCACAGCTCTGGAGCTGAGCCATCTCTGCCATCACTTGGCCATTTTCTGACCATTTCTACTATATTCCAGTTGGCAATTTTCCTCCCTTTAATTTTCTTTCTTTTTTTTTTTCTAGCCTTCTCTGCCGGATGCTGAAATAATCAGGAGCTGACGGCCAGCCTCACAGTTTTACCCCTTCTTTTTCTCTTGTAAGAATCTTTTGGCCTTCTAGAAGAATGCGTCATGTACAAGGGCTCAATGAAGCAAATGCCATTAGACCAGACATGAAAGACGACAGCAAACGAACTGCAGCTTACGCGTATGACAGGGTGAGTGTGAGGAAGACAGATCATTTGTGTGTCACACAAAGTCACCTCTCCTCACTGGTGTCACGTTCTGTTACAGTAGTCACAGCATTAAACCAGTCTTCTGTTGAGTTTTGCTCCCTTAGTTGCTCCCTTAGATGCAGATTGAAAGTACAGAGAAAGGTTATTGCCAAGGAGAGCTTGGCTGGAACCAGCCTGAGTCCTGGGCCTCAACAGAAAGGCTTTGGCTGAGCAGCTGTACTCTACCAGTGTTCACCCCACCAATATTCCTTTTGCTCAGAATGACTTAAGTGAGACAGCTAACACAAAAACGTGTTCTTGAGAATTTGTCAGGGACCCAAATACAAGGCAGAAGGGAAGGAAGACCAGACCTTTCCAGAGGCTGTGGTCACACTCCTCTGCTACTTTACTTTGTCTCCTCTGACCTGAATGACAGAGCAACATTATAGCAGGCACACATGGATATTCTGACCTGATGAGAAGTAAAGTTTAGGAGTCTGCCTTTATGTTTAGCTTATTGTCTTGACTCGCCCTCTTCACATTCTTTGAGGGTGCCAGAGCCCTGGAACAGGCTTCCCAGAGAGGCTGTGGAGTCTCCTTCTCTGGAGACACTCAAAACCCCACCTGGATGTGTTCCTGTCCAACCTGCTCTGGCTGACCCTCCTTTGGCAGAGGGTTGGATTAGAAGATTTCTAAAGGTCCCTTCCAACCCCTACCATTCTGTAATTCTGGACTCCTAGTGCCCGTTTTTGCCCCTCTTCCCATCCCTGCTCACTACTGCACTTACCCTCCTTTAGAGAGCATTTTCTACTAGGAGCAATAAAGATGAAAGCACATGCCTGCTCAGGCACTCGCCACCCAAGAAAGGAAAGGTCTGTGCTCTTTTTAGGACATGAGTAATATTCATCCTCACCTTGGCATTGAAAGAACATTCTCTGGTCCTTGAGTCACCAACCCGCACTACAGCAAGTAGGGTGGATTCTTCTGCCAAGAAAAGTGCTCATCCCATATCTTTCACATAGTTAGAACCTCTGGTTGAGCATCAATATGACACATGGTTTGTTACTTTTTTGCATAGTTATTTCATACAGTTCTACTTTGCACAATATCAAGCTTGTGTAAAAGGCCTAATTAATAAAGGCTTGTTCTTTACCAAGGACAAAAAAAAACAGAGCTGGAATGTCTGAGCTTTGGTGTCTGGCCTAGTCAAAATGTGCTGGGGGCTCTGTCTGTCAGAGGTGAGGAGAGAATAGCGATCATTGCCGGGGTGCCTGGCCAGGGCACAGAGCCAGGTTAAAGCAAAGGCTTTGCAACTCTGAATCACAATTTCCACAGCTTAAACAAAAATACCCTCAAGGTCTTCCAGAAACTCCACCATCTTAAAGCCCGCATAACTCTTGGCCGGAATGAGTTGAGATGCACTACACAGGACAGCTGATCCAGCCAACAGGAGAACTAGCATCAGCTGTAAGTCCCCTCTCAAAGCAGACAACAGAAGATGCCAAGATAAAAAGGAGTTTCAGTGGTAAATTCTGAAACAGGGGAGTATTTATGTATCTCGTCAGGCTCCTAAAGGCAGCATGGTCTCTATACACTCATTCCTTCCTCACCTCAAGAGGGAATCTGATCCTGGTTTGTTTATTTATCTCATTCTGTCCTAGCTTCCTTATTCACAGGGCGCTTTACCTGTGCATTCCCTGCCTGTCTTGCATATCTCCATGTTTGGCCTCTTTTGCTACCTTTCAGCTCCCAGTCCCTGATTTCATTCACAAATGCATCTTTCCTATTTTCCTCAAGGCTCTTTCCAGGTACTTTTTTTGCCCTAACTTCTAGCCACTCACAGATAAGCTCCTGCACACACAAGTGTTGCTCATAGCTACCAGTTCCTTCTCTTCAATCCACTGAGTCGTTGCTTCTAGCCCCTGTGTCCTTGCTTCTAGCCCCTGTGTCCAGCCAATCTCATTGACTTCTCCTTAGCTAGCTCTCATACAATAATAATGAAAAACCCTACAGAGTGCTTAGAGAATG
>JAOQGH010000012.1:145751042-145774985 GCA_025769975.1 Gallinago jamesoni
AGCCAATCTCATTGACTTCTCCTTAGCTAGCTCTCATACAATAATAATGAAAAACCCTACAGAGTGCTTAGAGAATGCAAAGTTCACATATAGAGCAAGCCAAGCATTGCGTAGGGCTTCGGGCTGCTCCTGGAGTTGGAATCCATGAAGAGAGTGTCAATGCCCTTTAGTGAGGGCACAGCAAATACCGACTCCTTTTCCCACTTACGTGGTTCAGCTTTATTCACAAAGAATAGGAAAAACACTTTCCTGAAAATGTGTTTTCACGGGTGTCATACCAGAGTGCACCTTGCTTAGCTCTTCAGTAAGAGTGGTTCCACAGAATTAAAGTAGCAAAATCAATAAAAAGTTAGAATTAGTACTGTCTTGTATGGCTTTCATTTCCATTTTCACAAGCTATTCCATTTGGTTTTGCACGAGCTATTTCTGGGAATCTTTAACATCACAGCCATATGTACTGCATTTGCACAGGGTCTCTGACTCATTGAGCGTTGTTGGTGGACCCGACCTAGATATGGGTTAGGGCTACGCAGCAGAGGGTTGTCTGTAAAACCAGACTCTGCCTCATTTGTTACAGAAGCTGGGATAATGCTGAGGAGTAAACATGAGGCTCACAACGAGAAATTAGAAACAGATTTTTCATGAGAATAATACTTTTCTCAGAGAGTTCCTTTGTGATATAGAAGTGGTGTTCATTAATTGTGACTTCCATTCTGGTTGCTCACCACGCCATCTTGCAATGTGCTTTGAAAAGTATTGTGTATTTCTATAGCTGAAAATTTTAGCATCTGTGCTGAAATGTGATAATTGCTTCCAAACCCCCTCATCCTAGATATCTTAAATTAAACATAGAAAGTTAGCAAAACTTTCTACCCTAACCTTCAATCGTTCACTTTTCCTTTTTTCCCCCACAAGCATTTTGTAAAAAGCTGTTTCTGTTGAAGCAGCAAATCAATAAAAATGCCCCATAAGCACCCACAAGAAAATTAATTAAGCCACAGGGAGGATGCAAAGCTCTATACAGGGTACAAACCAAGTGCTATTTAATTGCTTAAATGAACCAGTAGTCCTGGGAGAGAAAACAGTAAATTATGTGATCATAGGCCTAAGGATCTGCAACAAAAAATATCAACAAGAGGATAAAAAGAGAACTATGGTGACAGTTTTGACTTTGAAACTGAAAGAGCTTCTAGTGCTTAACTTTCCAAACTTACTGATTTTTATTACAATATGAGTACTTTTAAGACAAAAATCTTTTCACATTTTATGAAGTAGAAAGCATAAAGCATTTTAACAGAAGTGCAGAATTCATAGATATGACATATTGTAAGAAATATTGTAAAAAAAATTAATAATCTTCAAATCAATTTTGTGTAGACTTATTGCAGAAACCAACCCAAAATGTCTGTTGTACTTCTTAACCAATACAAGGAATCCTATGGTACACGTGCACTTCACTGCATGTGAGTTTGCATTCGCAAACAATTTCTTGGGGAAGTACAAAATTCCCACTGAACTCATAGTGTTGTTCTCAAATTTCTTGTTTTTTAGAAGAACAGTTTGACCAAAAAGCAGGTTTAGACAAACATGGAAGGAAGTCTTACCAGATCACTTTTATTTTATAATAACACTTTACAAACTCGCTTGAAGATTTTCCCAATTCTTTCATGACAAAGGGCATTGCAGCATAAGAGAGTCATGAACTAAATCAGGCAATTCAGAAAGAAAGTCTTACAAAGGGCACTACTTTTATACTTTTTTTTTTCTTCCTTTTGATTAGCATATCAGGAACCATGATTTTTTTTTTCTCTAGGGATAAGAAGTATGTTATTGGATGTTATTTGAAGTCTAAAACATTGATACACAAAATTTTTATCCTTTCATGTAGTTAAAAATATCTCAACATAACTGATCTTTGATAGAATTGTTCTTTCAAGCTGATGTGTTAATACCAATTAGTGTATTTACAACTTGAAGCCCCCATTGCATGTTCCCACTTTGAGCTGCCTTACTGCTGAACTTCAAAAAAAAAATCCCAACACTTCCAGGTTACTGAATGCTTGGAACCAAAAATACAGATATTTACCAAAATATTTCCCACTTTGTCAGTAGTACCGTACCATAAGTGTTAGTATTTTGCATTCCCCACCTGTCACTGCAGTTGGTATTTCCTCCTTGACAGTAAGTTTATTGCCATCTCACTCTGCCTGTTTTCTCTGCGCAGCCAAGTGTTCTACATTCAAGTTGCAAAAGAATCTACATGCAAAACTTGTTTAAAAAGAGTTATTTGTGACCTGGATTAGTTCTCTCAAGCAGCCCACAGACAACTGCACTGAAACAACTGAGCAGGCAGGAGAGAGTGAGAGCAGGAGCTGTTCCACCAGGAATCCACCCATAACATCTTTTCTTTAATTTTAGTCAATTAAACAGTTTTTAAGCCGATCAGTGCAACTATCAGCTGTCATTTTACCCTGTAGAGACAGTTTGAGTCCATCACCTTCACCTCCAACTTAAACACCTGGGCTAACATATATTACCACCCAGGGAACACATTTTATTACTTTTTAAATAAAAGCACCATTGATTAATGAGAGCAAAAACTGAAGTTTGTTGAGTAATTAAGTAGTCTTCCTGGGTTTTGTAAATTGTTTTTCCACTAAGGGAAAACTCTAGCCATATTTACAGCTGTGGAGATATTCAACAGATAGATTCTGGGCGAGGGCATGGAGGAGAGCATTCTCAAAGTATTTTAAATATGTAATTTAGGGTACACAAGGTATATAATTTATTTTTTAAAAATCTGAATAAAAGCATGGATTCCTCCACAGAGAAGCTCAAAGCACTATATTCAAAAAAAAAGGCAAACAACTAACTTTTGATGCTTAAAATGAATTTATCTTCACCTTCTTGTGAATAATACTGCCCTTATCCCTATTCAGTCAGTTTGATCATCTGTGTGGCAAAAGCCAGTCCACCACTACACAGATTTAGGAGGAATTGTCAAAGCTATTCAGCACATATTTTTTACCTCACTTTTATTTTCCCCTTGAAATCAAAGGGGAAATAACCCAAGCTGATGCTGTGCGCTTTTGGAAGTCCTACTTGAAAATGCAAAGGAGATGAATACTCAGAAATTATAGGAGTTTTTTTGGAAACTGGTTTTATGCTTAAGAAAGAAAAGTTGTTATTGCCTTAATGTAAATGCTTAATTTTCTTTTCCACAGTATCTGGAGTAACTGTATCTGCTTGTTATTTTTTTTCTGCTATGTTTAATGTGGAGTCCTGTGTTTAGGGCAGCATAATTGCTGTTTTCTTGTTCCAGAACATTAAGTTTATGCTTCCAGTAACAACTTTATAATGAAAATGCTAATAAAAACGGGGCAGTGCAAACTGTACATATACAAATCTCTCCAGAGCTTAGTATGAGGCTTATCATAATTCTTGCCATCTGAAGGTTGTAGAGTCTAGTGATACTGATTACACTGCATAGTTAATTTAAAAATTATCTCCTGCGGGCCTGAGAGAAAGGCAACAATTACAAATAACTTCAGGAAGAAAACTATGCGTACTGAAAATGCTTCTAATAAACAGATTCTGGTTTTCTCAGTGCAGCAATATAATCACTGCAGGACTCAGAAATACCCCATATTAATCACATTTCAGCTTGCAGGTTTTATACTGTTTAATCCTATTACAACTGTACAGCGTGTTTTTCCTTTGCAAGGTGATGTCAGACTATCTGGAGACAGCAGCACAGCTGGAACACTGTGCAGATTTAAATGCTGTTTTTCCTTGTTCTTTTAAGGATTTTTTGATTGGGGGTTGCTTTCTTATACAGGCTCCTATGTGACAAGAAATTACATTTTAAAAATGGAAGTTAAGAAAAAATGTTACTATGTGCTCTTTCTTCAATCTAATCTAGTACAAAACGAACCCCATGCAGTTGGGCTGAGATGGAAATGCATGTGAGAAAGCAAACTTTGCCAGAAGCTTTTCCAAATGTAGCACTGTCAAAATAGAAGATTATTTATATTTGTGCCGATGTATAAAAAAATACAGTGCAACATCCAAACAACACCCTGATTTCATTCTCTGCAATTCAGGGAAAGGGGATCAAATAAAAAAAAAAGTAAATTCTTAGTACGAGTAGCATATTCTTACTACTACCAAGAGACGGTGGTATTGAAAAAGACACAAAGACAGGTGAAGAAGAGACATCTTTGTTATCGTATTCCTGCTGGGAAAGTTGCCACAGCTCCCACTGAACAGTGAGCTATTTATAGGAGAGTAGAGCAGAGAGGAAAAACAGCACCAGTCATGCTGGGTTTGATTTATTAACTCTACAGTAGGAATTTGACAACCATGATCTACCCAAACTGCAAACTATACAAATCTGACAGTTCCTACATGATTTGTGTGATTTTGATTTGATTAGATATTGCATCATATGTAATGGTGGCTTCAGCAGACCACTGTTCTATTCTTAATCTTCATCAATTTTCTGCAAGATTAGCATGTCATTAAATATTTCATACATTAAGTTCCCTCCTAGGAAACTGAGAACCACCATTACTACCTACCTAAATAATTTTAGTTCCTTCTTTAAATAATACATTTTTTTATTTTTTTTTTACATGCACACCCAATTACCTACATTCTCTTTTCCACGCACACTTTATTTGTGGTACTAAAATGCATGTCTCAGGCTTGATTTACTGCTGGTGCTTTTTTTTTTTCTGTTCCAATAAGCTTAAGTAGAACGTGATATGCCTCCATCTAGCCATCAAGCTCAGTGGGAAAGGCAACTGTAAGTTTGTTCAGAACTGATTGTTCATTAATAAAAATGTATTAAAATCACAAGAAACAGTACAATACATTACTGTATCCCTAGGACTTTCACAGAGAGAAGGAAAAAAGGAAAAGTAATGGGGATAAACAAATAAAAGGTAGTTTGTTTCTTCTGTTTATGGAAAGCTCTCCTTTTCTGGTAAAAAATACCCCTGTTAGTTATACACTCTGAGGGTTGTCTTATCAAATACATGGAAAAATATTTTTAAAATCAAGAAGTCCACTGCTCCTTCTCATATAAAATCACCAGGCAGTCTGGAAGTGTAACATTCACTACCTCTATTACTTTAGCTGTTTTATTTACATAATGTGGTAATTAAGAATTTCCCATTCTTGGGGATTGGAGGTGGCACTTTTTTTAAGTGTCCTCAGCTCACAAGCAACTCCAAACCCACTTTTACCAGCAGTTGAAGTCAAGGTACTGGGCTTTGAGTCGCAGTGACCAAGGTGCGGGCATCCTTTCCTCTCCTGTCTCCACAGGGATGAGCATGCTAATACATGGAAAAAAATCTGCAGCTAAATTCCTCCCAGCCTCTCTACCCACAGCTTCTTGAGGTGTTCAGAAACATCTGGACCTTCCCACTGACTGCAGAAGGAGACTGGTGGGACTACTTGTGACCATCTAAACACCACCTTAAGGCAGCACATGCCTACTTTGGAAACAAGGTAAAAAAAGTTAAACTATCAGTCTAACATGTGCAGGGTTGATATCATTGATTTGCTCACTAGTCTTTGCCTATTATATTGCAACTTCCACAATTATCACAGCCTGATAATTCACTCTTCAACATAGTAAATATCGACTATAACAAGAAATCCTTAAAAACAGAAAAGCTGTAAATAAAACCTTTTTCAGCATAGTATCACCCGACTAGCAAAAAGTTCTATCACCACCTATTCATTCTTTGCCCATTTCAGGGAGGAAAACACATGCACTATCCAGAGCTTGTGGAGATTTTAACCAAACACCCTCCGTCTCTTCCAGATGAATTTTGAAGGTAGTATAGAAATTACATCACAAAATGTTTTAAGGAAAATTCACAGTTTTACAGTTTTCCTAAAGTCACAAATATTGTACCTCTTCTGAATACTGCAGTTACTAAAATGTACTGATAACAGCACTGGATTGTCTACAGGAAGTCTGCATAAGAGAAGATGACTTCGTTTCTCTAAACTCCATCTAGATGCTCCAGGTATACTCTTAAGTTAGTATAAACTGTTTGAATTTCCTTTTTTATTACTCCTGCAGTTTAAGCTGGTATCTTCAGGGTTCATTTTTTAATATCTCAAAAAACAAGCAACTGTATATTCTGTCTGGGATTGTTCCCTTGGCTGTGCTACCAGGGTTTTCCAAGAATGACTTTTTTCTTCCCTCCTCACTGATAGACTCAACAAATTCTTAACTCCAGTGCTCTAATGAGATAATTGCTCAAACTGGAAGGTAAAAGAAAATCACTTTTGTAGCTTGCACACCTGAATTTTTCCCCTATTTTTTGGAGTGTTCCTCATGTCATTTTCTCTTTTAACAAGGAGTGAAAAATTAAGCTGCAAAGGTTTAGCTGTATCTCTTCATTCTGCCTCACTGCCCTGTCTCTGACAGAACAGCACAGTTGTGTAATATGTGAAGTGCAGTCCCTAAAACCCATCTGTTCAGCCTGCTTTCACTAGTGCACCACATCGAGGGGCATGGTTTTGGGGGTTTTATTTTTGAAACACAGACACTATTACTTAAACAACTAATAAAAATTCACGAGTTGAGTTTCCATGTTGGTACAGGGAAGCTAATGCTAATGAATCACTCATCCCTGTCATATCTCAGCTGTCAATTTTTTATAACTTGTTTATGATTAAACCCACTTATATGATGTGTATGCTTCACATGACTGTTTACATTTTCTCATATTTATCTCCAGATATATTCTGAACCATAACTGAAGCCTCATTATAATTGCATTCATATTAATGAAAGCCAGAAGAAAACACCTTAAAAATAAGTGAAGTCACCCAGATGTAATGGAATTTAATGGAGTCGGAATCTGGGCTTTAGTCACAACTACAGGTTGATTAAGTGCTCTCAAGTCAGCACTGCTATTCTGCAGCAAAAGCAACATCAAATCTAATTAACAGATGGGAGCTATCACTGAGCACAAGGCATTGGAAACCATTAGTTTAGTGTGACCTCACCTGTTTTTCTAGCAGAAATGCTGCAGCTCAAGCGAAAATTCAGGGAAGTTTGATACTCCAGGGTTTTCCAGTATCCCATCTGGAGCTCTGGAGAAAATCTGTCCAAGGACCAGCAGAACCTTCATGTGCCTTTTGGTTCCCACACAGGCAGGTCATGTCTGCAAGAGCTTCAGTACCAAAGCTGTCAGCGAAAGGTCAGAGCTTGCCACAACGTAAACCTCCACACGTCCACTGTCACATAAATACACGTGTCAGGCCTCTCCCTGACTCCTGAGAGGGAGCAAAGCTTCTCCTCCCCATCACTGGGGAAGCCCAGGTATGATCTCTTGTCCATAAGGGCAAACTGAAGCCTGCCATGTATGACTTTGGGGAAGGCTTGAGATATTTACAAGTCTTACAAGGAGCAGCTGAGGGAGCTGGGGTTGTCCAGCCTGGAGAAGAGGAGGCTGAGGGGAGAACTTATTGCAGATCTAGATCTACCTGAAAGGAGATTGTAGCCAGGTGGGAGTCAGTCTCTTCACCCAAGTAACGACGAACAGGACAAGAGGAAACAGCCTCAAGTTCTGCCAGGGGAGGTTTAGATTGGATATTGGGAAAAATGTTTACACTGAAAGGGTTATTAAGCATTGGAACAGGCTGCCCAGGGAAGTGGTGGAATTGTCGTCCCTGGAAGTATTTAAAAGATGGGTAGATACAGTGCTTAGAGATACAGCTTCGTGATGTTTTTTGTCAGTGTTAGGTTAACTGTTGGACTTGATGATCTGAAATGTCCCTTCCAATCTAGACACTGGCACAGGTTGCCCAGAGAAGTTGTGGATGCCCCTGCCCTGGAGGTGTTCAAGGCCAGGCTGGATGGGGCTTTGAGCAACCTGCTCTAGTGGGAGGCAGCCCTGCCCTCTGTGATCTTTAAGGTCCCTTCTAACTAACCGTTCTATGATTCTATGATTCTTTGTTTTGAAAGCCTGTATTCTAGTAGTTAAAAAGCCCTGGCTGCTCCTGATCAGCTCCACATGAGAAAATGAGTATGTTGATCCCATTTATCTTAAAACACTTTCACTTGTTCTGGCATAAATGCATATCAAATTAATCTGGAGCCATTTTTGGAACCAAAGTTCAATATAAAGCACGATGTACAAGTGAAATAATGGAAAATGTTCTTATCATGCTGCCACCCACTTATTCTCTGGCAGCACACAGTGCACAAACTGTGGTATTTAAGCATCAGGAATGGAAAAGAAAGCCTATATATGGCAAAATTCAGCAAAACTAAAGACGTGTCTGTATCTTTATGTCATCTCGAGAAATTAAGACAAAACCAGAAGTCCAGTCCTGCCCTCCCTGGAGCTTAAACTGGCTTCAAGAGCTTTGTTTACATAATAGACTAAGAAGTATAAATCCCACTTACACATAGCTCCCTTGAAGAAAACAAGAATCTCTCACATTCTTGAAAATAGGAGCAGATACATTAACCAAAATTAAGCATCTTCTGAATGCTTCTTT
Organism: Gallinago jamesoni; assembly: GCA_025769975.1. Classification (NCBI taxonomy): domain Eukaryota; kingdom Metazoa; phylum Chordata; class Aves; order Charadriiformes; family Scolopacidae; genus Gallinago; species Gallinago jamesoni. Next base: position 145,759,575 of record JAOQGH010000012.1, read on the forward strand.
ATTGGAATTATAAACAACCTATTTTAAGAATAAAAAATTGAAGCTTATTAACATGCATCAAAATGAGCATAAAAATGTTGTGATCTCTAATGCAAATCAAGCATTTTAAAGATTGACCATTGAACTTCCAAAATAAATGGTCTAACCATGTAGGTACAGCGACAAACAATCCTATATGAAACTTTTTATGCAAAGTTATCAGCATAGAGCTGTCATCTAAAAACTAATCAGAGTTAAACGGTTGACTGAAAAATCTCAAACTCTGAGTGTCCTCTGAATTAAGACTAACATTGTGTATACAATCCTCTCAAAAAATTTAGTTCTGAATTTTAGCACTTCTTCCCTTCCCCTAAGGTTTCTTATTTGGAGGTAACTTTTCTAGTAAAGAAACCTCTATGTATTTAAAAATGGCGGGGTTTGTTTTTTTGGGGGGTTATTTTTGGTGGTGTTCTTTGATTTTTTAATCAGCTTTAGCAAATAAAAATGGGAAGGAACAATACATTTAAGATACAAAGGAGAATACCTCAGTGCTCTGAAGGAGAACAGGTTATTTCAGTTAAGACAGCTATTTGGAGATTTTTTTTTTTTTCCCTTTTTCAGCTATTCAGAGAAAAACAAAGCAGTGATTTTTCAGAGTGTGTATCCCAGCCATACGTGCAGTTTTCACTTCACTTCACTTGGTGTCTTGAAGCAGAAGCCAACAGATGTTCTCTTGGACCTGGCCTCTGGCACCAACACCGCACACTAGTGCCTTTGACCTGAAAACTACTAAATTACCTTTTATCCCCTCCTCATGAAGATTCCATCTTCAGATGAGATCCAGTTTGCTTCTCGTTTTCCTGCCTCTATCCCACACCTCCGGCTTTTCTCACACACTGTAATTTATGCAGGAAGGGGCAGGGGGTGTTTCTCTATTTACAGCAGAAGCAAGATTTCATTAACACTTCTCTGAATACATCTGTAGGACGTTTGTGTCTCCCACCGGCAGAGCCAGGGCAGTAAAACCCTCGGCATATGATGACACCAAGAGGTGCCCAGACGTGGGGAACCTGAGGAGCCCTGGAAGCGGGAATACTGGGATGTCCTGTCTCCATGGCAGGCAGGAGGTGGGAAGCACCTACAGTAGCTACAGCAGGAGGTTTAATGGGATGGGCAGGACTTGGTGGGCAGTGGGCACAAAAAAAATCCTGTTTCATGAGATCACACTCAACTAAACAGAAGTAACATTTCTGCTGACTATTAATATTCTAAATTGGAGTCCAGGTTAAGGAGCTTCACAAGCTTACAAATTCCTTATAGCATGAATCATCTCCAAAAACAATTATTACTAGATCACATTTTCAACTAGTTGGTAATCAGTTCAAGTAATTTATTAATATTTGGGGAAATGTGTTTATAAAAAAAATGCATTAGGCTATGCACTTCATGTATACGTTTTCAGCATGTTTCCCAGAGCCTTAAGTAAACAGAGTTGAGTTCACAAAGCGTCTTTCATCCCTGCCTCCTCCCTTCTTTCCTGTCAGACAAAGATAAGGCTTGTGTAAAGTTTGGAAAAATAATTTTTCACTTTATTAAAACAGCAGATTTTTAAGATAGATCTATCTTAGTAAGCCATATTGTTTACAGGAAATTAATTCTCTCCTGAGAAAGCGATGTTATCCGACAGCAAACGATCCAGACTCACATGAACTACGTTTCCTTCATCCTGCTGGCTGGGCCCACACACTGCTCCATGGGGGAGGGCTTTCCGAAGAGGCAGAGAAGAGAGAAAAATCAAACGCAGAGCCTTCCCAAACTGTCTGAACAGACTTCAGCATCAGCACCAAGAATCCCACTACTCAAAATTCAACCGCTGTAGAATCACGTGGAAGATTAAAGCAGTTTTAACTATGCCCTTACTCACCCCACGGACAGAACCCCGATAAAAGGTGAGCTCAGCTGGTTTCGCGCTGGCACAGCTGGGTAAGAGGGATGCTCTGAATTACTGGGAGAACAATCTCAGTAGATGCAGCAGACAAGAAAATCAGGCATAAACTTTTATTCACATCACTATTTAGATTTTTAGCATAAGACAAAACCAGGAAGAATTAAACAGAAGAGTAAATGCCTATTTTCAAAACTGCCATGAAAAAACCCACATTAACTGAGCCTATGTGTTTTTCAAGAGAAACAGAATTTTCAAGAGAAATTCAATTTTTGTCTAATATTAAGTGACTTACCGTTGACACCTTATCTATGTAAAACTTCCAGACAACCTTATAACTCACGAAACTGTATACTTTCCCCAGCTATTTATCCAATTTTGGTTTATGCCATCACTGGTGCCACGGGATAATGACTTTTCTGTTTAAAAAGCACTAACATAATGGAAGAAAAAAACTATGTGATTTAAAAGAGAGATTCAAATTCCATAGTAGGATTTTACGCTTGGAATCTCTGAACACGTATTCTAGAAGTTTAACTTTTTTACTTTAGCACAAACGAGACTGACAAACATCGCTCAACAAACACAGCTGAAGAGAAACAGCTCCAGAATTAGTCTCTTTAGTTCTCAATTGAAGATTTTCACAGAAAATAAAAGAAGTTCACAGCTTGCACTGTTACACCACCTGTGCGTGCAGCCACACATGTGGAAGGATGCACAGGCACAATATTAATTCTCCTCTCAAATCCTCATTAAAAAACAAACAAACAAGTAACTAAATAAAAACCCCCAACACTTGGGCTTCGCTTTAGGAATTTCATCTCATGGTGGTGGCTCCACCACCGCTCTGCGAGTGCGTTGTCTCCCGTGGGAGGAACAACAGGAGGAAACCATCACTGTAACATACTCCACAGCCCATTCAGCCAAGGAGGAGCTAAACAAAACTGAACCCCCCCAACCCTGAAGCCTCTGGAGAACTCAAACTACTGCACACCCCAAGTAGTCAAATTAAGTTCATCAGATTTCAAGCTTCAATACACTCTTTGGTTTCAGCAATTTTAACATTTTACTCTCACTTAGTTTTTAAGTGCTTTCAAGTAATCAGTTTTTGAAAGGGATTTTTAAAAAAGCAATCACAACCCTTCTTTCTAAAATAAAAGAATAGCAAGACTCTGGTTCTGCTCATACTTATATTTTTGCAATATGAATTCTGTATCACAAATGCATTTCAAACAAACCTGCTGAAAACTTTTCAAGTCAAAAATGTATTACCAGAGTTTATTTGCAATTAGAAAAAGATACAGATTTCATCCATTAAAGACTGCTTCACAACAAACATGCCTTTATATAGGCAACATAAATCATGGTTGGATTATTAAGGCATTTATAGAAATACATATTACTTCCACATAAATTACAATATTTGCAATACAATAAGCTTATTTGAATACTACTGAAAAAAATAGTATTCTGTTCTTGCCAACATGTCACTCGGTCACTGAGGAAAGCTGCCTTTCCAAGTCAGTTGAAGTAAACATCCACCCCCCAGCCCTACCACGTGTTATAGCTGAGTGTAGGATGTTTACAGGAACTAAAAATTAGCTTAACAACCTAAATACAGCATTGGCTTTCAAGATATCCAAAAATGAATCTGCACAGACATCTCTCAATATACTCTGTGAGCTACAATTTTTGCAAGTCGTAAGGCACACACAACACTAATTAAGCCTTATTAAAATTAGGAAGTTGGAACAGCAATGTTTAAGTTACATCTTCTAAATATCAGAAGAGAGTAGTACACATGTACGGTCCCCGTAGGGGTACCAGGAGGAAGAGAAAGTCTCTGGCAGCCCGTGGAGATGAGCGTTCTGGTGCACTTACCTGCCAAGGCCTTAGACACCTTCTAGAAAACTCAAATTCAAGTAATTTTCAAAATTGAAATTCAACACCAAAACATATGAGAGATTAATGGGATGGTACAAACTGGGCAACAGTCCTCAAAGATGTCCATCTCAAACCATTTATGCAAAAAAACCCACCAGTAATGGTGGTGAACATTTCAAGTGTTTCCTTAGTGTGCCAAGTTCTACACAGCTCTTGGTGTTACATTTGTACGTCTTCCTGTTTGTGCTGTATTTTCTTAAACTAATTCCTATTCCTTCTCCAGAACTTTTTCAAGGCTCTTCTATTATTTCAATCTTTTTCATTCTTATTTTCCTCCACGTGGACTTAGATACTCAGAAACGCAAGTTGTCGTAACAGCAAGAGAGCAGCACGCTATTACTTTGGCTTCCAGGTCTTATCTTTGATTTTACAGGTAATGTTTAACTTAATGTCTACAGTCTCCAACAAAGAAAAAGTCCAGAAGAAGAATGCTTCAATAAAATCAGCAGCCAAGAGGCCAAGACTCAGCCTTCCCAAAGCGCTTGTCTGAGCAGGTGTTTTGCAGATTTACTGGGCGCAGGAACCACAAATGAAGATTATTTCATACACAGAGGAGCAGGGGAAGCCCTCCAAATATTTAAGTTGTTCTTTGTATGAAGAAAAACAGGAGCTTGAGCATTTCTGCTGAACGCAGCTGCGAGTTCACAGCAAGGGAAGATGGTGCTTCATGGAGGGCAGCCTGAAGTCACCAAGGACTTTCATGTATTGCTTTTAAACGGTCATTAAAAACCACCCAGAGGAACAACCACAGGCAACTCAAACACTGGTCTTCACAGACTTCACTTCCTGCCAAGTGAGGAACCTCTGTTTTCTCCCAGGCTTCCATTTCCAAAGGAAACTGGAGGTTGCACCTACAGATACAGCGTACCACAGTTTGGTCTCCACACCACCAGCCTGGTCTTCATTCAGGTATCTTCCTCTGCTTCCAAATCAATGCACTGCAAACCACCAGAGACTGATCCACGGCTCCATATAACCCAGACTTGACGTTAACAAGATGGAGAACTTTGCTCAGTGACCACCAGGCTGATGTGACAAATCTTCCTCTTCTGTTCCCAAAACTCATTGTTACACTTGTGGCCCTGGGCTGCCTCATTCTTCAACAGCGGCTTCAACACCTCCTCCCCAGAGCATGCCGAGTTCCCACCATCCCTTCCCAGCAACCAGCAACCCCAGCACTGCCAGCTCACCGGCAACCACGGCACAAACATGCATCTGGACAAGTTTTTAACAGACCTCACATTCTTCAGGAGCAAACAGTCACATTTGAGACGTGTGAAGTTGTTGTTACTTTGTATTTCAGATAGAAAAAGGAGATCCTTGCATTTCAAACATTTGGCAAAAAAAAAAAACCATCACACAAACAAAAATGCGGTGTGGTCTTTTCAAATTTATTTATTTCCTGCAGTTACAAGCCGCTTCAGTTTGTTTTCATGTGAAGACATATGACAGCTGTGTTTGAGTGCATCTATTAGACACCAGTACAATATAAATCTGCAAATAAGAAAAATTCCACAAGACTGGACCCACAAACTGCAAATGAACGAGGCTTGGAGAAATAAAATCCCACATTGTTGTTATCTGGCCCGTGGAAAGGCCGGGACAGCACTAACCAAAGTGTCTACCAGATTAATGATGGGATAACGTGGGTACTTTGATCATCCACAGAAGTTTGTTAACACAGAACACTTCCTAAGTCCAAATCTACACAGAACAGGAAATGCTGAATATTAACAGCAAAGAAAGGTCTGAAAACAACTACCAGCACCTTTTTTTTTTTTTTTTAAGAAATCAAGGTTCTGCTTCAAGTCCTTTTTATCAATATACCTCCAGGAATTATCAAGCCAAATGTAATATTTAAAAAAACTCAGGATTTTTTAACTGAGACTGTATTAAGTGTGCAAGTTGCTTTAAAAAAAAATATCTTTGTGGAGGTGCTAGTGATGAGTTGGGTCAATAAATAAGTTCAACACCTTCTGTCACCACAGGTGTCCCTCTGTCACCAGGCAGAACACCCAGGGAACAGGAACACAAAAGCTACAGTCAGGGGACCATCCCAGAAGAAGAACAGATGTCCCTGGTTCATGTTTGGTCACTCACCGCCCACCTGAAAGTCATTACCTTTCCAGTGCTCGTTAGCCCAGCTTTCTCAGGACTAAGAAATCCTAAGAGCTTTCATTCTGATAAGTTAAAGAGAAAATATTTCACTCTCCGAGTGTTTCGATCTTCAGATGTAATCTTCTTTTACATAATCACTATAGCAAAGTTGAACAAATACTACCTACTATCAAATAAATTGAGCAAAGTCTTTCTTTTAAGTATTAGGAAATAAAAATATAACATTCTGGGAAGGGGAAGAATGGAGAGCAGAAGCAGCACAAGAATATTTTCTGTCTCAGCAGCGGCAAATCACTCACAGAAGCCACTCCTGAAGCTTTTTTACAGAGAGCTGTTCCTGTCGCTTTAAGTCCTTCTGGAACTGAATCACTGGAGAGTTAGTTCTGAAGAAGGACTTTCAAAAGCCGTTATTTACATGAAAAATAAACCTTTGTAGCACCGTGGTGGGGGGTAGCACAAACCAAGATGACCATACCACAAAGCAGCGTACAGGCTATGCATTGTTAGCACAAAAATACATCCTCTGTCATATTCTTAACCTTTATTTTGGCCTTGGGTTACATCCAGCTTATAAACAATGAGAGCACCACCCACTCATAGGAGACTCCGAACACGGAATTTCAGAGAAAAACAACAAAAAGCAAGGCACACAAAATAAAACGCCTGCTAAGTATTTGACAGAAGCTATAATAATTTCCCTAAGAGTTAATAAATAACAGAAGCTGCTAAACCAGACAATTCATAAAGCAAGTCCAGTTTATGCATAATTGCACAAGAAATTCAGCACCACGTGCCGTTATGTCCCAGTGAAGCACAATTCCATGGCTCACACCGCAGAGAAGAACCCTGCTCCCAGCCACGCACACCCAACAGCTCAGTACCTACACCCCAGGCCAGGCTTCCAGAAATCACACCTACACTCCTAATAGCAATCAGGTTAAGTCATTTGGAGGAAATTCAACTGTATCTATAGAAATAGCATTTAAAAAATATATATATACATGCACGTAAGTATTTATGAGAGCTTTTCCTTCCGCTGCTGCCCAAGGATAGCCGGGTGCAGCAAACATCTGACTGAAAGCTAGACCTGGTACAGCTTCCAGTCGGGGATGTTTACAGCAACAGACCACTACGCATCGCTGCGGCTTCCTCATGGCGCAGAGCAGCCCGGCACCTTCAGAGGAGGGGAGATAAAAAACAGAAAAGATTTAAGACACTTCCATAACATTCCAGCCCATTACGGCTCAGCTAATTCCAAAAAAAAAAAACCAAAAAACCACACCCAAACCAAAACCAACAAACAGTTCACATTCAGTAACAAAACTACAGTTCTAGATTCTCAATTTACATTAAATTAACAAAGTGTCTAAATGCAATATTAGAATACAAATTCTCAAATTTTAATATATATTTTAAGACCTCTTTAGGTTCAAGTGTACTTATTTTTATATATACTACTTATACATTTAAAAAAATATAAATAAAACAGATTATCATTGTTTTAAAGATCCCTTGACTTTTACTTCCCTATACCCTCATTCCTGGAGCTCTCAAAAATAGACAGATTTCCACTTCAGTCATGTTATAAATTTTGCAGATGGCCATCCTTTCAGAATTATTTCTATTTTTAAGTAAAGCTATATGCAAAATTAAAGATAGTAGCAAAACAAGCCATGTTCACAATAAAGAAAATACAAGAAACAAGTTAGACAGAATTCTGAAAACATTTACTTTCAGTGTCAGAATCCTACCTGATCAGTTTAAAGCTCTATTATGACCTACTAATTTAAAAAAAAGGAAAAAAACAACCCTGAAACCAAATCCAAATCCCCTTCTCTTTGGGTGAGCAGTAAAAGGAGAGGGTCAGGGTGGGAGGGAAAATAAGAACAGCCTCAGGATGAGGCTTCCCATTCTGCTTCCCATCTTCAACAAGTCACTATCAGAACTCCCCCCGGACTGTATTCTGTTGTGCAACAATCAGTTTCCTCTAAGTTAAAAGAACCTTTGTAACATTTAATACTTACAATGCTTAACATTTAGAGAGGAAATAATAAATTACTTTGGTTTAAATTAAATTAGGTGCATTGCACTGAGTTGTTGCATATTGTCCTGACGCTCCAATTCCCCACCGCTCTGCACAGAAATAACCCCAAAAGCCACAATTCAAAGGATTCCTCGGGAGCTCCTGCTGTTGCAAAAGTTCCCCCCATCTTTGCGGTGGATGTGGAGGGTCTGAAACTCCTATCAGCCAAATTTTTTTAAACAAAACCATATAATCCTGGCTTGATCATATTCATATGATACTTATACGCCTTAATTTTGCAGTTTAGAGTGGAATATCTTCCTTTTACTAACAGAACTGCAAGCAGATTGATGACATATTCCCCTTTAGCAGTCTTTATCTCTTCAGAAAGAAAATAATTTTCAAAGTAAAAAGTTTGACTGCCAGATTATCTGTAGACTTCAGCGATTTAAGGGTGCTTCTTCTGGGGGTTTCTGTCTAGGCCTCCACAGCAACTCATAAAAAAAAATTATGACAATGAATTTAAAATTGAAGAAAGACTCCAATAATCAAGATTAGTGTTACAAAAAACCAATCACATACAGTTTTCAAACAGAGGTTTCCTCCCGAGACAGGAAAAACTGGTCAGCAGTAAGTGAATGTAGTTATTAGAGCAGTACGCCAAGATTAACGAGGAAGCTGCATGCAGTCACTATGGATACCATGCTGACCTTCATTATTTTTGAGAATAAATAGTTAAAAAGACAGTGGTCATTTGCAACAAAGGCCTCTTCAGGCTGTTCCAAAACTGAAAATTCCTATTTTACATTGGAAAGAAATGGGCTATTTCATGCAGAGGTAGGCACATGGTATTTGACTAATTAGGCTGCTGAGCATTAAGTTGCAATGAACCATTTCTTATACTGCTTTCCTTTAACACTTATTTCTTAAGGAATAATGAAGGTTACTACAATGTCACCTGCCCAAAGAGAACACACTCCTCATAAAGTGCTTTTGTTTTAAGATAAGAATCATCACAAAATAGCCAACATACGTAACAATGCCTTGCTGCTTTATCAAACTCACTGTCAACTACAAATACCTACACAGCATCTTGTATAAAAGAAGTGGAATTTTTCCTTTCCAAATGTGGCATTACAGATCCCTTTGTACAGCTACATGCTTGAAAGGAACTGTTCTTCAGCTCTCAATACTCCAGAATAACAAAAAACAGTTTAATACTTAAAAAGGGACACCATTACGGCAGCTAAAACTTGCCTTCATTCACAGTTTCCCAATCAAAGCCAGGCAGGGCAGAGACTTCCTGCAGTTTTCCCAAGTCTCAAGCTTTATTTACCAGTCACTTCTACTGCACCTGACATGAGCACCTTGAGCTCAACAGGAGAGGAGGGAGGAGAAAGGAAGAGGGCAAAGAAGCAAGCAGCTGAAGAGAGCTTCTTCCTTCTCTTCTCTCCACCTTTTACGTGTCCACTCAACAGCCAGCATGACTTCTGTCACTTACTGAATTTGAAGCTTCAGTTGTCACATACAGTCAAATGTATCACAGAATGGTTTGGGTTGGAAGGGACCTTAAAGATCATTGATTTCCAACACCCCTGCCACGGGCAGGGACACCTCCCACCAGACCAGGTTGCTCAAAGCCCCATCCAGCCTGGCCTTGAACACCTCCAGAGATGGGGCATCCAGAGCTTCTCTGGGCAACCTAGTCCAGGGTCTCACCATCCTCCCAGGGAAGAATTTCTTCTTCAGATCTAATCTAGATCTCCCCTCTGCTAGTTTAAAACTAGTACCCCTCATCCTATCACTCCACTCCCTCATAAAAATCACTCCCCATCTCTCCCGCAGGCCCCTTTTAGGGACTGGATGGCTGTTAGAAGGTCTCCCCAGGGAAAGGAGCCAAAGGAGTGAGTTGGTGCACACAGGCTCATGTGTGTTGGAGTCAAGGTCTTGCCAAGCCCCTCTATCATCAGCCAAAGCACATCAGCCTCAGGTGCCCAATGCAAGCAGAAAAGTGACTCCAACTGATCAAGGGAGACAGATGCTCACCATTGCACTCAGGTGGTTTTTTTTTTGAGGTCACGCGACTTGGCCAGAACAGAGTTGAGAATGAAAGATTTAATCCTAAACATAAAAAAGGAATCTTGAACTGCACACAAGTTCAAAAAATAGTAGGAAGAACTTCATAGTGGAAATCAAGTCAGCATTCACCAATTTTGTAGTAGTTAAATCTAGATTTTAAAATAATTCCATAGGATACTAAAATATAGTCTGTTTAAAGAGTAATACTACATGAATTGATAAGCTCTCAGTATGTTCTTTTCTCCCTCCCCCACAAACTGCTCCTAAGTATAAATCTAGGCAAAAAAAATCCAAACATTTGTTGTTTAGTATAAGTTAAAAAAGGGAAAGGACCTATTAATGTAATTATACCAAACGATTTAAATATGAACCCATTCCTCTGATACCACAGTCAAGTAGCTAGAGCAGAACATATACTCAAAGTCTCTATTTGTCTTTCTTTGGTGGGGGTGAGGTAATCGGGGAGGGGAAAACAACTTCTTTTCACTAGACAGTTTATTTCTAAACTAAATGCTTTAAGAAATTTATCCAGCTCTGAAGTATGAAGTGATTAAATTCTCACCATTTTTATATATACTTAACTAGCCTTATTGTTCACATGCATTCTTATTTCACTTTTTCAGGGATCACAAAGGATAAATTAAGCTGTTTGCCCGGGCTCACACAATGTGTCTGAATCAGCACTACATTTTAAGAACTGCAGCGCACACATCATCCCCAACAGCACCTGTGTCACACGGTGATTCAGGCACGTTTTACTGCCTTGAATATGGACTGTATGTTGTAGTGAGCTACTGACACCCACAGAGAGGAGAAATTAACATCGCACAACAAATTCTGGTGCAGAAAGAAGCATATATAAGTAGTTTTAAGACTGCATTTCCAGGAAATGTAGAATTCCAGACTGTATTTTCAGGAAAGCACACACCCTGCTTCCTTTGGTCACTAATACCTAGGCAGTACAACTAGCCATTTCAGTATAAGAGGGAGAATTTTTTTTTAATTGGACAGTGAATTCTGAAACAATGAAAGAGATTGACTCTAACATTATGAATTTTAAAGGAAGAGGGGGAAAAAAGTGTCTTGATATTTTAAAAATCAATGGGAAAGCTTGAGAGTAGAAAGCTACTAACATAGCTGAGACTGAATTCGAGTGAGGCCTGGATGTGTACGCCATACACAACCATTTCAGAAAAACAAGTTTTTGTTGTAAAATAGTATTCTTATCTGACTAAGGAAGATTTAAGGAGGAAAAACTACAGAAAAAGGATGATGGTGTGAGCCAAAATAAATTTCAGATCCTGATTCAAAAGGGCCTCTGCCCAATCACACCACATCCAAGTCTGAACCAAGTTAGTGATTAAATGTATGACTTTGTTGTATGGATGAGAGTGACAGCAGCAATTAGATACCCCCCACTTCAGTCTTGTGCTCCTCAGGCTGCGCAACTCAGCTTGGCCTGAAAAAAATAGTTTGCACCGAATAGCAACTTGGCTTGCCATCAGGTGGAGTAATAAATACATCCAAGAAGTTATTGAGCCAAATTAAGTCTTTATTTAAACAACTTGAGAAGTTCTGCAGTAATCTGAAGGGAGGTAGAAGTGGCTAATCCAAGATCATTTTGCTTTAAAATTGAGTTAAAAAAAATAAATCATTTTACAGCACTAAGAACTAAGAGGGCAGGAATTACCCTCATAAAAATCCCAACCAACAGGTTAACCTGCAATCAACAGAAAAAGGACAAAAGCACCCTTCCTTGTATTTCTTTTCCTCAGAAAAGACTTTCAGCAGTTTATATTGCTGTATAATATATAGCAACATCCGCTGGTATTCTCACTTGTTTTAGATTTTAGGCTTTTCTGGCAGGATAGCTTCATCAGTGCATTGACCATAAGAGAAACCTAAAAAACTAGAACAAACTTAGGAAAAATGTGAATACTCCGAATGTATTAGGCTGGATTTCACAAAGATTCCTTACATTGCCATAAAAGCACTCTTTTGGATTTATCAATAATTTTTTTATTATACAAACTCAATGAGTTTAACATATAACTCAATATTGCTGCCCACAGTACAGTTCTAATTTCTTCATTTCAGCTATTTAACTTTTCCTTTTGGTCCCTCTTTACAGGAAAGGAATTTTTGCCTCATTCCTGGTAAAGTATACTCAAAGTTGGTTGTTTAATCTGGGGTAGATTCTTGGAGATACTTAATTAGAAACTATTAAAACAAATCACTTTAAAATATTTTACAGCTACCTCTACATGACATGTCTCCGTGTTATCCTGAGAAGTCTTCCAGTTCCTAATTTAGGCCCATAGTCTGCCTTTTCTTTCAAAGCAATCAACGTCTCTGGTCCAAGATGATAAAGATGTCTGTAAGAAGTGAGCTCTTTATTTTTAAGGGTAAGATTCAGATGAACCTTCAATCTGAAAAATACAGAGAAATTTACCTCATTGAAGAGAGCAGAAGACAGAAGCAAAAGGGCAAAACAAACCAGCCCTAACACTTGACAAGGATTAAATTTAATAGATGTTCTTTGTAGTAGTATCACAAGAGCTCTACCTGTAAAAAATAAACCTAAATACAAGTAACTCTATCTTCACTATTTTCAGTAGGAAGCTTACTAAAATGTTGAAGCCCTCTGTGCCTGACAACTCAAATATGAGAGGCACGAATGGAAAAACTTCCCTAAAAACAGAGCACAAAAAAACTATATAAATACGTCATTTCTTAGGCTAAGTTGTCTTTTCTTCTTTTTTTTTTTTTTTTTGAGTGGCTATCAATTGAGTCTGGTGTAGCAGACTCGGAATCAATGACACATTTAGCACACTCCTTCACTTAATGACTTTTCACTCACATTTGCAATTGTAATTCTCTGGTGATATCAGCTGCCAACAATAGCTCTCTGTAACACTGCGATGGAAACAAGCTGAGCCCTGCAAGGGAACATTGATACTGCAGAGTCCCTCCGCTCACCTCTGCTGAACCAGGGCACGTTGGGATCATCTGTTAACATCACTGGTCCAATGATTAAGTCTACACTGTATTCCTATATTGCTGGAGAAGCTGGTAAGGGCCAGGACACCATGAGACCTACAGGCAACACAAGACAAAATGTTCCTGTTCTAAGGCTAATCCTGTATGACCACATTCCAATCCTTGCAAACATGACAAATCTTGGCATTCTCACACTCTCAGTTTTGGGAGGCGGAGGCTAGAGATTGCTCCTGCAGCCCACAGACTTTAGATCTTTTTGATCAACTGATAAAAATCATAGAATCATAGATTTGTCCAGGTTGGAAGGGACCTTTAAGATCCTCTAGTCCAACTATCAACATAATTCTGACAGAAACAAAAACACACATACTGCTTAGTGACATGGTTTGGTATGTCAACCTGTCCTTTTAAAAACCTCCAGGGATGGTGCCTCAACCTGGGCAGCCCATTCCAATGCTTAATAACCCTTTCAGTGTAAAAATTTTTCCTAATATCCAACCTGAACCTCCCCAGTGCAACTTGAGACCATTTCCTCTTGTCCTATCGCCTGTGACTTGGGAGAACAGACAGACCCCTGCTCCTCTACAGCCTCCTTTCCTGTTTCCCCTGCTTGAATAAAGTGAGCCCAACTCCTCCACTGCAATTAAATCCTGAAGGGTATCAGGCTGAGAAGTGACCTGTACATCGATATCAATCCTAACCTTGCTCCCAGTGCATATACTTTTTTTTTTTTTTAATTACTTCAAAGAAAACATCTCAACCCGGCAAGTCACATCCATCAGATTAAGTGCATGGCACTTGGTTTTACAAAGCATCTCTGTCCTTAGGCACAAGTTCAAAACAAGTTATTTGTTTTGCAATAATACGTAAGAGACCTATTTTTTTAAAGTATACATATAGGGTCTGCTTCCACAAAGGAAACAGTCCTCGCAAGGACAGTGAGCAGTCATGGCATCCACTTCAGCATCAACAACCCCAATAACAAAACAAAAACCCATATAACCCATAAAAGAATGCAAAACACCTTTCAACTACTCTCAGAATGATTATCTCTATTTATAATGTAGATTCCACCAAGTTCTTCTCAGAAATTAAGTTTTCAGGATTTACTGACAGTAATTGGAAACAGACCTAATGCAATTACAAAACAGTTCATTTTGAGAACATTACTCCATATTCTCAATCTCATCCAGAATCTGACAAATATGCTTCAAAAAATCACTACATTCGTAGCCTCACTCTCAAACATTATCTCCTTTAAAATCAAGCCTCCTCCTTCAATAATTTATAACACAACGAGGATTAAAATATATAAAAAAATGTAAATTTGTCAGATACAGTCCTGGCATATTTGAGTCATGTTTCTCTACTTGAAGCAATGTAACATTTGAAAATTAGTTATTGGACTACAATAAGAAAAGGCACTCAATTTTTTTTTTTTTTTTGAGAAGACAGAAGTGACTTTTAGGAGGAACTTTTTTTTCTAAACCACGAAAATAAGCCTTGATTTTCATACTGACTGTAAAAAGTTTGCTTGCCAACTACCCAATGCATTATTCCTCTTTTACTGAATTCTGCACAGAATAACTAGTATAATATAGGAAAAATTTGCAGAAGGTTCCTGACAAGCACAAAAACCTACCATACTCATGCCTGAAAAGGTCAAAAGAAGAGGTACAGAGTACCACCAACTTCCAGAAGCCACATGGAACACAACCATTTGGAACTCATTTTTAAAGACATGGACAAAAAAAATTAGAATAAAAAAAAACAATTAGAAGTTTTATCAAAGGCAGAATGTACCCAACCAACCTCACATGAAGAGCGGGGAAGCTACTTATATGAAAGTTAAATGCTGAATGTAACGTAGTTTTGAGTTTAGTAGGGCTTTCGAGACAGTCTCCCACCAGTCCCACCTGGGAGCTGAGGAAGCCCCAACTCAACCAACAGAGGAGAAGATGAGCTGGAAAACCAGCTGGATCACTGTCTTACATGGCTACAACCAGCAACTGAACATCCAGGTACAGGCTGGCAAGGGAGGTCCTTGTGGGCCAACACAGGGCTCCAAACACGACACAGGTGGCACCTCCATACATAGGCAGGTGACAGTGGAGGGGACAAAGAAGAAGGGCCTGACACAGTGAATGCCAGAGCTTCTACTAAAAGAAACAGACCATGATAAATAAAGCTGAGGACGGGCTCAAAAGAAACCCCATTTTATTAAAAGAAGGAAAAGCGCAATGCTCTGCACCCAGGGCAGAAGAACCTTGTGCATCAGCACAGGCTGGGCAGAGCTGGCTGCGTAACAGCCCTGCTGGAAAGG
>JAOQGH010000012.1:145775314-145790660 GCA_025769975.1 Gallinago jamesoni
TCTCAGAGCTGTCTACAGCTACCAAGATAGGAACTCTGAAGACAGTCGAGACAAACTCTCTCAGCCCTAGCAGAGAGGATAAGAAAGCAATGGCCACAAAAGGCAATACGGAAAATTCAGGTTGGATCAATGACAAGCTTTTCACTATGAGCGTGGTGAAGCCCAGAACAGGCTTCCCAGAGAGGCTGTGGATTCTCTTTCCTTGGGGGGTTTTCATGGCTTAGTAGGGCAAAGTCAGGCCAACCCTACCAAATGCTAGTTACAGCCCTGCTTTAAATGAGTGGTTGGACCAGAGACCTCCAGAAGTCTCCTCTGACTATTATACTTGAGACTCCATGATCTCATTAATACCTGCAATATACTTCCAGCAACTATAGCCTCATTTAAGTAATTATCCTTAGACATGATGAAGTCAATGTCTCTTTGGAAAAAGAATTATCCACAGATGACATCAGTACAGACTGTCCTATAAATAGCCAGGAGTTATCGATAGACTATAGTGCTAACAGCTCAAACAGTTCTAGAATCACAAATATTTAATGTTAAAACTGTTTTAATCAGCTGGTGCCAAATATTTAAAAAAAACTACAGACAAATAGAAGCTGCATACCTAAACCTATTGAATTTAAATATTCTGCCAAACACTGTCCCAGGGTCACCTCTGTAGATTACTCATAATGTTCTTCCAGAAAAATCCCTTCCAGACTATAATTCTATGCCAATATCTTTAAGAAGAGGCAACACGAAAGATACTTTCACTTAGCTTGCTTGTGGAACATCCCTCAAATTTGAAAGACAGTAGACTGTTTCCCATGAAACATGAATTTGAACATTAAATTTTTAAAATGTTGCTTTTAAGCAAGACACAAGGATGCCTCACATTTAAGGGCAGACTACAGATTTTTAACTCCAGTTTTCCCTAGCAATTTTGTTTCCTCCAAGTGTTAAAAATGACTTTTCAAAATCGTAATATAATAAATATAGGAGATGGACAGTACGACCCTTGTGTCACACTGCAAATGCAGAGCTTTAGTGATAATCAGAATTAAACCAATTACAGCAAAGTGTTTAGGAGTTATTTAGGACTAGAAGGACTGGTTCCTAGAACTCACTCCCAGGACCACATGGATTAAGCAACAATTCAATGCGATACACAAAACAACATGGTGAAGGGGAAACCCAGGTCATTCACCCCACATTATAATCCTGCTTTTTAGGTATACTTTTGGTCCAGCAAGCCTTGAACTCTCTCATGCTGTCACAGAGTTTCGAAATATAAAAGAAAAGTACTCAGTTTAATCAACAAGACTAGTAGCTAAAATGAATTATCTTCTTTGCATTGACTTCTGGTGTTTTTCATGCCTTCTGGTAAGCGAATGAATATATTTATCTAAAAAAAACCAAACAAAACAAAACCCCTACGCCCATACTAGCAGGTAGCGTGCTGCAACAGGAGGCAATCTGCAAAACAAGACAGTTTGTGCTGAAGTCAACACTCAAACTACTTATTCCAGGGGGTCTCACTTCAGAATCAGCTCTAGTCCTACCTATGGTATAAAAAGCCTTAAACCAAATGCGTTAACCCAGTCCAGAAGGACACCTTTCAATTTGGTTTCATCCAGAAGGAGTCAAATGATAGAATCATAGAATGGTTTGTTGGAAGGGAGCTTAAAGATCATGCTCCACAAGAGCTGCAGAACAGTAATTGGCGACCATCAGAATAGTCATGTCAAAACTGCATTCCTGACCCCAGGTAAAACCTGGATGTAGTTCACTACATGACCTTTCAGCTGCTATGCTGGTTGAATCAGTTTAGTGATATGTCCAGTGAGTGCCAAAGTAAATGGCAGAAGGAACACATACAGCAGGAAATCCTTTCCGAAGCTTTTAGTCGTTAGATAATTCAGCAGTAAGAATTATAATAATATCCCAATGCAGTTTCATTTGGCAACAAGTTTTTTAGAAAAGTTGGACATTTACAGGTCCATTCTGGGGTTCACATCAATGTTCACAATGTCAAGAAATATCCTAAACCTGCATTGCCAAATGCCACCCAGTCGGAGCCAGTTCTGCTGTTTGAAAAGCACTGCCCTGAGCAGGATTTAAAAAAAAAAAAATTTGTAGGGTCTGCTACAAATTATTCCTACATTCATTGTTGGCAAACTATTCTTTCAAAGAGAATTATTCAGGATTCATCTTTTTCCTCTTTGTTTTTCATATGAAAGCAAAAAAAAAAAGTAATGTTTCTGGGGGGGGGGACAAAACAGGAGCAGCAGCAAAGAATGCCATTATCCAGCCTACAGGCGTTTTAGAGATAATAGCACACAGTTATTCCAAAATTAATCCTGAAGAAAATTTTATTAGCTGCATTTTAAGTTATAGAACCTAAACACTTAGATTTTATGCAGGCCTGCAAAATACAGAGCAATGCACAAATGCAATCATTACATGCAGCCAAGATCTTCACCACACCTCAAACAGATAAGAACATCATCTAGTATTGCTTTATAATTATCTTAATGAGGGAAACTGTTGCACAATGACCATTCCAAAAAACACAAAGAGAATACTCACACCACAGAGCCTGACTATTGGTGCACTCTCAGGATGGTTTAAATTGACCATGGTAAGAGCACTGGCATAATAGTAGTCCTGCTCTTTCCATCTTCCGGCTGAGGGATTCCTGCTTCCTCCACTGGTATAGGAATTTTACAATTTCATGATGCAAATTACTTTGACAACCACTATATTATCTGCAAAGAAATCCTGGAAAAACAAAAACAAAGAAAAAGAAAGAAGAGGAGAGGTAAGTTTTGTGCTGTAATAGGCAGCTGACCTCAGTTAGTGGGTGGCAGGACAATCCTAAGCACCGACAAGAAGACAGCACTCTACAGGGCAAGACCACCTGTTTTTTGGTGACACCACAGTGTTAAATCAATATAGGTATATTATTTAACCACAACAGCAACCTTCCCCCACCATGCTGCCAGAAAAAGATAACAATACTTCAGACCTCTGGGATCAACTTTGAGTGGGGGAATGGTAACATGAGCAGCCTGTAAGTCTCAAAGACACAGTAAAAAAAAAAAAGAATTTGGCAAAATCATGTTCTCTTAAAGGTAATATCAACTTTATAACCATTTAAATGTAGCTTCAATAGTGCCATGCTTTGCAACAGGAAAGATATATTAAAAAACCCAAACCAACAAAAAAAAACCAGCAGAGGAACACCAAGTTGCCTTTCCAAGTTCACCCCAACTGCAAATCTGAAAAGTGTTCCTCAGCATTTTTTGTTAACGCCGCATGTAAACGTGGAGCTCTTCCTACAGACTTCTCTGCCAAGTGCAGTCAGCAAACTCCATCTCCATGGAAACCAACTGAGCAGGACTTCCATGGCAATCGCTCTTCCTAAATGCTGGAGGAGTTAGAGGTCTGCCTTATGTTACCAATGCTCCACCTGCTGGTATGGGGACACCACAGGTTAGCCCAGAAAGCATCCTGACCTTGGAGAGAGGCAAAGACACTGAAAGAATGCAAAAATAAACAAAAACGTTGCCAAGTATTCAGAAGCATGCAAATCACCTCAGGCAAAAACCTCCCTAGAAGAACTTGGCAGTGTAATATGTTTCTGAATCCTAATATTCCTGAAAAATATTTGTGAAAACCTCTAACCGAGGATGTGGTTCAATCCTCCTTTGATGGCTGCCTTAGCCAGCTACTAACACATTAACATTAATTACTTCATTAGGCCGAGGGTACAGCTCTGCAGAAAAGTTTGCATGAGAGATGCAAATCAAGCCCAAAAGTGGAGCTCCTACACAAAACCATCATTAACTCTGGAGTTTCTACATTATAAATTTGATTTTATCAGGATTTTAAAGTGAACTTTACTAGAGCCCAAACCAAAAATCTCATTAAAGCCAGGTATGTCCTAAAACAAATGAACCAAGGAAAAAATACATTAAAGCTGCCCACCCTGTTTCACCACATTTACATATGAAAAATAATGTTTACAAAAATAACAAATAAGCAAGTGTGTGGCTCTTCAGAGGAACCCTGCCATGCTCACTTCATAAACCAGGTGATGTTCCCTGAAAATTTTGAAGGGCAAAGATGCTGCAGTTCTTAAGACTTATTTCACCTGTTGAAAGAGCTGAAAAGTATCTTCATTCAGCTTTCCACAAGGGCTACCATCTGTTTCAATTGCTTTTTCATAAGCCAAAGAAATCAGGAGAGGAAACTGAAGAAAACTCTCAAGGTGTTTAGAGACTGACTCGTAAATGAGTGATTTTCCTCAACCTCTTCTATGTTGTTTACCTGCAAGTGCTAGACAAGTTACTGAAATCAACATCATGTAATCTGTTGTCTTCCTTTAAGGTGAAGAATTAAAACATAAGTGGTAATAAGCATCAGCCACAGCATTTCTAGAACAAATCCGTTGTGTGAAAATAGTATTAAAGTTAACCTGTACAGGGGGACCAATGAAGGTCCACTTAAGGAAATGCTGCAAATACAGGCTTCCAGTCGTATAATCTGAACTCGGGCATCACCAACAGACCAAAACTCACCCCCCTTCCATACAACTCTGCTGCCCGAGGCTCCACTTAAATGCAAGAAAGAGTATCATTGGCAATATTTGTCTAGCTACACTTGCAAATGAGAGCTCACACTTAATCTTCTGAATTCCAACTTAACTCCAACACTATTTAAAAGTAGAATTCCTCAAGCTAATTGTGTTCTCCAACTTAAAGCAGTAACTTAAAAGACCGGCAACATCAGAGAGTCATCAATAACCTGTTACGCCAGTGCCGCAGTCTCCAGTGATCTGAAAGTGCTGTCTGTGCAAAGATTAACCAGGCACCTAAAATAACTGCTTTATTCTACAGGGGGTGAAGAAATGACTGGAGCAGACAGCCACATAGTTTATAATATGCTGATAATTTGAGCTATCTAAATTATCAAGGAAAAATCTGCTATAGCCAGTAAGTTGACAGAAAAAACAGTATTCACCTTTTCATTTAGAGCAGGTGACTTAGGAAAACATTTCCCTTTTCACAAGAATTAGAATAATTAATGATTAACAGTCTTTGAGAAGTGCAGCAGGGATTTGGTTTTATTGGGATGGCTCATGTTCTTAAGAAAAATTTTAAGTAACACTATGTGTAACAGCAGTTCAAGCTTGGTTAATAGAGGTCTTGTTTTTGACTTTACATATAAGTAAGGAGTCAGATATCATTAACCGCAACAATAAGGAACTTCACACTGAAGTGTGTGTTGTGCAGGAAAGAGCAACAAATAAACCAGCAATTCTTCCAGATATTACAGTGTGCAACTGCACATTAACATACAGAATCACAGCTTCAATCAGTTTGTTAGGGCCAAGGAATGTTTAAGTACATAGATTTGTTTTACTTTCCCGAGATTTTACTGCCTCTGGTTAATATTTGGCAAAACCTGACTTTTAACTGAGCCACCAGCTTAGCAGTTCCTGATCCAACTAGTGTGCTTAACGAGACAAGTCATTTAATCACCATATTCAAAGGATAAAAAAAATCATTTTAAATATTTGCGTAGGCTTTTGGACTCAAAGTTGTCATACAGGCTGAAATCAAATGAAAAATACAAAGACCAGACAATCATGCCCAATCACATAATATCTGAGGATATTAACTACTATATTCATTTTGTAATTAATAATATTACAAGCATTCAGACAAATTATTTTTCAAGTTACACAGTAATCAAAAAAAATCAGGGGAGAGGGAAGAGTCAAAACAGACATATCTGTATTTTAAATAAAGAAAATATTCCAAGTTTCCTTGTTAAAGAATCTGTCTTCTATCACAGCTGATTCAAGTTTTGAAGATAGCAAGCTCTGCTCAATGTTACAGTTTTCTGCTACAAAAGCTAGAGATACAGCCTATCAATCTTCATTAAAGCTCTAGAAGTCACCTTAGTTTTCCTTGGTATTTCCTTGAAACACTCCCTCGATACATTCCGAATGGATGAGGGAAATGCTGCAGAAGAACTAGCTTCCCTGGTACTAGAACGTTCACAGTGTTCCAGTGACCCCAAAGTGCCTGATCCCATCCAGAGGGCTTAGTTATCCTGCAGCAAAGGGCTGTGTGAAAATGAAGATGTCCTTGACCCACAGAAAGATGGAGGGAGGTTGGGCTCAGAGAACTACCATCAAGAAAAATTTTCTTGAAAACCCCACCTTTGTCTTACTTGGATAAAGTACACATCTGTCAAACTAATATGAAAAATTAGCTAGCCGTAATAGTTCTTGTCTTAACCAAATTTGATGGAGAAAATGTACTTAATTATCCTTCCAGAAGCGAGTACAATACTGATTATTCTAAAGTTTTACTGGTTAAGTTTACTGAACAGTAATTTAAGATAAGCAAATTTCAAAAGAAGTAGGTTGAGAGGCAACAATGAAAAAGAATTTATTTACAAGCACAGTCATTTAGTTACAAATTTTATCAGCAGTGCTAATGATAAATCACATGTGGTCTCTATAAAGACACCCTCAGAAAACATCAGGTTAACAGAACACATTACACCAAGTATATGAGTATGTTGTAAGAACGTATGTTAAGATAATGGTGCGTGTCAAATGTGGACCAGTCAGCAGACTGAATATGGATAAAAAGAGGTGTCCATCTCCAGGAAGAGCCATGAACAACACACAGCTTTTGCACCCCGAGCCAGGGCACTATAAGGATGAGACAAAAGAAAGGAAGATGCAATGGAAAACTCACAGCAATTTTGAATTTAAATACTGAACCAAACCTAACTGTCAAGCTGCAGGGGGTCAGCAGGGCATCTTCTGCTGCCGAGCATCAGCTTTGGGAAATAGTACTTTCCAGAAGGTACAAATGTCAGCCTTTTCGGCAGGTTATCAGCAGTACACAACATACCTCACCACTCACCCAAAACTGTGGCCTCACACTGTTATTTCTGCATATAAAATTACTCAGTCAGCGCAGTGACCGCTCCAAACGATAAACTGAGTGGTTAAAGATAACCCATAGAAAAGAGCTCAGTCTTCAGAAACATTTGAAACACTTTGAACATCAGAGGATGACGATGCTGCGCTTGGCTGAACCACGTTCTATCTGCAGAGAAAACAATGAAGTGAATGAGGAAAGTCCTCTGAGGCTCATCTGGTATCTTGATTTATTATACTCATACTTGATTTAGTATACTCATGTTGAGCCTCCAATGTTCATTCTCCACACAGCTCTTACACAGCAAAAGATTTGGACTAGCCTATTTTATTTCTATATTCTTTATAGAGAATGTCCACATTCCACTGATACCACTTTTGTACCTAACATCACATCGATACAGTGTGAAACATAAGAATTAAACAGCCTTTTAGCAGTTTAGCTTCCTCATTCCCACAGGATTCAACATGCCCTTAGACATGAAACAGTCTTATCTAGGGCACTTCTTGAGAATATTTTAATCTTTTTTTTTTTCCCCTTTATCTTTCTAACCTTTATTTCTGCAGAAATATAGGCCTAATTCCTCTCAACCTGCTTTTGCTGTTAAAACTCTTTACTAGGGTTGTTTAGACTGAGGCATCCTAAGACGACAGTACACCAGGAGCAAATTGATATTATTAAAGGGTAACTTCTGACACAGAAAACTTATCTGTACTAAATAAATTTTAAACTGCAAGGTGGGTTGTGCTTCTTCTCATTAAGTGTCATCTCAGACAAAGCAATGCCTCTTTATTAGGTAGTAGGGCGTTCTCCAGTTAGACCAATTCCCTGCTGCTGGAACTTATGAACTCCATAAAAAAAGGAAAAAAGCAGGAACTTTTTTGAAACAAATATAAACGGGAAAGACTGTGATTGCTATTATATTGACAAAGTTACCAATAGGCTGATCAACAGGATCTAAATACACTCTCTTCCATGTGTTTGCCTTATTATTATTATAAATTGATATTATAACCTTTTTGAAGCAAGAATCAGTGGGGGAGTTTTTCCCGTTTTTGGATTTATTTGTTTCTTTGGTATAATCCTTAGCATTGTTACAGGATCAATCATTCATCAGCACAACCATCCCTTTGTTCTTCTTTACCTTCATCACTCCAACAGTGCCTCCAAGCAACAAGCTGGGAAAGGTCACTGAGCCAGGCAATGAACAGAGACAGGCAAGACAGACAGCCAAAAAGTTTTCAAACTAGGCAAAATAAATTATGTAAAAAAAAAATGCAAATAGAAAAAAATCACATATTCATCTTGCTACCTTCTAGACCATTTCAGAAAAAAAAATAATTTATCACCAAGCAGCACATCCATATTATCAAGGCACTAAGATTTTAGATCATTTTAATAACATTCCATGTTACTCATGCCAAATATCAATCTAAATAAACTTGCAGGTGAAGTTTATAAAACAGGTTTTTTTTTTTTTAATTTTTCCAGTCCAGGTAGTTCATGAAGCACTGACCTTTCTACTCATTCCAGAAGTTCCCTCTGCTAGTGGCAGGCATGCTTATGCCATTATATATGCTTTCAGCGGCAAGTTTTTTACCACTCTGTTCCACCTATCACAACAGGAAAAATCACTATCACTTTAACTAAACCAAAAATGCAAGCAGCACACAAACAGCACACTCACTTGCACAGTCTATTCAGCTTCTTCTCAATCTGATTATTCACCTGTTTTGTACTGACTGCCATCTGCCCACTCCTCCTGTCTGTCTCTGACACAGACTTTGTGCTGTCTCATAAGCCTTTTTTTTTTTTAGCACCTTTCTGCACACTTCTTCAAGGCCACTGATAAATACAGTGAATAAACTTAATTGCAAGATTGTTTCCTGGGGATTGTCAGTGATTATATTCCAAATAAGCTCCTATGGAGAGAAGGGTTTGCCATGTACCACTTAAAAAACCCTATACATTTATCTCCTGCCTTTAAAATATATTTAGATACAGAAAAAATGTATGCAGATAAGTTATACATATTTAATATGTATATAAATATATTTACATACATATTTAAGACAGGAAATAGATTTGAGACCAAGTCAGCCACTACTCACACTTATTTTCCCATTTAAATTGCAGCACGAGCACTAATCACCAGTAGATATGTACAAGAGGAAACACGTAGGTATTTTTATTTTAGGCAAACAATCCATTGCTTCATAGAACTTGACAGTTGTCTCCATTAACTCTATGGCTGTTATAGCCAAATCTTATCATGTGTTGAAAAGGATGCTGGGATTAATTATGTAGTTCCAATCTGGCCCTTTTATTAGTATCAGGAATGTTCATTTCCCAAGTTGTACATGACAGTCACTTAAATCTCCATCTGGCTTTTTTGCTTTACACCAGGAACTTCCATGCTAAGAGTTCATAAATATATTATCTGAACTGATTAGTTTTATTTTTTTTCCTCTCCTAAAGAAAAAAAACACCAAAGTTTTCAATGAAACACTTCAGAACAAACAAACCTGTAAATGCCTAATAGCATTTGGAAATTTAGGAAGTAATAAAGAAAGGTTCCATGCTTCCTTACATACAGAGTACTTGTTTAAAAGTAGAAAAATAAATTCAAAAGAGCCTTCACTTCACTTTGTCTGCCACTGACCTTTAGACCTGACACCCACTGCATCCTGTGGGAAACTTTTTCCAAGAGCCAACTTTCTTATAAATGTTTTAGCAGATTTAAGCATCCTGTCTAGATCTTATTTGCCTGCATCTACAGAATGAAAAGGCTACTGAATCATGACAACATATATGCGGGCTTCCATATTCACATAAGTATCTGTAAAGCAATACAATATAATGTAATCGAATCTTGAATGTGCTATATGCAGGTGCTTTTGAAGTTGTTGGTTTGGTTTTAGTGTGGTTTTTTTAATGAGGTTTATAGCTGCTACAAGTCTGCTAAAACGCACATAACTGCATTGCTGTCCGTTTTCTTGAATAAGAAACCTAAAACAGGTTTGCTTTTCCTCCAAAAATAACAAAAACACTAGAAAAAGCCCATGCATTCCTAGAATTGTGTTATAAAAGCAATAGTGACAATTCAATTCTCTACGCAAAACGAAAATTCAAGTCCCTCTTAGATGTTTTGCCAATAAATTCCCTTAAGCTCTGCTAGAACAGCTCACTTACAGGAATTTGTTTAGCTCATAAGCGTCAAAGCACTGCACCTGTTCCTTTTCAGATAACCAGTCTCCTCCTCAAGTCCTACATTCCCCTTGTTTCTCCCTTACAATGAGAAATTGTTTCATGCAGTAGAGAACAGACCTCCTGTGGAAAGTCACGGGAAAGATTTCTTCATTACTTCCAAGGGCCATCCACATCAACCCTTCTGTACATGGCTCTGCAGAGCTATACATCTTGTACATAACTGTGCTACATCAGTGCTCAGAAGGAAACTTTCCAGCTGTTCCAAGACAAGGACAACCACATTCACCAAGCCAGGTAAGCAGGAATTTGGCTCCCTCACACTGCTAGAGCAATGACAAAAGGGACTTTTTTAAAAAAAAAAAAAACACCAACTGAAACATTAAACACTGTTCAAAGAAGGTACCCAATTTACTCAGAATTAAACTACAAACGTTGGGTTACTGCAGGATTTAACGTCAGCAAGTTTCAGCCAGATTTACAGCAAACAAGAAAAGCAGAAAGAATGTTTATTTTTTAAAGCTTATAATGGAGGGTTTGCTTCAATTTCACCCATCAAGTGACAGTATCTTCATTACGACTGTCTAAATGCTAACTACAAGAACAAGTTTCAAGCATCTCAAAGACCTTGTAACAAGAAGCGTACAGCAATAGTATATAAAAGCCTTTATTTTCCAGTCTTGGCACTATCGAAGCTTCTGGTGAAACTTTAGTCCTTTGGTTTTTACAGCTGTTTTATCACCAGCCATCAAAACTGCATTAGTGGTCCATCTATGGATGATACAGATCAAGGCTTCTGCCCAGTAAAACCTCTCTCACGGTTATCTCCGTAGCCACATTACTTCGCAGCAGTTACAGCTCCCATTACCAAGAGGAGCAGGGGGACGAGCTGCGTCTCGCTCTAAGTTACTCCTCCGATGTCTCCTAGGACAGCATTATGCTCCTGGCATAGATCTCTTCGGCACACTTGTGAGAAATTTGCATGTGGACATTTGAGACAAACAGCAGCCAGTAACTATTCAGCTCTGCAAACCTACAGTAAGATAACACCAATGAATTTTCATGCCTGGGAACAGCAGGACAGGATGTACAGCGCACGCTTACATAAGGCGCTGTTGGGAACCAACAGAGGCGAACAGCATAAACGGCTCTGGAAAATGCTGATGTCACTCCTATACGTTTGGGTTACACCAGCTTTTCATATGTCACGTTTCTCCCAACCTAAAACTGGCCTTTCTCCTGTAAAACCTCACAGCTTGCTCTGTTTTACTGAGGTCTTGAAAAAGAACTTGCTTCCAAAAACCTGTGCGTCTTCCTAATATTAAGATGAGGGAGAAAAAAAATAATCCAAGACGACTCTAGAATTACTGTAGTGCTTATAAGCAAGAATCTAAAGAAAAACATAAGATGTAAGGGAGAACTGGAAAAAGCCTGTAATTATGTACACAAGTACTTGCTCCCAATACTTACTGAAAAAATAGCTCAAGCCCAACTTATCTGTGTTAAAATATGACCTCTGCAAACCTACTAAGGTCAATGAGACTTAGAGTAGTTACTCAGTGAGCCCTGCTTGCATAAATTAAGGATGCCTAAGGGTAGCTATGAACTGGGCATTTGATTTTTCCAGGGCACCTACATATTACAAATTAGCAATGAATTGCCATTTTACCAAAGCAGACTTCAGTTTTCTGAATAAAAAAAGAAAATAAACAAACAAAATCCCGAGCGGTGTTGTGCTTATCTCCTCCTGAACATGTAGAAGCTTTCCCATTTAATGTTAGAACTGATTATGGAAGTTTCAATATTAACTTCAGTACACAAGAGAGAAACTATACATGGAATTACTTTCAAAAACCCCTAAGGTATCAGCCAAATAGTGCTTCTTCCTGATGTATCCTTCTACAATAGATTAAATAAATAAGAAAAAAAAAAGAGACACGAGCCATCTAGCTGCACAAGTATAAAGCAAAGCTGTAAAGAGGGAAAACTTAACTCGGGTCACTGTTCCCAGCAGCAACTCCCAGCCCTGTGCTTGGCTGCTTTCACCTGTTATTGCAGTGGCCTCACTCCAGAGCAGCACATGACCCACTACAGGTAACTCCTTCACAGTTTTAGTATTTTCTTGCAAATACAGAGGCACTCTGAAATAGCAATGAGTTAATGCAACTATCCAACCCTGGTAAGTACAACTGAGTGGTATCACAGTAAGTTACAAACAAACCCAGCCATTGTTTCTCCGTATTAAGTATATCAGAATACTTCTTCCAGTTCCCCACCAAAGCACTAAGTCTAACACCAGGTACCTCAGAGATGCCAACTATCAGAGATAATCAGCCACATTAGAAATTCACAAAGTTTCCTTAGGAAAGAGGACACCAGCTTTGTTCTAGAAAAACAGGGAGGGCAAAACCACCCACAAACTATTTGCACTGTGGAATGGCAGCTCTTTGAAAGGGTATTAGAGCACACACTTCATAAAAATACGAAGTGCAAGATGACCACACGGTGCAGAACATGCAATACCAAAGGCTATTAAATGTCTTTTTAAGCAAGTGCCTATTTCCACCAAAGCACAGCTACTAGAGGAAAATTATGCAAGCAAAACACATCCTGGCTAGAGCCTCAATGTTTCTATATCAGAAATAACACCACTTATCTACCTGTTATTACTATAGCAGATAAGCATTTCACAGTCTTTAGCGTAGTTATTTATTCACAGTACGTTTTTGGAAAGCACCACTGTTCCCAATTCATAAGCAAACAGAGGAC
Organism: Gallinago jamesoni; assembly: GCA_025769975.1. NCBI lineage: Eukaryota > Metazoa > Chordata > Aves > Charadriiformes > Scolopacidae > Gallinago > Gallinago jamesoni. The sequence goes on from JAOQGH010000012.1 coordinate 145,788,244, forward strand.
TGGTGCAGAAAGGCTGATCCAAGGTCACCGAGGGAGTCGGTAAGAAACTTCACCCGGTTTTGCCTTCATGCAACTCATATTTTCTACTGGTGAGTCACTGCTGCTCCTCTAAATTATTCTTTGAACATGAAGAGACAACAGACTGCCTGTGGCATTCAAACTCTACATGCTAATAGCAGCTTAACTCCAGGGTTTTCTAAAAAAAAAAAAAAATCATGCCCAAGGGCCTTGTTCTACACTATCACAGAATCCTGCCTCGGCACCAGGCGGTTGTGGGGAAAAAAGGGATGTATATACGTATATATATTATTAGATAGCCTGCCTTGTTTGTGATCCAGCTCTCTCACTAGAAGGAAAAAAAAAAAAAAGCCTGTCCTTGAATAGTTTTACTCCCCCATGCTACAGACCACCGGGCAAGGGCAAAGTGCAGGGAGTAAGGGACAGTCAACTCGGGAGACAAGTTATGCAAAGCTGGGGGCCGGGGCGGGGGGCAGAAGTCCCTATAGCCCACAGGGATAAAAAAAAAAAAAAAAAAAGGCCAAAACAAATTAAAAAAAAAAAAAAAAAAGGGCGACTTCTGTTCCCAGGTCAACGGGGTCAAAGCGCGGCCGAAGGGGGGAGCACATCCCCCGAGGGCTCTGCAGAGGGAAAGGGACCCCCGGCACGAAGGGGGGGGGCACGGCGGAGGGCGCGGTGCTGCCCTCCCTCCCGCCCCACAGCAGCCCCGTCCCACTGCGCGAGGTGCCGGGCGGCGAGGAGCCCCCTCCCCAGGCTCCCCCCACGGCCGGGGGATGGCGGCCTCCGACAGTCACCACAACCCCGCCGCCCCGGGCACCCCCCGCTCCCCGGCTCAGGAACAAGGGCGCTCCCCCGCCACACCGCCCCAGGTCGCGGCCTGCCCCCCGCCCCCGTCCGCCTCCACAGCCGGGCGGCCCCGCCGGGGCGCCGCTCCCCCCGTACCTGTGAGGGGAGGCGGCGGGGGGAGGCCGGCTCCGCCGCGAGGACCGAAGGAGCCGCCTCGCCGGGGCTGCCTCGCCCGGCGCGGCCCAACCGCGGACCCCCGCCGGCTGCCGCCGCCCTCGCTGGGCCGGCGGGTCCGAAGGAGGCACCCGGGGCGGCTGGGCCTCGGCTGCGCCCGACTGGGCCCCGGCCCAGCCCCGGCGTCCGCGTCCGCTCCTCGCCTTTAGTTTGACCTTTTCCGTGTCTCCGCTCCCTGTCCCCGACACACTTTTACGTCACTCCCATGGCAACCAATCCCCGCCCCCTTCCACTTCGCGCGCGCGCGCGCGCGCTGCCCGCCCCCGGTTCCCCCCCCTCCACCTCTCGCCTTCTCCCCCACACGCGCGCGCGCGCACGTACGCACGCACGCGCGGCAGGCAGAGGAGGGGCCACCTCCCGCGCGGCCAATGAGCGCGCGCCGCGGCGCTTCCGCCCCGCCCTTCCCGACGGCGCGCGCTCGGAGTCTGCCGGGTGCGTGCGTGGATGTGTGCGCGTGTGTGTGCGCGCGCGTGTGTGTGTATGTGCGCGTGTGTGTATGTGCGCGTGTGTGTGCGCGTATGTCGGTGTGTGTGTGTGCGTGTGCACGTGTGTGTGCGTGTGTGTATGTATGTGTGTGTGTATGTATGTGTGTGTGTATTAGTGTGTGTGCGCACGTGTGTGTATGTGCGCGTGTGTGCGCGCGTGTGTGTGCGTGTGTATGTGTGTGCGGTGTGCACGTGTGTGTGCATTTGTGTGTATGTGCATATGTGTGTGTGCATCTGTGTGCATGTATTTGTGTGTGTGCATGTGTGCACACGCTTGTGTGCGTGTATGTGTGTGTATGCGTGCACATGTGTGTGCGCGTGTGTGTATCAGTATGTATGTTTGTGTACATGCACATGTATGTATGGCATGTGTGTGTGCACATGTATGTATGTGTGTATCTATGTATGTATGGTGTGTGTGTATGTATGGTGTGTGCATGTGTATGTATGTACGTGTATGTGTGTATGGTGTGTGTATGTATGCATATATATGTATGTGTGTGTACATATGGTGTGTACACGTGTGTATGTGTATGGTGTGTGTGTCTGTGTGCGTTTGGTGCAGGTATGTGTATATGGGGGGTGTACGTATGTGCGTGTGTGTGTATGCACGTGTGTGTGTGTGGTGGGGGTGTGTGGTGTGTGCCTGTGTACGCTCTGTGTGTAGGGTGTGTGATGTGTATGTGTGTATGGGGTGCGTGGGGATGCACGCTGTGTGTGACGTGTGGCGTAGGGTGGTGGTGGTGTATGTGTCGCAGGGGGTGTGTGGTGTGCACAGGCTGCACGGGTGTACAGTGGATGGTCTATATGGTGCACGGGGTGTATCACCACATGGGGTGGGTGGTGCATGGTGTGTGTGGTGCCCCACACACGGAGCAGATGGTCTTTATGGAC
>JAOQGH010000012.1:145800904-145821041 GCA_025769975.1 Gallinago jamesoni
TCCCGGCGCCCCCAGCTTGGCTGAGGGGCTCAGCTGTGTCCTGCGGTGGGGCCCTTGGAGCCGGCTGGCACCGGCTGGCACTGGCTGTGTCCGGCACGGGGCAGCCCCGGCCGCCCCTCACACAGGCCTCAGGGCAACCCCACTGACAGGAACCGGGCACAGCCAAACCCTGCCAAAAGGAGCCCACTGGGCAGCGCACCTTCCATCGAAGCCGCCCCTCATGCCATGACATGAGGATGCTCAGGCAACATCTGCCCTTGAGAAGTTTTCATCGACTCTTCCACAAGTGGAGAGCAGCACATGGAGGAAAACTTAACGTAGAAAATCTTTTAGCATTGAAGCCTCTCACCCAGAACATCCAATTTTCTCTATTTTGAAAACTGATTGTTCTAATTTGTCTTCTAATAAAAACAAACTCTTCATAGTCAACACTCCTTTTGTGGTTTGATGTGCTCAATGAGGACAATTTTCAAGAGGATCTGCACCGAGGCTTTGGCTCTGCTCCGGTCCCGTCACTGAGCCTCAAACCTGCCATCACATCTCGCCCTTGTCACACCTCTGCTCTCCTGCTGCTCGTGCCTCAAGGACTTTATTGGATATCAGTATAGTCTCTGCTGCGCTTCTGAGCCCCCTCCACAACACAGAATCATCTGTCTCATTGAAAGCTGAAAAAAAAAAAAAGGTGTTCTTTCTGTTTTTAGACCATAATTAGATTATCTTTAGTTATTACTCCACTCTCTCTGCTGAACAGATATGCCTTTACCTTCTTCTCTTTTTAATTATAAGGCTAGTAATCTTTTACTGTGAGACATCTTTTGTCTTATTGTGTTAACTTTTCTCTCTAACGTTTCCCTAGATCAGAGCAACATCTGTGTACACCACGGAGGCCACGATTCCCATCATTGTTTGATGAATGGACCTCTACCAGCCTTCAGCGTTCCTCACAGAACGCCATGCACCACTATTACCTAAAAATTAATTGGAAACATTATTGGAAACGTTGCTTAATGCAGCTCCAGAGACTGGCTGTGAATTAATTACTACGGCTAACTCTACCCCATCCAAAATTTCTTCTGAGAAGTCTCAGTTGCTGAGGACAGACTGGATGGAGAACAGAGGGAAGCACTTCAGCCCCAGCAACTGTGCTGCAGTCATGATGGGTGAAGTGTGATGATCTGTTTTGCTGTGTCAGACCCCTGCTGATGGGGATATATCATATATACAGAATTTGTTGGCATCAGCCACTTCCCCAAAGTCTCTTTCTTTTGTAGAAGGTGGACCATATTCCTTCATTTACCTTCCTGGTTAATTATTTCAGATATTTGAAAGTGTTCTCTTGTTTTTTTTCTGCAGTGATCAGCGAAGCAAAACCTACAGAATAAACAACATTGGCAAAATCTACAAAATAAACAATATTGGGGCCATTATCTTGCGCAGGGCTGACTGGCATGATTGGCTACAGCTATATTTTTAAACTTCTACCATCCAAAACAGGATGGCCTCATCCAGACTGCACTGGCTTTTGCATCATGTGCAGGAATTGTTTGGGAAAATGCTAACTGGCTGACATAAATCCATCACTCTTCTCGCAGTGTGAGACGGGGGATTCAGTCCCAGTGCTCAGGAGCTCTCCCTGCATTGTTCCATCCATTTGTATGGGTGTAACCTGCACGGCAGCTCTGCTGATTTATGTTAAAATAAATTGTCTTTAAAAAACAGGGGAAGGGAGGACCCACAACTGTGAATCAAACATTGCAGCTCTGATACTTGGAAAGATACTGAAATGAATTATTTGCTCATCCCTAGAGGATTATAAGCCTATGAGAAGCAGCCAACATGGATTTGTTAAGAATAAAACATATCACATGAATTCAGTTTAGTTCTTTAACCCAGTGGATAAAGGCAAAACAGTTTTTTCTTGGCTGTAGTCGAACTCTTGGCGTAGCCCTGAGAAATTTCCTCCCTGACAGATGAAAAGAACTGGTCTAGATGAGCACTGCTTAACCCAGGTGACACCCCACAGCAGCAGGCAAAGTCCTGCACATCAAGTCCCTGAGACCCCTTTCTGTGATGAGGCATGAAGAAGCCTTCACTGGCTGGAAGATAAAATGTCTGAGGAGGAGGAACAACATCCTCATTCAGAGGAAATGGCTATGAGGTGCAGAGCACAACTGCCTGGAAAAGTAATGCTCAGAGAGAACTTATAAATTATTAACTTTCTGCAATCAAGGTCATTTGGGGCTGACAGGTCTGCCCCAATTCCAGAACTGTTGAGTGTTTTCGTTGCCAGGTTTCCTGGTGATACAGAGCATGCTCTTATGCAATTTGTAGAAGATAACATTCTGTGAAGAAATGCAAGTGTTTTGGAAGATAGTGTTAGAATGGAAGTAATCGTGGTAACTTTGAGGAATAACCTATAATTGATAAAGTAAAATTCAATAAAAATGAGTGCAAAGTGTTTCACCTTTGAAAGAAAAATAAAATGCGAAAAACCCTCCAAAATAGTGAATATTGGTCTATGCCCCAGTACAGTAAAAAAAGAGTACAGGGCTGTATTAGACCAGAGGCTGAATATAAGCCAGCAGATAAGATGCTGTTGAGCCACTCTCATGTGTGTCACATGTAAGAGACGAAAGGCTGTTATTCCACTCAATTTAGCAGGGGCAAGACCTTTCCTGGGGTATGTGTCCCGTTTTGGGCACACATACTTTGAGCAGTAGGGTGTGTGTGTGTGCCCGCACACATCTGTGTGGGTAGGGGAGACCCCCGAGAGTGACAGGAGTGCTGAGAGATTTAGACAGCCTGACCTATCAAGAAAGGCTGACCAAAGAGGGGTTTGTTTAGTTTAATAAGGAGAGCATCAAATGTGGATGTGGAAACAAGCTTCAGACAGAGAGCAGTGCTACAAAGGGGATACTTGCTATTTATTCTCCAGGCTGAGGACAGGACTAAGGGCGTTTATTATATACTAAAAGCAACCTTGTTTAGACATTAGGAAACACTTAGCAATGAGGACGATACTGGAAAGGCTGTGAAATCCCAGGCAGGCATCTTTGGAGGGTGAAGGTACCTTTCATCACACCTTGGAGTGAGTAACTGCTGTAGTTCGAGTTCCCTCCCTGCACTGTGGTTCCCGGGTAAGGAGCCTGCCCATTTCCCTGCTTTCTGTCAGGCTCCACAGCAGGGCAGGAGACATTTCCAATAGCAACAAACAGGAGGAGGCTTTTTTTTTTTTTTGATGTCTGTTCTCTGTTCCTATCCCTTAGGTTATTTTTAAACTTTCTATTGAATTCACATTGATAATGTTTTAAAAGTAAGAATTAAGAATTGCTACCTTTTTCAACTTGATACTATTACAATTACAAATGACAATTTTTTTTTTTTTTTGGACTGAATATTTAGTTCAGTCATTTCCAGGAGTTTGAATAAATTGTGATTGTGTGGTTGAGTTTGCACTATGTTGCCCTTTAGTATTGCACGCCAGCATCACGGTAATAACATTATCTTCCTTGCTGGTGCCCAGTGTAACACTATATCTTTGCCTTCCAAAACCATTCTGCCTTCTCTTATCACCACATTCTCTCTCTGGAAGCTGGCCAGATCCATGTCCACAGGCCCAGGGGATCAGGCAGGGTAAGGGAACAGAAAACCAGTGTTTTCTCTGCAGTCCTGCGCTCCCAGGTAGGAGCTGCTGGATCAGCAACAGTTTCTCACAGGCACAAAGCAGCTTGGCGAGGCAGAGGTGGGTGGCTGGAGAAGCAGGAGAAGACCTGAAGGACAGATGTAGGTCGTATCATTTCCTCAGCCTAAAAAAAAAGGTGGTAAGAGCTGAATGTACAGCCTCTCTCTTCCTAATTCTAGACCTCCTCTGGCAGATTCATTGCATTTCCAATTATTGCCTATTTTTGTGCTATATTTTTTAACATCTTTCATCAAATGAGTGTGAAGAACACATAAGGGCAACAAGAAAGCAATCACAATACCTCCAAGAAAGGGCAGCAATTTCTTTCTTTGGGATATTCTTCTTTAAGATGTCTCGGCTCCTCCACCCTCCTACTTTGATTAACTGTTCTCCCCCATATCTGAAATTACGTTAATTTGTTGGCACAGTCATCTCAGGCATGATGAGTTTTGAAAGTACTGTTTTAAAGCCAAGGAAAATCCTACCAACTCATGCCCAAGAAGTCAGGAGTTGTCAAAACAAACATTGGTATTTTCTGAACTGCCTCAATCTGCACCTTCTTGCGTTTGTCTCCTCCCTGCCCTGCAGGAGGGTAGAAGTGGGGCTGTGGTCAACAGGCTCATAACCTTCCCAACCTGAGCTTTGTTTAAGCCTGAAGAGAAGGGAATGTCACCTTTGCAAGTCATTTGTGGCATTGTTATGGTTTGAGAAGCCCACAACAATTTATTGCCATTTAGATAATTATTCTATTACCCAGTGACTCCTCCCCACCCAGGAAGGGAAATCGGGGAAAAACACGGAAACACGAGGGTTGAAATAGAAATAGATTTAATAGGATGAGACTAAATGATTAACAATAATCCTAAAGAACCAGTATTGATCCCAATGCCCATATAAGATACACAAGGATTACAATCATCCCAGTCTATCAGCTGGAAGCTGTGCACTCCCAGCAGGGGACAGCAAATGTGGGACACTGACAGTGCTGTGGCTTCGGGAGGAAGGGAAGGGCTCAGGGCTCTGGCACCAGGGCAAGGAGTTCTCTGGACAGCTGTCATCAAGGGAGAGCGAACACTTTGCAGCAAACTTTTTAATTTATATTGAATGTGACGTTCATGGTATGAAATAATCCTGTTGGCCAGCCTGGGTCAAGTGCCCAGCTCTCGCTCCTCCTTGTCCCTCCATCTGGCAAGGCTTAAAAACACTGAGACCTTGAATCCCACATACCATGGCTGGCTATAAGCTAAATATTTTAATGAATTCAGACACTAGAGTCTTCTAAAAGTGCAGTTTTCCCAGGTGTTAGAAGAGAAATTAATCCTGTATTGCTCAAATCAGGACAGGCATCTTGCAGTAGGCTTTAAGCTTTGCATGCATTGTCTTAATCCCAACTTGTTGTTCAGTCAGGGCACATCATGTGCTGTGTGCACGTGTGTGTGTCAGTGGTGTGCACGTTAGTGCTGCTGCAGGAATGCTCAAGACAGATACAAGCAGACACAGGTGCCTCACGCTGGCAGGTTTCACAGATACATTTTCATTATGCCATACAATGAAAAGCCAGTCACCATGAATCACAGAATCACAGAACGATATGGGGTTGGAAGGGACCTCTGGAGATCATCTAGTCCAACCCACTGCCAAAACAGGTCCGCCCAGAGCAGGTTGCACAGGAACGTGTCCAGGCAGGTTTTGAATGTCTCCAGAGAAGGAGACTCCACTGCCTCCCTGGGCAGCCCATTCCAGGGCTCTGCCACCCTCAAAGGAAAGAAGTTCCTCCTCCTGTTTAGGTGGAACTTCCGACGTTCAAGTTTGTGCCCATTTCCTCTTGTCCTGTCACTGGGCACCACTGAAAAAAGACTGGCCCTGTCCTCTCGACACCTGTGTTGATCAAATCAGATCTGTGTTGATCAGCTTCCCCCTCAGTCTTCTCTTCTTCAGACTAAAAAGACCCAAGTCCCTCAGCCTCTCCTCATAAGAGAGATGCTCCAGGCCCCTAATCATCTTTGACTGACTCTAGCTCATCACAACTCACCACAGATTTGTGTCATTTAAAAAGCTTATGAAAATTATTTTACCCGTGTTTTCTTTCCTATACTGGATGTGAAATAACTGTATTGTGTTGCACTGCACTCTTTTTTTTTTTTTGAAGCCAAGTTGCTTCGTACACTTTAGCTCATTAATGAATGGAGTTCTTCAGAAGCAGAGGGGGAAGCATTTGCATGTCTTTGAGGCAATTATCCAAAAAATCTATGAAATATCTTAAGCTTTGTGAAATTCAGAAGCTAAGAGGGAGCCCTTATGAATACTCCAAATTAGGAAATTTTGAGTTCCAAGGGGTTTTATTATTATTTTTAAATTTCACCAGATCTATGTCTTAGCAAAAAGTTCAAGAACTTTCTCAGAATGCCAGTTCAGGAAGAGGTACTGATGCTTGGAGGAGCCAGGGATGCTTGCGCCAGGGATGCTCATAGAAGTAATGGCTTGGAGGATTCAGAAACGGATGGTCAATGAGGTTGACCACCTGGCACAGAAGCTTGGATGAGATGCCCAGCTTGGTGACAGGTGGTTTTCTTCCTGAGCTTTAGCTCTGTCAGCATAGACCCATTAATCAGTTTTAAATAAATGTCACTGCAAATACAGAATCTGGCCTGAATCCGACAAAGCACTAAGTACCTCCATCCCTTTTTCAGGCTGGAGTTGCAGGTGGTCTGTCCTTTCAAGAATTTGCTGTTATTCTGTGAAGAAGCAGAAAGAGACTGTAAAAAGCTGTAAAAAGCCTACGTTTTTTCTAAAGAACATCTGACCCCATGAAAGCAGAGTTATAGTCTCTCTTCTCTTTGTTACCAGCATCGTAAAACTGGTATTTAAATAGTATTTTCTCCCTGACAATTATGGGGAAATACAACAATCAAAATGGGGCAGATAAAAGCATACACATTTTCTAGTAATCTCCCCCCCATCTCTGAAAAATTCCCAAGAAAACCAAAAAAGCAAACTAAGAAAACCAGGGTTGCTGGCTCATTGATCTAACAGTAAAAAAAATCAGACCTACAGAGAAATTTCTTGTTATTTCCAGTACTGCTCGGTATGTCATTTTTGTGGAGCACTATGTTCTGGTGATGCCCCGCTGATGTGGTAACAGGAATGGTCTATATCAGTGTTGCCATTATAAACCTCATCTTTATAACCTGGAGGTGTTCATTTGCTGTTACTTGGTATTTGTTATAAAAACATTCAGTTTTCTTTTTAATGACTTGAGAGTTTTTAAAGTAGAAAAATGTAAAAGGTTTCAGAAAGCAAAAAAGTAAGTTTTAAAAAAGAAAGAAGAATCTAGAAATTATGACTTTGTTAATTATTTTTAGTAGTAATAGCTGTAAGTTTTATTTGTATTTCAGCAATGCTCATATGCTCTGTAGAATTAAGTGCTGTATTTGAATTTTTAAAAATGGATTTAGTGCTGGCAGAAAGTGTTGAACTGAAAGGCTTATGAATTCTTATTTATTATTTTTTTTGGTCTTTCGTAGTGCTGTGATAGATGCTGTACACGCTCTCAATTACCTCTGTTGTGAAAAGCACTTTAATGCACTCTTAGTGTTAAAAGAGAGCTGAAACACTTGCCATGGAAAAGAGCATATTTGTGGAGCAGAGAACAAGCCTCATCACATAAAGCATATAAAGCACATATTTCTTGCAGAGACGTCTGAGCAGCCACCAAATGGTTTTACATGGTGCTGAAGACACGGGCTGTTGGCTCAGAGGCTGGATGAAGCGCAGCCCTGGTAAAGCACAAAACTCTCACTGCACTCATCTGAAGGTACACGATGGAGCTTGGGTGGACCTCCGAGGTCCACCAGTGAGGTCGGACCTCCCAGATCCAACTCAGTGAGACCCTGAATATGTTTTTTCCTTGGCTCTACCTTGCACAAGGGGGTTGTGCTCCTTCAGCCTAAAGCTGAATTCCTACACGTTGTGGTTGAGTTGGGCTGTGGTGCAAAGCCCCAAGGAGTTTACAGCACCTGTACTGCCTAATGAAGGAGCAATTGTCCTATTGGTGACCCCAAAAAGGCAGAAGGAAAAGAAAAAGAGGTCTTAGCTCTCTATTTTATAGAGATCATCATTTGGGTATGGGTCCCCACTGAGTGGCGTGCCCAGGATCACAGAAGTTTGGTTACAGGGCACAGACACAGCTGGATCGTACACACAGCCGTGTTTCTGACACAGTTAGTAGCTGATCCCAGGCTCCTTCATTTGTAGTCCAGTGCCTTGCACAGGGTTTTATTTGTCCAGAATCCCTCTTGTATGGGCGGCTTAATACACTCTAATTGCTTTTTTCCACCCTGAACTAAGCTTGTCAGCAGAGTCCGTCTATGATGTAGTTGAGGATAAAAGCAAACAATGGAATTAAGGCACTTCTAATTTTAGTAATAAGTAGTTTATCCCCCTCTCGCTATCTAGTCTTGAGCACCACGTTCTCAAATTTACTTTAATTTTTACTTTAGTTTTTATAGATCAACTATTATGTCTCGGACTGGTTTCAATCACACACGTACTAACTCTTCGGTTGGATGCAGTGCCCCCAGACAAAGCATATTGTGCTCTTTTTTCATGACGAGTCACACACATTGCTCATGTAGATTCCCATTTAAGCCTCCCTGTCTCAAAATGCATTGTGCTGCCTCTAAAGACTAAGTGAGCAGTAACTTTCATTAAAAAAAAATCATAAATATATTTTACTGCTTGGACTTAGTGCAAATGCACAACTGACTCTTTGGCTCGATAGATGTAATTGCTCTCAAGGAGCCTTTATGGTCTATTGTTTCAATTATAAGTGAATTACATAGTCCCCAAGTACTTACTCACTCTGCTTTCAAGGGGAGTGAAAAGACCAAGTCAAAGCAGGAAATTAGACAAAAAGGACATCATTTTATTGAAACTCTTCACCTTCCGGCTGAGGAAGGGAAACACATCAAGCACAGTCCAAGCCATTCATGAATGACATATTTTATCTGTCTGAAACCATTACAAGCCTAAATTGTATAAATTCAGATGCTGAGAGGAAGGCAAAAATCGAATGTAATACACGCACAGAAAAGACTAAGTTCATGAGGGATGAGGCAAGGAATAGAATGAAATAATCTTCCTTCCTGTGATAAGTGATTGGGCAAAGGGAAAAGGAACAAAACCTGAGGATGGGGATTAGATCTCTGAGAGGCTGAACTGTGTTTTGAAGGGCATCCTGCTGTTTTTCTGAAGTAAAAAAGGCTTCTAGGATCTGCAATTTTCAGTGCCACATGCTTGCCATCCCAAATCATGGCATTCTTCAAGAAACTATAGCAAATGCTAAAAGTAGACAGGAGAAGCATAGATATGATATCACTTCGTAAAGTAAGACCTACAGGTAACAGGCCTCCCATGACAAAGAACAAGATATGGCAATTCAAAGTGACAGCTCTGAAGGAGTTTATCATGAACAAGAGAATGAAAATAGTCTGTGATAACAGAACAATGCATGAACAATAAGCATAATACAATATGCTTATCGTACAACAAATAGACACACAGTAAGGTATTCTCCATGTTTACTCTATGAAGTCTCTGAGAAGGTAAGGCATTATAATAGTTCTGGTCCTGAAGGCAAGTGTCGTGGCGACACTAACACAGGTAAACAACCCCCCACACTTTCAAAACAGGGAAACACAAGTGGAAACCATCCAGGGTTCAGTGTCCAGCTGATCTCAGACATTTTTCCCCCTTCTGAAGCTCTCTCTGAGTACAGATGTTATAATTTCTGACATACTCTTTTCTCCAGGTGTCCTGAGACTTTCTCATGCTTAATGGCCAGCCAAGACTCTCTTTGCTCACACCACATCACAACTGAGAGGGTATATCACTCTTTCAGACTTGCAGCGGTGACATGTGGCCTTTAGGTTACATCTTGTGAAACCAACGCTGCTCGCAACCATCAGCACCTAGAGCCACCCCACCATGTCTGTGGGTGTTTTTGGAAGTCCCAGCATACACCATGAGGTGTTCCTGCCCATGGCAGGGGGTTGGAACTACATGATCTTTAAGGTCCCTTTCAACCTAAAACGTTCCATGATTCTGTGGTACAGGCTGGTGCCCATGCAGCAACCGCAAGATGCTTCTTTCCTCTGATGTGTTGCTGTAGCACAGCATAAGACACCCGGGACTAATTTGGTGGTGGTGGTGGTCGTGTATATGTTTTTCTCAAGCACGAACTATTTCCTGGAATAAATATGTAGATGTGAGCCAGTGTAGATAGATTTCAGATGACTGCTGGGATATATGCAAATTGTACAACAGAATAAAACCAGACCCAAGCAAGTACACAAGGGAATAATGAGATACAGAATAAAGCTTTATAACAATGGAATTATAATAAAAACATAATTTAGAGAATAAATTATTCTAAATAAAAGTATTCTGTGATTCTATGATTATTCTAAGTATAGTTTTAAATAGTAATCCTAAATAACTCTTGAGGGTTTGACTAGGTGATCTCCAGAGGTCCCTTCCAACCCCATATAATTCTATGATTCTATAATTCTATGAAATAATTCTATATAAAATGGGATGCGAGTGACAGCTGAGCTTTATAGTGAGCACAAATGGAAACGGTTTTTCAGATTGATTTTGGATAAAGAAAGGGGATTTGAATAAAGATCTCTTACTTCTACCTGGCCCTAGATTAATTTCTCGTCCTCACATTTCTAGACTTTTTATTAAAATACAAAATTAAATTGCCCAGATCACTAGATCTCTGAGCGGTGGTTTATTCTTTGACAAGCCACTGGGCTGTGCTATTACTCTACATTTTAAGGTTTCATTTCTCATATAGCAGCTTCCAACGTGTCATTCACAGGAGTGAGTACTGCTAGTGGCAGATTTAAATGGTACAGTATCATAAGAATTTGGTCAATAATTAATGCCACAATAGCGAATAAATGAGCTGAACTTTTTCTCAGTCGTAATTTTTGTTATCTTTGTGTACCTGTAAATGCATACAGTAAACCAATTTCTGTTAGATCAAAATAGTTTTCAGGCACATTATAAGTATCTCGTGATGCAGATTACTTGTAATTGAATGCTGCAGTCCAGCCAGCAGCTTCTTTGCAACCAGATGCTCTGATCTTTATAAGTAAATGGAAAATTTAATCCAAATTAAAAAATAAAAAAAGGCAGCTTAGCTTCAGTCCATGTTCTTGTCCAATTTTTACGGTGTTGTCTCCTGCAATTGATCTCAATCAGTGAGCATCCAGGTTCATCTCTCTATTGCATGGGCTTGGTGTTTAAAGGTTCTGCTCCAGAAAAATATGCAGCAGTCAATATACTAAAATATTAATAATATTTTAGTCGGAGCGAAAAGATCAAGCAAGTGGAAGAAACCCACTCCTCCCTGACAACCTGCTTGGTCCTTTTGAAGTTCAAGCAAGGTTGCACTGTGTATTGCTTTTTTTTCTTTTTTTTTTTTTTTTTAAAATTTTCAGTGATCGAGCTGCAGCGCAAGGCAATAAAGATTCTCTGTCTGTTCCCACTGGGCTTTGACCTTCGTCAACCACTCAGCCCCAGATATTGTTCCAGGATAAAATCCTGGAAATTCTGATTTACAAGACAGTAGGATTTACTTGCCAATAGACTCTACCTTTCTCCTCTTTCTCAAATTATCCACAATTTAAAAATACTTATAAATTATTCTTATTAGGCCCATGTAATGAACCAAATCTGCTTGACTGTGGCAGTATTAAGTCAGGAAATAACATTCACAGTCTTGAAATACAACTTTGAGGAGCGTGATGACTTTGGTATTATTCTCTGTTTTTTTATATTGTGGCAAGACTACTAACCATGGACCGAGAGCCCATCATGCGAAGTACTGTAAAACCCAAAACCAGACAGTAATGACCAAGATCCTACAAAAATCTAAGAAGTTTACTGGAGCAATTTGTGTTGTGATTAGGACATCTGCTACAGGGTCTTCAGGAGAAGAAATTCAATGGGTTAGGCATTGAGTCAGGTCCCAAATAAGACTGGCTGAAAGAAATGCTTAAGCGCTTTTTCGATCTGGCAGTTGGTCCAGGGCTGTTAAAATGTGAAAATGTCCTGGTGGTCTCTGCAAAGTGTGGTGTGATCTCAGACTGGACCTCACCAGACGCATGTTCACCCCAGCTGGAGGGGTCACAGGCTCCATGGCCGAGGAGTGACCCATCCTGAGCAGTATTCCTAGTTAGTCTGATTTGAGGCGTGACAGGGGAATGACGTTTGAAAGCTTGTTTTTGAGCTGACCAAGCTGCAGAGTTTACGCAGCTGCTTAAGGTTCCGAGACTGTCAGTCTACTATCTCTGGTGAACATTACATTTGCTGTAATATCTTGCAAATGGCTTTAATTTTAATGCATGGCTTGATCTATAATCAGTTAGCAAGTCTCTCTTGAGCCAGCTATGACAATGACTGCGAACTTTTAGCAGTATATTTATAGAACTGGTCACTAAGATATATGTAGTTCTTCATCTTTTTACTGCTGTCCTGGAGCATGGAATTATTTTATTGGATCTAGGGCCATAGCTGAGAATAATTCTCTAAATGTATTATTAATAACACAGTAACATTAAAATAAATTTTAAAAATAACTCACCTTTTTTCCATTAGCAACTTTTATTCAGTGTTTACACAGGGTCTGGACAGTGGAGTATGTTATTCAGAGCTTTATAGTTATTTTCACATTCTAATTCTCCGGAACTATTATACCCAGGCTGCAAACATATCTTTTAGAGGTAAACGAATGACAGTTTTCATTGTGCTTTTGACTTTTCCTTGAATTACATATTGCTGCTAATTTTTATGTGGGCTTCATTTTGATCTTTGGTGTCAAATGTGGCCTGATAAAACTCTGATGTTTTTCAGAGGCACTTGTTTTGATACGTCTTTGAAGCCCTGGAAGAGAGGGGTTGCCCCTGGGGGCAGATGCAGGGGACAGAAGGACGTGTCTTGTTCTCCTGGGGGTGGAAGCCTTGCCATGCAGGTCAGTTTGTGAAACATCCCTCCCTGCAGGGTCAGCTCCTCACCCTCTGGAAGAGGTTTCAGCATCCTTCGCACACAGACATTGGCTTTCACGCTCTAACAAGATTTCTGGAGGGCTGACCGTGCTCACCAAGGGTGTTGTCCTGAGGGACATGGCTCTTGGAAGTCCATCACCCTGAGCGGCCGACGGGAAAGCAGCTTATTATCAAACTGCCTCTCTCTTCCAGACAAGTATAATAAAGCCCGATTTCTTGCTTTTAATCCTTTTTCACCCTTTCCTGAAATAAATTAGATATTTCAGTGCCACATGGTCTGCCTGCAAAGACTGGTCCTGCCATCTGAGAAGACATGAACTACTTTTAGCCTTTGGTTTGCCTTTTTTGTCCCGGCTCCTCTTCCCCTCTGTACCAGGGCACGGTGGACACATCTGCTGTCACACACCCAGGTGTGGCCTTGCCCTGCAGAAGGCATCTGTTCCCTCTATGGTACCACTTGGTGATGCCCCAAATATCTGGCAAACTGATGGATTCCAGCTGGTAATTTCCCAGGAATAAATACCCTGGTCAACAGTGTAGCAGAACATAATGAAATAAGCTTATCTTGGATGCTGATTTCATGGATGCCCTGAAAGATATTGCAGTGAGGGGCAAGCAAAGAGTTTCCAGACATCTTTTTTATGCAACAGTCAGATGTGTGCTACTTTAGCTTACAACTTTTATTCCCAGTGAGTGCTTTTTAATGTGCTTGCCCAACAAATGCAAACTTCTCCCCTCTTAACCCAGCCACCTCCTCATAAAACAGTAATTCTTACTTGGAAACAAACTTGAGTAACTCAGATAAACAGAGCCTGTGTCAGTGCATTTTTTGAAGAATACACAATGTGAGTCAGACAGAGCTGGAAAAGCAGGGGGTTTGCAGGAGGACCAAGTACAGGCAGAGACGTTGGATGCTTAAAAGAGGATGTCACTGTCAGAGATTCTCCACTTTAAAGTGCGGTTATCATCTGGAAAGTGTAAAAGTGACATCCTGGTATGCCACATTTATTCCTCCTCCGCAATTTCTATTCCAAATTCACTCAGTCTCCAAGTCAATACCATGTTTTTTTCTCTGACTGCCAGCACAGCTAGCTCAGCCTCTTACCTGCAAATCAAGCTGTGTTCTTTCTGCTTATTAAAACATTGCCAACTGCAAAGCTTCTGGAATCAGACATTAACTGGCAACACTGTGGGAGAGGCAGGAGAGCTGAGTGCGACATGGCTAGCACATCCCTGGCTACAGGAAAGAGAGAGAGGGAGAAAAAACACAAATGGTCCTTAAACTCAGCACATATGCCTCAGGAGACCCACAGAGAATACGTATTTACAGCACCTAGGTGCCGTTTTTATGCAGTTACTTTTCTTCCTATCACTGTGTTTCATGATGGAGCAGCTAAATAGGGAGCCAAAGAGCCCCTTACTCAAGTCCCAACTGTGCCAGATTTCCAAAGGATTCATTATAAGAGGAAGCAGGTGAAAAAACTTGCAGCCAGGATTTATTTGCTGTTGACTTGTTCTGTCATCTCTAAACTGCGGCATCTCCCACAGCACGTAAACCTGGCCAAGGTGCCCTTTACTCCTTTTCTTCTATTGTACATGTTTAGTTGCTGAGTTTAAACTATCAGCATCTTCCTGAAGAGATTAGGATTTCTGGGTAAAAAGAGGAGACGAGAAACGATGAGCAGAGAAAAGCTTTAAATAGTTCAGGGCTTGTGCTGGATTCAGAAGAGCATCGCAAAGTCCACATGCTCATCTGGAACTCAGCCGAAGCGTATGAGCTCCTGGTGTCTGGAAACGCAGGCAGGAGCTCTCAGGAGGTCTCTCAGATGTCGGTGCTGCTCGTCCCATCTGGAAACACTGCAGTTCTTGAGTCGTCGCTGATTTGCACCCTGTGTAACCACTTGTCTCTGCAAAGACTGAAAGCAAAGAAGGTGCAAAATGCTCGGGGATTACAGTGCTTCAGCACCTTCTCTCCCTCACAGGCCCAGAAATGGGTAATGAACTGTTCAGAGCTGCTCGGTCTGGTTCTCATCCCAGCAGCTTTACCGATGTCTAAAAAACACTTGCCTTCCCCGAGGCCAATATGTCTGCTGAAGGCAGCAGACGAGGTGCCTTAGACAAGTTTCTTGGTTTACATCCAAAATATATGGGACTAAGGAGCCTTTTTTTGGATCTTAATTTCTCCCGGCTGAAGCCTGCACAGCTAACAGGTGCACTGCCTGGAAAACTGTAAATTACCTGTGTCAAACTGTAAATTACCTGGAGCGGCTGGTTTTGGGCCAAACTTGGAAGAAGGTTAAAGGGGCTTAACCAGTTACCGTGTGTCAGCTGATTTGCAATAAGGCTCCATGTGCCTGAATAACATAATCACAGCATGGTTGAAGTTGGACAGGGCCTCTGGAGGTCATCTGGTCCAAACCCCCTGTTCAGGCAGGGCTACCTGAAGCCAGTTGCCCAGGACCATGTCCAAAAGGCTTTTAAATATCTCCAAGGCTGGAGATGCCAAAAGCTCTCTGGACAACCTGTGCCAGTGCTCAGTCACCCCCACATTAAAAAAAGTATTTTCTGATGTTCAGAGGGAACTTCTTGTGTTTCAGTTTGTGCCCATTGCCTCTGGTCCTCTCAATTAAAGAGGTTGTATGTAATAGCCTGCAGTTAACCAAGCAGATGGAAGCTGCTTCATGTATTTCATTCTAGTGTCCAACTGAAGCGTGTAGCACAGGACAGTCCTTGGAAAAATCTGTGGTTTGTTTCAGGGAAAGAAATATGTGAGTCTTGCAGTTCACACTGACCAGTGCCCAGCGCTGTCAGTCACTTATGGATGCAGGAGTTAGCACTGGACACGTCTTTAATTCCAGAGGTGTGAAATACTGCCTTCAGTCAACTTGATAAGCATGTTTCTTCCAGAATTTAGTCTTCAGAACCACAAATCTCAGCAGCAAGTATCACACAAATTTTTAAAATTGCCCAGTGGGATAGGAATTGTTGCTTTTAATTCTTTTCTAATCTTTGATGAGGTCCTGCTCTTTAAAGAGCTGCTACAGCTACCTAATTTCCCACCCCAGTATTGCCAGTTGCTATTTATTTAATTTGATTAATTAATTATTTTTTTTTATTATTTAATAGTTTCTTCTCACCTGAATGGTGGAAGATAATGGCCATGTCACCATGATACAGCACTAAATCCTATCACCAGCCCTGCTGATGTCATGGCTATGTTACAGCAGACAGAACATCAGTGGTGGCCATGTGTCACAGGGTGTGTTGGTGACGTGGGTGGCCTAGGATGGGTATAAAAAGGGCTTCTACAGACAGGGGAGAGCACGGGAGGGATGGACAGGGGCTGCCCATGGTGATGGAGTATGGCTGCTCCTCCTCTGTTGCTTCTCCTTTCTATTACAGCCAAATGCCTGGATAGGGACATATCCAGACCATGATGATCTCCTGCACTCCAACACTCCTCCTGTCCTTCCAATACACAGCCAGAGAGCTACCAGGGTGCTACAGGACAGATAAGATAGCCCCAACCTATACCCCATTGGGATCTTACGGGAAGCTGGGAGATCCCTCCAGCCATGGCAAAGTCACATATCTTCTTTCCTCAGATAGCCAAGGGCTGGGCCACACATGAGCTCCTGGCACCAGGCCTAGCGCCAGGCCACAGCAGGGAAAACACTGGTGGTGGCCCAGGTTGCTGTGGGGTTGGTGACATGGCTGGCCCAGGATGGGTGTCTCCTTTCCATCAGGGAGGCATGGGATGGACGGCCTTGATGTGATGCTGGGAGAGCCCTGGGCAGGGAGGCAGGAGCTGCCCATGGCAATGGGGATTAGCTACTCTGTTCCTTGATGCTCCTGTCTTTGACAGCTACATCCCCAGACTGGGACATGACCAGTTCATGGGATGCACCTGTCCTCTCCTTCCTATTGCTAGAGAGCATTGCAACTTTCTACAAGGACATTGACCTAGAGACAAGGAAACACCATAGCCATAGTCTGTACCATGTTATGGTCCTACAGGCTGCTGGAAGTTCCCTGTAGTTCTGGCCAAAGGGAGCTCCACACCACCTACCATCTCTGTACCCTGTCATGATCCTACAGGCAGCTGGAAGCTCTCTGTGGCCATGGGGAAAGGGAGCTCTGCACCACCTACTACCTCTGTGTGAAACATGTAAAAATAAAACTTGAGGTTAATGAACCCATTGTCTATTTCTTCTGGTTTGTGCTGTCATTTTGGGGAAATCTTTTGGGACTTTTCCTTTTGCATGTGTTGCATATGTTCCTCAATATCTTAGGAAAAGTGTCCCCATTGGCTAACTTCCAGACAGACCGTATCTTTGACTGCAAGGACTCACTTTTCGATAGTTCTTGGCACAGATCCTTTTTCAATTTTTGGAAACATGCTCCAATCTTTCACCCTCTTTCCAATTCTCCTTTTGGGTAGCAGCTTTCATTATCTGAGAGCAAAACTGCTTTTCTTCACATATGGTTAGAGTCCCTGCCCTGCCTTTCTCACTAAAAAAAAACATGATAAAAAAAAAAAAAAGGGAATGGCAAAAGAACATGACAGAAGCCCCATCACTTCATCTCCCCCTCCCCAACACATTCCCCTTCAGCTGCAGAAGGACAACGGAACAGTGTTTCTCTGCACTAGAAATGCTGGGGGAAAGGCAGAATGGCTCCTCTGTGATTAAAATAGCCACTTTGCAATCACAAGTGGCTGGTGGCGATGAGATACGCTTTTGAAGATGACCTGTCAGCTCAGCATGGAGCCTTTGGGTGTGCTCTTTCATCCCAGACATTTGGTGTGTGCATTACAGCCCGGTATGTAGAAATCTCTCATTACATTAGTTTTCTCATACCTTCATAAGAAATGCAGAGAAACGGCAACACAGCGGTGAGATCCTTTGTTGGGGCAGCCCTTCGGGATTGCACGGTGGGGGTCAGACCTGGGTATGATGTAATTTGGCATGGGAGGGACATCAGCGAGCAGGTAGGCTGTGACACTCAGCAGTTTTGGTCTCCTTTGGGGCACAGCAGCGACCTGACTGTACCAATGTGATTCTTCAACCGATGCTCCGATCACCCGCTCTATTCCTGGCTGGGAAGCCCTTTGTCTCCCCACCGATCTTCTTCCTATAATCTTTGGGAAGTCTGCCTAAAGATAGGAAATGAGCAGGCTGTTTTGTTCTTTGTGCATGAATTCAGACCAAAAACCTGCTTTCTTACATGAGCAAGCACTGGAGTGGAACAAAACGTCCAGGGGATAACTGTCGCCTGATATTGGCTTTCAGGGTTTCCAAAGGCAGCAGATTCACACTTTCCACCACACTGAGCTGGATGGTGCATCTCAACGCGCAGGAGGTCAAGAAGTATTTGTTGGATAAATGAGTCAGGAAAGAAGAAGGACATGAATGGAAAAATAATTGCAGAGCTCAATAGCACATCTGATAGGCCAAAAGAAAAAATGAAGAAGCAAATACAAGCAAACAGATGGACAGGCTTGAGACCTTGATATCCTGCTGTGGACCACAGCAGAATTAGCCTTCTGGGGATGACTGCAAGTGGTGTGTGGAAATTTAAACACTGCCTGTACTCAGTGAGCTCTTCATGGGATGTAATATCGCACAAGGAAGACTATGAGCATCTAAGCAGCCCTTTCCACAACCCAGCCCTGCTGCTGAAGGCTTAACAAAAAGACTCAAAACAAAAGAACAGATACAATAACACGGCAATGACAAAATGCTGGCACCACCTCTGACTGCCATTACAGCACCAAACATTCACGTCAGGGTCCTCTCCCACCAAAGCCATGTGCCTGTGCATGAAGAGAGCTAATCCACATCCAAGCTCTGCCTCTGAAACCAAGTCATTAGAAGCCAACATGCCTTGCTGGGTACCACCTTTACAAAACAGTAAATTATGCTAAGTTTGATGACGTGGTTATGCTGACATTGAGGATTCTTGGAGGATTCTCTCCATCCCAGCCCTGACATTTCAGCAGCTTTATGGAGAACAAGAAATTCACTTTGAATTCTTTAGTTTCATGGATTAAGAAGTCTAACTTCCTCCAAAGCACCACAGGAGGATGATGACAGGATCAGTTATGCTGAAACTACCTGGGTCAGTGCTGATTTTAGACACAAGTCTTGGCGCTGAATGATTTTGCCTGCAAAATCATGCCAGTGAGATAGAAAAAGAGGGAGCTGTACAATTGCTGATTTAAATAGCATTGCTGTGCAGCTGTTGAGGGTCTGGCTTAACCCCTCTGATGAACAGTTACTGGAAACTGGATATTTTCCTTTATGGTCTATTTTTTTATTTTCTTTCTCGTGCACTCCATATATAAAGGTATCTGTCTTCCTATGAAAGGAGTGAAAAGATTAATTTGTTAAGTCAAATATTCATGAGTCCCAGAGAAGGGAGACAAAGTCACCTGTAGATCATTTATTATGGGCAAGTAGCTGAGATTCCTCTGGAAAAAGGTAAAACTGCAAATCTGTGACACAGAGGATTTCTGACAAGGGATGAGTCATCTCCTGTTCTCCCTGTCACACACCTGGAATTAAGATCACTGGTGGGTAACAACCCTGTCACACGACGGCTCATTTTCCATTGATTTCAGTGGCTGCCATTACAAATCTTGGGGTCATATTATCCAGAGAAGTTTCCAGAGCATCCCTATAACGGCTGTGATAAGGCATTGTGATAAGGTAGGGCATTAAAGGGCCTTGCATCCTCCTGGGGAAAACTGAGCAACTTTGCAAAGTCAAAAGGACTCTGCTGATCAAACACCGGCACAACAGCCGGCTTAGGAGTGCTTTACAGGGGGATTTTCCATTTGGCTTAAATTAGGAAGGTAAACTAATTACGTGAATGGATGTTTCCGGCTGTGGCAATATCAACCCTTTGAATGCATTTAGCCAATGAACTACTAAGTGCAGTAAATCTCTACCATCACAGCAGACAATAACTTACCTTGCGTGGCAGCTGATCATTGCTACCTCAGCCCTGCTCCCTTTGCGTGGCGTTACACCCACCGGCCATCGGGCCATTCGCCCTCAGCCACGCATACAGCCAGCTCCAGACAGACACAGGCTCATCATCACCCTTGCTCTCACTCTGCCTGAGGATGATTCAATACCAAAAGGGGTCCCGTCTTGTACTCCCTCTCATTTAACGTGGCAGTTCCCTGTTCTGTTGCCACTTTGCTCTGCTCTGGTGAGACCTCACCCGGAGCACTGTGTGCAGGTCTGGATCCCTTAATACAAGAAGGATGTGGACCTGATGGAGCGGCTCCAGAGGAAGGCCACAAAAATGCTCAGGGGGCTGGAGCCCCTCTGCTCCGAGGACAGGCTGAGGGAGCTGGGGTTGTTCAGCCTGG
>JAOQGH010000012.1:145821141-145872684 GCA_025769975.1 Gallinago jamesoni
TTCCCTGGAGACATTCAAGGTGAGGCTCGAAGAGGCCCTGGGCAACCTGGTCTAGTTGGGGGTGTCCCTGCTGACTGAGGAGGGGTCGGACTAGATGGCCTTTGGAGGTCCCTTTTGGCCCAGATGATTCTATGATTCTGTGATCATTCATGAGGTGCGGAGAGTAACCCCATGACTGCAAATGCCCCTCACGGTGCTGTGGACTGTCTGCTGCCTATCCAATTAAGGCCAGTCTATGAGCTTTAAAATATGATACAAAAAAGGTGTAGATTTTTATAGGCACTGAAGTGTCTTATGACAGCAACGTGCACCTGTGGAGATAGACGGTTTTTCAAAGATTCATCTGGAATTCTGAAATTCATGGGTGACGTTTCAGGATGGTCTGGTAGTGCTGGTCCTGCAGAGCTGGGGCTGAGGGCATGCAAAGTCACCTGCGTGCCTCCATGTCCCAAATCTCTCCAGGTTGCTGCCTGGGAATTTCCTTAATATATATCTCCTTTCTTTCCTGCCACAGGTCTGCACAATGTTAGAGAACAAGTCCTGTGAGGAGCAGCTGAGGGAACTGGGGTTGTTCAGCCTGGAGGAAAGGAGGCTGAGGGGAGACCTTATTGCTCTCTACAACAACCTGAAAGGAGGGTGTAGAGAGGTGGGGGTTTGTCTCTTCACCCAAGTAACAAGCAACAGGACAAGAGGAAATAGCCTTAAATTGCACCATAGGAGGTTTAGATTGGAAATTAGGAAAAATTTCTTCACTGAAAGGATTGTCAAGCATTGGAACAGGCTGCCCAGGAAAGTGGTGGAGTTGTCATCCCTGTAGGTAGTTAAACGACAGGTAAACATGGTGCTGGGGGACATGGTTTAGTGATGGTTTTTGTCAGTTAGCTTAATGCTTAGACTTTATGGTCTTAATGGCTTCTTCCAACCTAGACAATTATATGATTCTATGGTTCCAGGGTAAAGAAGACCAGATCTCCTCCAACAACATTTTGCCAATATTGTTTGTGCCTTCCGTCTCAGGAAGGAGAAAGGATGCAGAAATTGTAACCAGAGCCTTAAATAAATTTTCCTCCTTCTTTCAGATATTCAGGCAGCTCTCCCCCCTCCACAGCCCAAGCCCTGTTTTTTTTCTGAGGGCTGAGAGGCATTTTTTTAAACTTGTCATCTTTTATTTTAGGCTGGAGTGAATTTCTTATGCAGGACTGGCCATCCTGTCTCAGATGAGTAGTTCAGCACTGAGGATCTGTTTCTCAATCCGCCTCCTTGGACCTTGACACTGTTACCTGCAATTCCCAAAGCTCATTGGTGACGAACACAGTAATGTCCTGGATGTGCTAGTGAAATATTTGGATTTTTTTCAAAGTTACTCTTACGTGTTTCTATTTAAGAGGTCTTCACTTTTCCTTGGTCTTGTCTATACAGGGACAATCAGGAAAGTTGATTTAAATTAACTAAAGGCAGGAGTTTAAAGTGAATTAGCTGAATTGCATTAAACCTTCTTTCACAATTAAAGTGGTTGTAATATGACTTAGCCTTGGAAGAGAAGTAAACCAAATCAAACGAAAACCACTTTAAATCTGACAGTTCCCACAAAGGGCTTTAATTAATGCAGTTTAACTAATCCATTTAAAAATTCAGATGAACTTTTCTGAGCAGCTTCATGTAAACAAGCTCTGCACTGAAATGATTTAGCTTGGTTGGATAGTGTTCTTTCCTAAGGTGAACGTGCTCAAGGCTTACCCTGGTGGAAGTCCCACTACAGAAGCTCACACTTGGGTAACGACGTCAACTGGGAAAGACGCCTGAATATAAATATAAATATAAATCCAGGCTAGAGCTAGATTAGCTCTTTGTAATGCCTACCAGCTCCAAGCTGCTGTGCTTTCATGCCGTCCCACACACACACATACAAAAGACTATGTCATCAATTTAGTAAAGGAAAGAGGAGATGATGGTGTGGTGTCCCTGTTTCTCTCCTTTGGTTAGCATGGAGGTCAGCTGTGCTGGTTAAATAGTTGGTATAATTTATATTGTGCCCTAGTGAGTCCTTATACTGCATGCAGGCAGGCTGCAATCAGGCTGGGATTTATTTTAGGTGGGATGAGACTGACATTAGCACAAAATTCATTTGCTTCAATGGGCCTTAGAATGGTATAAATTAGGGCATATAGTGACTTTGCCTTTTTTCCTTCTTTTCCTTTTTTTTTTTTTTTACACACACCTTATACTTGGCTAGTGGCAGTTCTGGCTGGGGTCACAGCAAAGGACACGGCTTACAAACAACAAAAATCACAGATAACATTGGCCAAGGGAAAAAAAAAAAAAAAAAAGACTATTTCAGCCAAAACAGACATTTAGTCAATTTGAAGTATATCACATCAGTGTGCACATCAATCTGGCCCATTAAATAGCACATCCTTTAATTCCTTCTGCCTTTATGAACAATTCCCTTTGTAGCTAAGAACGCTTGATGAAGGTAGTACAGCCTCTTTTTTAGCAGGAATATGGATGTTTGACTTTCTCAATTAGCTGAAAGTCCTTCAGCAGGGGGTTCCCTGAGGCACAAAGCATTCCTTGGCTGGTGACCCTCATTCCCTGTGCCGATTTACCCTGGCAGGGACAGCAAAGTGCAGACTTTCCACTGGGGATTCTTCACTTTTCCCAAAACCTTGCCAGTCTGCCAGCTTGAAACTTCATTCTCTTTTTTTGGGAGGGAATAGTCCAACTATTCCAAAGTGCCCTTCTCACTGCAGAGATTCCCAGACTACTGCTGCCCCTTCTCTCCTGGTCCTCTTGGATCACATCTCATGGTCCCCACCCATGACACCTTGGGCCAGACCAGGACAGGCACCCTGACTGCAGCGAGCAGAAGTCTCACTTTTCAACACATTTATTAGGCTGTATCTTTATGAAAGAGCTCTTCCGAAATAACTCGGGCGACTGAAATACTCTGGCAGCACTGTACACAAATAAAATATTCCCAGTGAAAAAAGTGTCAGTATCACCTCCCCTGGATCAAAAGTCATGTCAGAGAAGATATCAAAGCATGAAAATCTGCTTGCATAAAAAAGCCAAAAGCCTGAAGCCATCCCAACCACCTTCAAACAAGTCGTGAGTCTGCACACAGAGCTGCTACACAGCGGTGATGGATCAAGAGGTAACACAGTTTCTAGCCAAACTCCTTCAGCTGTTGCCATCTTCTCCTAGAGTTTTCAAACTGTGCAAAGTTTAACTTTTTTGGGGAAAAAAAAAAAGCCATTTCACAGTGTTGGAAATCCAACGATTCAAATGCTCAGCTCCTGTCAAGTATAATTTCCTTTAGGGCAGCAGGAGTCATCCCGTCCCAGTCAGGAAGGAAATCTGTAAGGGAACTGTTTTCTGCCCAGATTTTGCAGGTGTGGGGAGCAGCTGGCTCCAGGGATGGGTAATGGGGTACACAGGCCTCCTGCTCAACGTCATTAGCTCAGGTGCCACCCAGGCAGGAGGAACCTGCAAGTTGCTTGGTCTGATGAAGCCTGTCATTTATTCAGAGCAGCACCTGCCACACACAAGATGCTTTCCAAGACCTTAAAAGAATGATGGTTTGGGGTTTGGTTTGTTTTTTTTTTTTTTTTTTTTTGGGGGGGGGGGGGGGGGTGTGGGGTGTTTTTTTTTTTTTTATTTAAGAATTTGCAGTCTAAAAGACAAGCTGCACTTTAGGCATCTTTGAAACAATTTTCCTGCGGAACCAATTTGATTCACTACATGTGACACAGCACTGAGGGGCTGTTAAGTCCCCTGCGGGGCTGCAGATGGCCTTGCCAGAGCTGTGTTATTCCCAGCTCGGCAGCGGGTGCCCACAGGCTGTGTTTCATGGCTGGGAGAGAGGTGATGGGCATCTGGTTGGGTTCACCGGGCTGCTCATCCCAGCCCTGGATGCCCTCGGCAGAGAGGTGGCCACACATGAGCAGAGATGGCCCAAAGGACCAAACATCTCCAGCGCTTCTGGGTGCTGCTGCTGTTTATCCATCACTTTGGCCTCGCTGCCTGCCTACTGTGACAGGCCCTGGAGATTTCTGGGACACGCAGTTGTCTCTTCTGTCATTTCTGTAAAGAGAAGCTCATGCTCTCGTTGCAGCCAGGCAGCTTCTCTCTGCAAGCGTGCATCAGCCTTCCTCCTGGAGGCTATGCCCTCATGAAAGGAGACCCAGAGGGTCATGGATGAAGCAGGGACCAGCTTGTAACACGTTCTTGTGTTTAGTGACCAGCTTAGAGAAAAAAAAAAAAAAAAGAAAAAGAATTAATCCTGCTGGGTTTTTTTTTGCATTTGAATATTTGCGTTGTGTTATTTTTTTCTTTGGATGTTAGTGCAGGAGGATAATTTGTAGGAAAACCCAGAGATGGTGAGGCCGGAGCCCTTTGGAAACAAAAAGGCTGAGGAAGGGGAGATAACTAACTCTTGTCACTTATAGGGGAGACAGCTTTCCTAGGTCCTGCCCATCTGGTGTCCCCATGAAATCTTGTGCTTCACCCAGGAAGGCATGCGAGAAAGTTTTACTCTGTGAAAACCCTGGTGTTTCCATTTCTGGAATTTAAGGGTGAAAAAGCTAAATCTAACATTTCTACAAATGTGATTCTTTGGTGCTGTTGGAAAGGAGAAACAGTATTTGTCACTGATGTTGCACATGGGGAGTGTTAGTGCATCGTGCCTCAGGGACATAGGTGCCTCCATCACTGTCCCATGCACTATTTCAACCCTTTCCTATAGTCCTCTGCATCTCCACAAAACCTCACCAGCTCCTTCTCTCACTTTTGCAAGGGACACAGCCTAAGCAGCTTATGTGCTTCTGGAATGAGAATTTCGTGTGGTTTTTGACAGTTTATCTTGTAGCCTGGAGGACTCCGCTTCCTCAGACTTGCTGTTGGTCTTCCCTGCCTCGCTGTGCCTGGCCAGCTTTGGCATCTTTGTTTATCTGTCCGTGCTGAGAGCTGTGCTCTCTTTTGTATCAGTTGATTTCCCTCCATGTAAGCACACTTTATAGCCTGATTTATTACTTTAAGTTGTTCCTCTGTTCATACCATCTTTGCAACACGCTATGTCTGTGGTATCAAGCCGCTACTATTCTTATAATACCTGAGACCCTCTGAGAATTTCTTGATCTGTGTAAACTAAGGTTTTGCTTAGATCTACCATCTCTTTGCAATAAGTTTTCTTTAAAAAGACAAATTAAGCTGATATAGTCAGAATGTTAAGTTTGACAAATCTCATATGAAGGAATGTGGATTTTTACACGTGTGAATGGAAATGGGATGCCTGGTAGTCCCGCTGCTGCTATCCTGCCTCCTAGATGGCATTACTTGCCGGCAAGCGAAGCCAGACTCCCGAGGAGAGAGTCACAGACTCTGAAGTCTAAGTTCTATGTAATATTATTTATGGGATCTTATTATGTAACTTACAAAGATACAAACTATCCATGAAAACTTGACCTCCACTTAATCCCTATGAATAGTTGGCTGAATGGCGAGACTTGGATTTTAGGATGTTTAGTATTTTCCATTTCTCCATATATGAAAAAAGATGTTCTGACAGTCAAATCACAGACTGAGAGGAGCGTCATACAGCTCTGTCATGAATAAAGGAAATATAAGCAGTTACCAAACAGCCCTGAAT
This sequence comes from Gallinago jamesoni, assembly GCA_025769975.1. Classification (NCBI taxonomy): domain Eukaryota; kingdom Metazoa; phylum Chordata; class Aves; order Charadriiformes; family Scolopacidae; genus Gallinago; species Gallinago jamesoni. The sequence goes on from JAOQGH010000012.1 coordinate 145,826,789, forward strand.
TTGAGATTTTGTCCAGAACCATTTAGTAAGTTCTTTTAAAAACCAAAATAAGTTAGATGTTCACGGATGTATGTAAAAGTACATATGTTCAGAAATGTGAAAATTTCTGAACATATTCACACTTATTAAAAAATTTTCAGTGAATAATTCTCTAAAAGCCCTTCCTTATGGATGCCTATGGACAGAAAAAAAAAGATTAATTGAGTAAAAATTTGGGAAGGCATGGGGAAAATCATGTTTGTACAATCAGAAATTGTATTGCTTGGTTACAGTGCTGGGAGAGAACTCTTGAGAGGGTCTTTACATTAATCTGATGAGGACAGCACAATTTGGCTTTTTGGGTCAACCTCAAATAAGCTGTTTTATTTTTTATGCATGTTCAAAAACTTCACTTAGAGTTAAAGGGGTGTTTTGTTCAAGCTGAAACATATCATTTTGCTTGGAGGCCTTTTTTTTGGGGGGGGGGGGAACGGACAAAACACCAAAAAGGAAACCTAGATCCATAAAAACAAGGAGGTAGAAAGAAACCAAGCTGGAGATGATCTGAGACAGCTGCCTTCAGATCTCTTCTCCACTTGATCTGAGAAATTTAAAACCAGCCTAAAGTGTGGGTTACGGAGGAAATGATGGAAGTCGGTTCACTTTGGTACATGTGCCCATCACTGAGTGACAGTTGTCTTACCAGCTTCCTTCCAGCAAACACTGCTGTCGAGGACTGAGATGCAGAGGGATGCACACAAGAAGAGCCTGCAGCTGGGTGTGAGGGAGTCCTCTGGGAGGAGGAAAATGTGGACTCAGAGCCCTGAGGTGGGGAGACCAGCCGGAGGAAGGGAGGGAGCGTAAGTGCTCCCACAACTTCTATTCCTTCTGCATGGACCAGTGCAAGGAGAGTCGAAACACGAGGGAAATCTGGAATAAAATATCACTGCTCTAGGTGAAAATAGTCGAGTTTTTGGCTTGTTCTGACTCACTGTATTCAACACAAATTTCTAAATGTTTTTGCATCAAATTGGAACTGCCTCTGAGAGCACATGTCCAGCTGCAAACGAGCCTTTTCCACACCTGACCTCTCTCGCTCCATCATGGGGTTATGTTGGGCTGGTTCCATCTTCTATTCTTGCACTGACCAATTGGTGATTTTTTTCAGCAGCCTCTAAAGGAAAGGAAGATAAAGATGGAGCCCTGTTGAGGCGCCCACTCTAATCTGTTGCCAAGGCCAGGCTCTTTGTGTGTAGCCTCGCCAAATGGCTGGGTTGCCGCTTTCTTGTGAGTCTCGACTGGATGCCATCCTTCCCGAGGGGGTGGGATGATGCAAACACAAAGGCTTGGATGCTGCTCTGGCTTGTGACTAATGCACGAGCAGGTGGGAGAGAGAGTATAATGTATCCTTCCAATTCTCCAAGCCATGGGGCAGCTGGGAGCCAGAAAGCCCAGCCTTGTGCTCCCAGCATGCTGGAGCTCAGCAGGACAACAGCTGGGGGCTGGCATCTGTTCTGCAGGCAGCATCTGCCGTGCTGCGGAAAAGGAGGTGAAAAAACCAGCAACAACCACCTGGAAGGGCTGTGCCTATTTCTTCGTCCCCTGGTCCCGTCCAAGCATTGTCCCCATGTCCCTTGGCTTTGGCCACTCTAAAGGAAGAGTCCCCGGTCCTCCTGGTGGGTGATCAGCCACCTCCTCTTTCCACTTCTGTTTGCAGGTGACAATGAATGATGGGGGGGAGCCGGGATGCACCTCAAGTTGAGTCTCTGCAGACCAGCAAGGGTGGGTGTTAAATTCTGTGGGAAGCTTTGGTTTTGTTTCCCTTCAGTTCCCTCAGATCTGGAGAACTCTGAATAATGAATGTTGCGTTTACAAGCCGGCTGAATTAAGCAGCATTCAGCTTAATCAGGGGGATGGTTATTCAGGGAAGAAATCAACGTGTAATTCGGGTACGTGGTCCAAAGTGCAGTGTGGGAGAAGGTGAGCAAAGACATGCCTGCAGACAGAAAGGCAAATATCTATGTACTCTCCTTGGGCCACCTCACATGCCCACGGCCAGGCAGATCTTCCCCCTGTGCTTTCACAGATCTCTGAAGTGGCTTTTTACGGCACTGTTTGTGCTACTTGGTCCCAAGATTTATTATTCATATTACAATATCACTTAAGCATCCTGCATTGGCTGAGCTGGGAGTTACCTGGACCATAAAGATGATCCCAAGGTAAAGTTATAAGGCCAGGCTGAGTTTATCTCTTTCTTGCGTGCATTAAGAAAATGAGGCAGTGGTATTTACTATCTTCCAGCTGAGCAGTTGTGACATTGGAGGCATTTCAGGTTGACAGGAACAGGAAATTTCCATTTCCTGCATGAGCCTGAATGGCAAGCAAAACCCTAAAAGGTTATTGCCAAATATATCTAGTTTTTTCCCCGTTTATGGCAGTAGAATAGATGGATACCCAGGTCTCTTTTCCTAGTGCATTATAAGGCCTTAGGTAAGTTATTTCTCTTTCCTGCACATTAATTTCCCTAATAGTAGATTGAAGATAATGGTGGAATTTGTAGGGCATTTAAGTAGCTATAGATAAGTGGAAATCTTAAGTGTGAAAATCCCAGGTGTATGCTTTTGGGGAGGCAGAGACAGCTTCTCTCTGTGCAGCATCAGTACAACGGAATCCTGAGGCATCACTAAATACTGGAGTATTTGAGGAGGAGATGCACGTTCACAGACTTCAGCTCTCCTTTTTCCTCCCAGGATTTGACTGTTTTTCTAAATATTGTAAGTTATATTTTTTTTTTTCTCCTGAAGCTCTTGTGCCTTTTGATTGTCATTAATGGTTTTGTATTAGCTTTCAGCTTTCTGCCAGTCTGTTGTTTTTGGCCCTGGAGGTCAGTTTTCAGTCCCTGGCACATGCTTAAATTCTCAAAGATGCTGGAGAATTTAAAGCTGGTGAAAGCAGCCCCAATGACAGTGGTAGAAACACTCAAGTGCCCAAGTAAGACAAATTTAAGAGCCTCGTTGAATAGATTGAAATCTGGAATAATGCTACAGAAGTAGGGCAAGTTGTCTAGATTTATACTGGGTGTTTGGAAGCAGAATTGGGACTTAATCTTAATTTATTTTACTGGAAGCACCTCTAACACCTGAACAGATAGGTGCTCTGTTGTATAAATGCAGTTAATGACAATGATTTGAGACTTCCTATATACTGTACTTTTGAAGGTTTACTGTAAGATATTGCAGTTGTAGCAGAAATTGCAGAAAGCACCATGTCCCCACGGTACATTATGTGCAGCACTTCCCAGTGGCAGTAAATGTTCTGGCTTAATCAAAAAGATCACATTTCTTTCTATTACTACCTGCCTAGAGGAGCTAGAATAACTTTTGGCCAAGGAATACATTAGTTTAAGTCTTAAATTTCAAAACTAAATTACACAGAGGCTTGCAGATGTGATTCATATGTCTCCCATTATTTCCAATCTCTTTCTCTTTCTCTTGCTAACTTAAATTTGTGTGAGAATTGTAGTGCTGTTGGTCGCGGTTGCGCTGATCGGAGGCTCAGCATGGGCTGGCAGGGTGTCCAGGCATCCCTGGTGCTCTCGGACTTTGCTCCCCAGCCTTGGAGGTCATTTAGCTAAACTGTTCCTAGTGAATTGCCTGCTCAGCTGGAGTCACTACTTCAAATTATCCTCAAGCAGCCAAAGCTTTTGGTTTAAAGCACTATGTTCTGCTATTTGCAAGGTCCGGGGAGAGATTTCTGTGGGCATTTGTTGGCCTTCGGGCTCTCCTTAACCCCATCGCGGTAGGCACTGCTTTTGGCAGTTTTGTCTGTACCTACCATGAGGCAAGAGCGTCCCAGTTTGGTGAAGTGGGGATAAGGCTGGTTACCCACCCACCGCACACACTTGTCACCAAGATTTATGAAGTGATATTTTCAAAGCACAAGGCATTATTTATGCCAGGTGCTGTGATCTATCAGTAACAAACAGGACAAACATTGGGTAGTTAAATATTTAAACCACAGTCTTTAGAACTGGGACATCCGTGGCCTTTTCCAGTTCTGCTAATAGCTTCCCACCTGTCCCTGGATGAGACACTTCCCTGTTCATGTCATTCCTCTACCCCCAACTTTTATATAAAACATCTATTTATCTGTGAACTCTTCTGATGAGCAATGCTGTGGTGGGGTGCTGGCTGAAAGGCAGGTTCAGCGGGTCCTGGAGCTCATGTGGCCCTCAAGGCTTTGGATAGAAGATTTCAGCTCAGGCTGAATCCAGGGATGGAAAGGAAGAGCAGCTCTTTCACCAGCCACCTTCAGTTTTATTTAAACTCTAAATTTTCCTGTTATTGTCTGTTCCCAATATTATACCCGCTGTGTGGCTCAGTATTGCCAGGGCTGGCTTAAGGTGTCACTGTGTCACAGCTCTAGGAAACATCTGGCTCAAGGTAGTGATAGCTGTATGAAGCGCAATGGCCTGAGACAGAGAAGATGGCTGGGAATAGACTATTTAATCATCCCTTCTGCTCGTAAACTCTGATTTGATGAATAGAAACCAAACATGTATTCCTGTAGCTTCGACAATAAGACTTTTCACCTTGTAAGAGAAACCTGATGGTGACTTATTTTCCTGGTTGGTACATTTCCCCTGACTCCAGAGCTCAGGTATACCTGTATATAGCAGAGTACCTACCCCTTTTGTATCATATAAAAATATTAATAGGGAAAAATGTTGCAGATGAACCCCAGAATGGTTTATCACATGAAGTACTGGATTTGGATGCAGTCAAACTGAAGCAGTAGCCCAACTCCAGCTATGGGAGATTGCTACCTTGCTCTCACAGCTTATATGATGCCCAGCTGTAGGTATTGAGAACTGACACATCTTTAGTGGAACCTCCCATGTCTCTGTGTAAAATGCCCTCATTCAGTCATTTACTCATGCATGTACATTCCTTGCCCTGGAAGTGTATCTTACTCTGGTGCCCACTTACTTGACCGTGATCCAGTGCAATACCCAACACAAATATCTTTTATAAATTGCATCCAAGGCACTTTCATGGTAATAATCATTGAAGAATCACAACACAAAGTACACTTTGTCCCTAGATTCTTGGTACCAGTTTCTGACTCAACTGCAGTGTGCATATTTTGTGATGGAGAATTTTTTTTGTACTGCAGTACTTAATGTTCGGAGAGAGTTTAATCAAGAAACATGAGTAATTGGCATTAACATTCACTTCTGAGCAAGAGAACAGCTTTGATAGCATCTATACTCATTAGACTTTTCACTCCAAACACTGTTCATTACAGTGAGCGCTCCTTGTATTGGCTTTTACTTTGTAAATACAACACAGATTCTGCTCGGCATAGAAGTGTGCCTTGAACAAACACTCTGTGGCTACACAAAAGTAAAAAAGTTTTAACTTTTACTTTAAAAGTTTTAACTGTTGAAAAGAAACCAGCAGAGGACTGCGAGTGTTTTGTGAAAATTTCTAGGCACTCTGCAACATGACAGAAAAACCTGAAATAACAGGACACGGGACTTATTTACTGGCTGCCTAACTGGAATGAGTAGGATTGATTTTGGTCACATACTGAAATGAATCCTCGGAAAAGCTCAAGTTGGGGTGCACTTATGGAGCCAGGACCACTTTATGCAGGGCAGGAGCATGGACGATGCCAGCAGTGAGATGGGAGGGAGCTAGAGAGGTCACGGTCCTTTGAGCTTCTGCCTGATTATGTCAAAGTCCTGAATGGCAAAAGGGTGCTGATCCCCAGGGTGACCATGGGACTGCACCACGCTCCCTGTCCTCCCTCCACTGGAATTAGTACAGGTGAGAGACATTTAAGCCCTTCACACCCTCTGTTTACTTTTTAAAATGCATCTTAACTACAGATGTATGAATAAGCATTTCCTCTGTTCACTGTGGAAAAGAAGCACACGGAGTAATGCTGATTTTCAGCTAGCTTATAAAATAAGGAATATTCTGTTTCTGTAATATCTAAAATGGCCCAAGGGCAGAGAATAGGAAACTTGTTCTGTGTCAATTCACCCCTTCACTCCCTGATTAAATTTGCACCCAAATCAAGTAGTTCAAAGTCTCAATTTGTTTAATGAGTTGACTTGACAAATATATCATTTTCTCTTTTAGCAATTACCCTGAAATTGTGAGGCAGCAGGAGCCCTGCTTTTCATATCTATCAATACAAACAAACCAGGGATCTTGTTCTACTGCACTATGACACTTGACGTTTTCACAACTTTAAAGCATTTTTCAGGTAATGTGCTGTCTGTTATTTCAAGTGATGCTAACTATGCTCACGTTGAGTGGAGTACAGAGCTGTCAATTGTTTTATGCCAGTGTTTAAGGGTAACGTGCCAATGCAAGAACTCTTGGATCCCAGTTGCCTGCTGTGACCATCTGACCTGAGTTCTGACTCATTGCTGCACCCTGCAGGGGAATCTGCAGGAGCCAAATCATCTCACAGAATAGAATCCTTTAGGCTGGAAAAGACTTTTAAGATCAAGGAGCTTCAGCCTGTTTACTTGGTTCATGCCTTCCTGGGTACGGTATAGGTAAGAGCCAGAAAATCTTAGAGACTGCTGCTCTTTTAGGAACCTCCCTGTGAGAAATGCTGCCCTAGGAGTACCAGTAACACCAGTATCATATGAGATTTGCCTGGTTAGGCTCTTCATCCTGCACATAGCTGCGCAACCCAAGAAATAGACCTGGTTTTGGCCAAAGTCTGCTCTTACTGAACTAAGTGTGAATTTTGCCATGACGAAGAATATAGTAGTTGAGTGCACTGGGACAACAGTTTTCCAGTCACCTCTCCCCAGATACTATGTTTTTGCTCTTTCCAACCTTACATTCTTCATGCCTGTATCCCAGGAAAAAGTCTCAGGTGAATTCAAGCCATCTTTCTACTTTTCTGGACTCAAAGATGACCTGGGAGACTGGCTCAGCATGAAAGAGTCCTGGCCCCTGCTACAGACATGTAAAAGTGCTGCCAAGACAATCCTCTGACTGTTATCCTCTGTCCTCAGCTGCCACAGGGCATTTGTGGGATAACACATGCAGTTAAGTTGATGCCATGGCAGGCCACCTTGGTGCCACTTTGCTCTTGCCCAGCAGCAGCCACACTGAAGGAGCTGCAGCCCACTGGAGGGACACCAGATGTTGGTGGCCACACTATCCCCCATGCTGCAAATATCACTTTTCTTCTTAAGAAGTAGTGAGAGCACAGTACTGTTACTACTGTTGCTGTCGCTTCCCACTGGCAGCAACAAAACATGGGTTGTTCCAGCCACACAACTTGCATTTCTCATTGCCTCCTTCCTGCTTTTTCTTTACTATTTCTAAGTTTTGCTCTCTTCTTTCTTAGAGATCCAGTGGGATCTCGTGCTGGAGTAACAACTCCCTTGCAGAACTACACACGGCCTCGCAGCTGCTGGGAGGTGGGAGTGTGAACATGACCAGTTATCACAGCGTGGTTGATGTGCTGTGCAGCCCTACCCAAATATAACTTGGGGAAACTGCCCTGTGGGACTGCACACCATGACTCTAGCTCTGATTCTCGCAGAGAGCCAAGGCAGGAATCTGCTGGGGGGGGTGGAAAGTGGAGGAATCCAAGCCAGAACAGGAGGGTTATACAGCCCTGATGGAGCAGAAGAAAGAATAAGCTCCAGGAAAGAGTGTGAGGGCAGAACAAGGCGGGAAAGGGTAAACATAAGAGCATAAATATGGGCATGAAGGAGCAACACAAGGCCTTAAGGACAGAATTAGAGATATGATGAAAAGGGTTAAGGACTGTCAGTAAATAGATACACGGTCTGAATGGTAACAGATAAGGAGCTTTAGCTGCAGTGTTGTGAACTGAATATAATGGAACTTGAATATAAGATGTTCTACCTAAACATGTGGAAGAACGTCTTTACTTTGAGGGTGGCAGAGCATGTCCCAGGGAGGTGGTAGAGTCTTCTTCCTTGGAAACATTCAAACCTGCCTGGACAAGTTCCTGTGGAACCTCCTCTAGGTGGACCTGCTCTGGCAGGAAGGTTGAACTAGATGATCTCCAGAGGTCTCTTCCAACCCCATATCATTCTGTCATTCTGTGTGATTCTGAGAATGTTAAGGAGAGGAGGCAAATAGGAGGCAAAGAGTTTGCAATAATCTTGTTAGCCAGAAAGGACCCCCACTCAGCTCTTCAGATCTCAGAAATTCATTGAAACAAGGTGGGATGCTTGTGAGAACAGGCTTTCTTGAGGGATTCATGAGGTTTTCCTAATGAAAGTAGCATAGAAAGACATTTGTGCAGCAGATTATTGTCACTGCTGGCTTCATTCCTAGCTGGAAATGGAAGAAGAAGCAAAAATAAATATTTCTTTTCCTCTAGCAACCCTCAATCATTGAATTATTGAGTGAGCCTGTGAGTTTGGTTTAATCAATGCTGGTCTGGTCAAACTTGTCACTTATAGCATAAACCGCATTTATGCTGGAAGAGAAAACAAGACCAGAAAAAATAAACACTATTGACAATGACCTTTGAGCAAAAGTGGATTTTATTCCTTTTACCCTCATATATTTTAAACCTCTTGGATCAAAGTTCACGGTAGCAGTCAGAGATAAGTTCAGAGACCTTAGTTCACAGTAAGGAGCTTGAATAAATGACCTGATTTGTCTGAAGTTCAGAGCACTGACTTCCCATGAAAGCAGTGGAAATATCAAATAATGAGTGAGTGTCTTCCAAAACAAAGTTTTAATTAGTTATGACACTTTTTCTGATCCCAGGGTTTTTGACATGTCTCCTGTGATGTCTTGGACCTTTCAGCTTGGTTTCCTAGTAGACGAACAGTAAGTGACCCCAAATCTGGTGTGTTCCAAGTGTTTTGTCACTGGATCTGGGTAAAAAGTGGCCCAAAATGATGCAGAACTTTCTTGATTTTTTCTATGCTGAGGGGAATAACCTTAGGAAAAAAGAAATCCTCTGTTTATTCATTGAGCTTGTTCTAAACCGAAAAAGCAGTGAAGGATATCTGGTGTAGCTGAAACTAAGTATAATACAGCACATCCTTCCAGGACTAAACACTGGCTCATACTAAGAAAAATAGCCTTGAAGATTATGTGAAACCATACTGTGTTCTGAGACCTTCCCTGAGTGTGACATGGCAAATATTTAACTATGGGCCTCCGACTTTGAAAACATCACCATAGGTTGGTTGGTTTTTTTTTTTTGTTTTTAATGTTAATTAGCTCCATTTTGGCTCAAAGAACAAAATTTACAAAGACAGAGGCGGAGAAATATTGCACACCAGCATGATAACCTTGTGTGACAGTATGGTCATGATAAATACACTATGCATCCAGAAGTTCAGTCTGATACATAGTCTGGACCAAAGGCTTCTCTCGCAACGTGATGATCTATTGTATTGCCCAGCCAACTGGAGTGGCATTAAAATGAATTATACCAGGATCCTGGTTTGGAAATGGTCTAGTCCATTATTTTTTAAGTACAGATTTCTTAAAGGGCAGAAGGAACCTTGGAGAGAGAGAATGAATTGGAAACAAATTGTAACCGTGACATTCTGCCCTCTTTCCTCTCCTTGCCATTTTTGGCAATTAGGGCATTATTTCCTCTTTCCTGTCAAGGAACTGTCAAGGACCGTTAGGGTTTGAAAAAGGCTTTGCAGTATTTTGCCTTTGTTCTGATTTGCAGAAAGGGAAGAAAAGAGTTGTTTATCCTTCCATGCCTGCAGAGCTATCTCTGTGCTTCTTTTTTCCTATTATACATCCTATTCTTGTTTTCTGATACAGTTTCATAAAGTGAACATAAAAGATGAACCTATGGGTTGCCCAGGCTAAATCCTTAAGATTTTACAACCCTTTCATGATGCCACAGACCACGATGTGCTGTACTGTTCAACCAGTCTCTGTGCTCACGCATTTCTGTGTTTTTATAATGAGCACATTTCTGCATGTTCTTGTTCTTCCAGCTGACTCATGTGTGAGAAGGTCTTCTAGTTTTCCAATCAATTGTCAGGAGCGAGGTAAGGGATTTTTTGCCTTTTTTTTTCTTTTTCAAATGTAAGATAATTTTAAATATCCTACTGGTTATATTGTACATTTCAAACTATCTATTTGCCACAGCTTTTGTGTTTCTGTTGTAGCTAGAAAACTTTTCAGCAGCACCATAAACATGCTACATGTGTCCTCTGGCAACGGCTAGTACTTTCACGGTATCAGAGAGGATAGTGCCCAGAAAGATACACTAATTATGGCTTATCCAAGATTTCCGGTAAGAAGATGCAATTTTTATCCATTGTAGCCTATCTAACTCTGCAGACCCTGATCTTTCCCCCACAGAGTACATGTGCTGGTACTGAGTGGTATCATGCGAGGTCAGCAATTCACAGCATTATTTGGTTACCATCAGTCTCCTCACCTCCCCCTCACCTCCATTCGGAAACTGAGCTCTTACAGGCACTCACTTTGCATTTTGATTTCTCTGGCCTTCAGAAAAGTGTGCAATTTAGTCCGATACCCAAATAGACCAGGTGCCAGCTGTGAATGAATCACCCTCAATCTTGGATGTGCAAAATTGCTTAGTAGCTTATTGGGTCTAAAGGTGGAGGAGGCTTGCATATGTTTCACCTGAATTCATATGCAGTTGGCTTTGGATGTGCTAATCAGATATCCAGGAAAGTGGCTTAGGTCAACATGGCTTTGATTTTGCATGAACTCCTTACAACTAAGATCCTAATTTTTCTTGCAGGTGCCTAAGTCACCTACAGGAAGTAAGATTTTCTGTGACCGTAGGTTGGTTGCTTATTTTGACAGATGCTAATATTTTGACAGATTCTAAAAATATTGGCACAAGTATAATTTCCTGATAGTTCATACCTCTGTCTGCACCATTGGCTCTATTTCTCTCATGGTTTTATGTAAACTTTTCAGTGTGCAATCCCTATGGAGTGATGATCAATTTGTGTAATTTAATAATTACAGATAATTACATCCTTTGGATTTTTTACAGTGTCACGAGCAGCTGCTGATGGATCTACAGGCATAGAGTCTCTGTCCATGCCCTCCCAAGGCTCTCTTGGAACTGCTCAGTGATGTTAAGCACTTAAACAGCAGGGACTTTCTGGGAACAGTCCAGCTTGCTCTGGTATTAGGAGCCATTTAGCAAATGGTGATAACTAATTTAATTAAGATCAGATGCTAATGCCATTTGTGAAGATGATGCCGTATGGACACAGGCCTACTGTTCTTTGGCTCTGAAGCATCCTTCTCTGATTTTTGGAGTGGCATGACATACATGCACTAACACACTGACAGCAATGCACAATAAATGGTTGGAGAATTCAGATATTTCTCATTCAACCAAGGTATTTTATCTCCTCAGCTGCCAGACATCATCAAGACCAGCAGTTTTATCATTCTTGAAAGAATTAATTCCTCAAAAGACAGACTCAAAATGATCAATGTTCTGAAATTCTTGTCACTTCCTGTGTAATTTACACTTCAAGTCAAATTTACACACTTTGGATACTCAAAAGATTCATCTGCACCAATAGTATATGCCTACTTTTTGGCAGCGAATAGGGGGGTTCTGACTAATTGTTGGTGCCATTCTGCTGTCATGGATGATGTCTACATGTTTTACGGAGCATAACTTCCATCTTCTGTCAGTTCAGGAAAAAAATATCCTCATTCCATAAGTTACTTCACAAGTCATGAAAATCCTGTTTGTATTTCCTACATCCAACAGTTTTCACAATTTCCAGCTAAACCGTGGAGCTCCCTTCCACAGGGTAGTGTGGAGACTAAAAGTTTCCATAGTTTCTAGAAGACATTATATATGTTCACGGGACCTATTGTAACACCTGTTCTCTGTCTAGCACTGGTGTTGATGACAGAAGTCTGATACAGATTACTGTGCTTATTTTCGTCAGGCATGACTGAAGACAGTTTGGATCATGGACTAGATTCAAAGCATGTGCATGTCCATACTTTTACCATTCCCACCCATCATGACCTGTGTCAAAGCATCAGTTGACATGGTGGCTGTTAGGATTACTGGCAGCGACTGGCATTTTAGCACAATCAGACCTGACCGTTGTGCCTGATGATGCCTAGACAGCAGTAACAGAAATGCCTCTAGGTAGACTCCTGATGTTCTCTACCAGCAACGGGTGCTGCAATGACAACAGGATCAGGCTTAACAATAACCCTACTGTGTTGCTCACGTGTTTTTTCTCTGGTCAGATTCATCCTTGCTGTCCTGGTGGTGGCTGTTGCTTATCCCCTTATGTTTTGCTTGTAGATTTAGCAGCTGGCCGTTACAATTATCACAGAGCTGGATGTTGATTTCTTGTTTGACAGCTGAGGGCCCTTCGACATTTGCAGATATTATTGTCAGTGCTGGTCCTGATAAGAGGCCTTTTATAAATAACTGACAGCTTGCACATCTTGGTACATCTTTAGTTGTGATATTAGGTATTTAGCAGGATTTGCAGATTCATAGAATCTGACAGGGATGGCAATGTAAGCATTGCTGCTGGGGTCCCGTTTTATATGAATATCTATGGAAAACAATTTTCGTTTTCTGTTGTCTACATGATTCTTTGCAGGTAACTCCAGAGTGAGAAAAGGGGCAGAGTTATAAATTTTGCCTTTCCTCTGTGTAAGAAAGCGTTAAAATATTCTTGTTGATGCACTATAAATTTGAAATCCCATGAGTCTTTGTTTGTAATAAAGGAAGAACTAACAGAATTTAGACAATATTGAAATAGATCTCACTCCCTGCAAATAGATTTTTAACCAAGAATTCCTCCTTATTTTTTTTTAACCAACTGAAAACATATCTATTGATTGAGTCAATGCCCCTTTATTTTAAATTTGCCAATACCCAACTCTGGTCCTCCAAGGAGTTCTCCAGCGTTGTTCTGAGAGACAGATTCACAAGTGCTGCTTCCACAACAGCGTTTTTTCTACCTTTTCCTTATCAAGAAGCAAGAGAAAGAGAACAAAAATTTATTAAATCTACTAATTTCTCAAACATTCCCCCACAGTTTTGTGAATACAGAAGGAGAGACCCTTCTAGAAGTGCAGAGGTTGAAACCATGCATAATATTTCTCTAGATAGATGCTTTCTCAATTTTCACGTACATACACAGACAGCTGTCATAGTCTCTAAGTCTTGGTCAGAGACTCCTCAATATTTTTTACTGAGATCCTTCAGAAGAGGGATCAGCTTTCTGCAATGTGTTACTTGCTGCTGAACGACCGATGAAGGTTGGTGGCATGTGACTCCAGATCCAGTGCTGAGGTTTTGCTAGAAGGGTTTTACACTCAGAACTTTCTTTACATTTAAATGTTTAGTTGAAAAAGGTTTCCTATTATGAAAATAAGGAATACATTTTTTATAATGAGGGTGGTGAAACACCAGCCCAGATTGCCCAGAGAGGTGGAAGATGCCCCATCCCTGGAAACATCCAAGATCAGGTTTGATGGGGCTCTGAGCAACCTGATCTAGTTGAAGATATCCTTGCTCATTGCAGGGAAGCTGGACTAGATGACCTGTAAAGGTCGGTCCCAACACAAACTATTCTATGATTCTAGACTATGATTCTGTTCTATGACTCTGTTCTAAAAAGCATACATTAGGAAGTATGATCAAGGCACACAAAACAGAGCAGATTAGATAACCATCATCAATGAGTAGACATCCATCTTCATTTATGGAACGTGTAAACACGGTGAGAGCATAGTGTGGCTGAAAAGGATTGAGGAGAAACTGAGGCAGTATAATATCAGTTAAGACTAGGAGTCTATGTAAGATATTCCTTGAAATCCCACATCTCTGTTTTTAGAATTATTCTCTTTTTTCCAATCAATCAGAGTTTCCAGGCTCACCAGTTTTCACAGTATGTGATTTAACAACAGAGCACAGTGTGGTTTTCTTTTTTTATATGCAACCTTCAAGGATTTTTAAAAAATGGAAACAGTGCTTAGACCCAATCAGAGAGTGAAGCTCATACTGTGTGGCAGGTTGTTCAAATCTGGCACAAGATAATAAACCCCTGCCATAAGCAGCAGGGAGACAACAGGTACGTATTAAAGAAGGGAGAATGGTTGGTTGGAGGGCAGGAACAAGCAATTCAAAGATGGCAATGGGAGGCTTTAATTCTTAAAATAAATCTGGGATTAAGTCTTTTCTGGAGAATAGCACTACACGAGTAAAGTGAAACTGAACTGCAGTGCTTAACCCCAGAAGATGAGAGATGTAAAAACCAAATTCCTAATGTTGACCACTAGCAAGAAACGGCAGTAAATTTCTAGCTATGAGCCTAGGATGGTGCTGTGAAAAACTCTGATGACATTTGATGCAGTAAATGAGACTGGAAGGTAAATTCAGAGTCAACATTTGCCCTGGGGCTTCTGACAAGTAGATGTAAACTGATGGTCATCAGGATCCTCTGCCAGGGGAAGAGCATGTCTTAAGACATGTTGAAATTGAATTATTATTGGATAAATTGAGTTATAAGAAATTAGTGTCCATGTGTGCAGTCCTTTGAACTGAAAGCACAGTCACCCTGTAAGGAGAAAGGAACAAAAATCTGTGGGTGTGTCTCTGGGCAGGCAAGAGCTAGGACCTATGATTTTACTTGCAAAGCTGAAGAGCTTAGTGTTGGGAAGCAAAATGTCATCTAGTGAATGTGGAGAGAGGTGAGTACGCAAGAAGATTTCTGAGTCCTACAAACACAGGCCATAGGAAGGACCAGCCTCAGCTTGCCCAAATATTTGTTCCTGCTGCAAAATAGTTTCTGTAAGATCTGTACATCGGAATAACAGGAACATGTGGCACTTCTCTTACAGAGCAGGTGTTCAAAGTTCTCCAGTCTCCCAACAGTCACGATCTCATTTCTGGTTCATAAAAAGCTTGTTTAATCTTTGTTTTTACAAAGCTTTCAGTTACTGTTTCAGAGCTTTGTTAAGCTGAGAGTTATTGGTGATACAACATAAGGAAACTTGCAAAGTTCCTTTATTTTTTTGAGCAATTGTTTATGGGTGAAAGTCTGCAAAGACAAGTATCATTGATCTTGTGTCATTCTCTGTACATGAGCCAGAAGTTTAAATTAGATTTTGATCCCATGCATATATATGCATTTATGTATTTATGGATTAATACGTTGATATATGTATACATTTATATATTTTAAATTTATATTTATACCATGTGAAGAGCCCTACCTTGTAAACGTTTTAGTTACAAAAGTTGATTTAGAACTGCATGAAAAAAATATGACCTCTATTTTTCTCTTTGCTTTTCATTCAGAGAAGTACAATGATTTCAGCAGGAGTTGCCTCTGATTAAAACTAGTGAGTGTAACAGAGCAGCTTTTAGAAGTAAGGGGAATAAACAGTGAGCTAAAATCACCCAAATGCATTTACTGTTCAAGGTAGGATTTAAAAGTCCTGAGAATCTTATTTATGTAATTTTTATTTCCCGTTAACCCCTTGGCAATAGCTGGTAGGACTCCTGCCATAAGCACTAATGAATTTTGCATTGAATTCTGACTCTTGGCATTTAGGGCTTAATAAAATCTTCTTTTCCTTTATCTGAAAGATTCCTTTTCTGCTAATTGGTGTCAACATCAATCAAGATCAGAGGTGCAAAGAACACTAGTTTAAAGGCCTTTTGCGCATCTGCTTTATACCCCAAGTAATATGGAGCTGTAGGCAGCTTACACATAGAAGTGACAATAAATGTCCTTTCACTCTTAAAATCACAAAGATCTTTGAAACTTTGAAAAAATTGGGTTGTTGCATTCAATGAAACTAAAAGCCATTTCCAGAAGTCTGTCAGTTACAGTCTTGGCATTTGGAATGTGTGTGGTTGTGCTAAATATTTTGCGTAGCTCTAGAAGAGCTTTCTCCAGACCTTCAGGACTGTGGGTGACACTGGGGAGTTCTTTAGAGGAAACTCCCCTGGAAGATGAAGCCTGGGTGACAGCTCCATGCATTTGCTGTCACGAATCACAATGATGTCTAGTATCATTTGTGATAGGCATGTTCAGGGTAATTTGCATTGCTTGTGTAAATTCAACAGATCATTAAAACCTGTGCTTGATTTGGGGCAAGAGTCGAAGTTGGAAGTATGGTTTTAGATGCAGCTGATGGGCAGCACCTTGTTTCCATGCAAGGTGACTGCCCCTTGCTCTGTGCCAGGCTGGAGATTTTGCATCCTGCTGAATTTGGAGCTTGCCTAGGTCATAAGAAAGATCCAGGCAACCAGCGGCTCCAGGTGAATCCCTGCAGAGGCAGTTTGATGCTGCACCAAGTTTTGCGCAGTGTTGTGCTGGCTGCAGGAACTTGGAGAAGGGAGCAGCAGCCCATCAAAATCAGTTGCAGGGTTGCAATAACTGCTCCTGATGTCTTGTGGGCTTTCAGAATATTGGGGTTTGTTTAGACAAGCCATGAAAGGAAGATGTCAAAGAACAAAACAGCACACCACGGGGCTGTCCATTACACATAGACTCCACCCAAGCACTGATCATCTCCTTCAGGTCCTGCAACAGCCGAACAGAAGTATAATAATTACTGGCAAGGACCACAGTCCCTACCCTCTACAGTAATGAGGTGTAGATCTGTGTGTATGCAAAGACCAAGTCTGGAGGAGCGGACTGGGAATGGTGGTTTGTAAGGAATGTAAATAGTTTGAGGGTGGCAGAGCCCTGGAATAGGCTGCCCAGAGTGTGTGGAGTCTGCTTCCCTGGAGATCTTCAAAACTTCCCTGGATGTGTTCCTGTCCAACCTGCTCTGGGTGACCCTGCTTTGGCAAGGGGTTGGACTAGATGATCTCTAAAGGTCCCTTCCAACTCCTACCATTCTGTGATTCTGTGATTCTGTGAATGGCTTTTAGTCATGACCAAAGCCTGTTTGTCTGCCTAATAGCTCGTGGGAAGTGCTGATGACCCTGTGCTTGTGCCCAGACCACCCTCAGCCCCAGCAGATGCACAGAAGAGTCATAACAGCAAAGCAGAAGAGGGTAAAGACTGACTTTCAGAGAACACATCTCTTGGTCACTAGGGCTGCACGCGTCTGCTAACTATTCCTGTGGGTGGAAAGAAGATTTAATTGCATGCATCTTACTGACTTTTCATTGCCTGATGCACCTTCTTGATCCAAAAGGCTTCCTCACCTCCATGAGAGCAGCCAGGACTGTTTCAAAGGATTGGCATCCCCTGCCAGGGGATTCCCACATCCACCAGTCTCAGTGCAGGAACATGCAGTTCAGAGTTGAGATGATGTGTGGAAATTCGAATGCCTTAATAGGAACAGCAGAAAGCTTCACCTAAGAGTGATGAGTCTTGCTCTATCCTCTGCATAGTCAACATATTGCTTAGTAAAATTTAAGTGGAGAAATTTCTCTACTCCTCTCTAAATCTCTACACACCAAATCAAGGCCAGAGGAAGACAAAGAACACATTTAAAAGTGGATCTATTTGGACCTAGTTTTTTTTTTTTCTTTGAAACAAGGGTAAATGATATGCAGGATCTTCCCTTCCTTTCCCATGGCTGAGCTGGGGAAAAGTGCTCTTGTTCACAGAATTGCTGTGAGACTGAAGTCAATGCTGAGAGGACCAGGGGCAACAAACAGCAAATTTTCAGTCCTCCCATGACACCTTGTGGCTCACGCTGCTGCACAGCTCATTGAACTGTAGCATCAGAGTAGCTTGACCTTCCTACCCAGTGAAGCCTAAAATGAGAGAGTGGGGACCTTCATCGTGTCTGCTTTGTTATGTGCAACGGTGTCTATAATGGAAGAATACACAAGGAATGGACAAACATGTACGTAGAATCACAGGATCATTTGGGTTGGAAAAGACCCTTAAGATCCTTAGATCCAACCCTTAACCTAACACTGCCAAGTCCACCAATAAACCATGCCCCAAACTCCCACGTCTGCATGTCTTGGCAAAACCTCCAGGGATGGTGACTGAACCACTTCTCTGGGCAGCCCTGCAGACAGTTTTTACCCAGTGAAGAGTACCTGTCCAGGTCATGAGCTGCCATAATTTTCTCCCTGCATAACCTCATGACAACATTGTAGTTTTCCTTAGTTTCCTGCCCCTTCTTTCAAAGTTCATAATCTCTTTTTTTTTTTTTTTTTCCTCCTGAGCTCCAGCCAAAGCTCTCTGTTCAGCCAGGCCAGTCTTCCCTGTCAGATTGTCTTTCAGAACCTGGGAATGGCCTATTCTTGTGCCTTTAAGATTTCTTTCCTAAAGAATGTCTAGCCTTTCTAAACCTCTTTGCTGTTCAGGATTGCCTCCCAAGGGACTCTGTCAAGCAGACCCCTAAATAGGTCTTCTGGAACTCCAAGGTAGAAGTTCTGCTAAACTCTCTCCTTACTTCTATGAGAATCAAAAACTCTTATGATTTCATGATCACTATGTCCAAGGCAGCCTCTAACCAACACATCACTCTCACATCCTTCTCTGTTTGCAAACAACATGTCCATCTACTTCTCAGACCCCTTGATGCTCTTTAACCTCCTCACCTCCTCCCAGACCTCTGTCACCAGGCGGAGGAGGTCCTCTGCCTGGGTGCACCTCCCACAGGTGTGCTCACTGCTGACGTCCAGCACTGGCATAAGAGCAGGGACACCTGAGTGGCAGCATGTTCCCATTGGAACCCTGTCTGGGAAGCTGCATCAGTTGTGGTGGGTACAGAGTTTAGAGAGGACAAGGCCTTCTTCCGGATGGATATCACTGATCCCTGGTGGAGCTGGCAGAGTTACAGCACCCTTCCTGTGTGCCCTTCCACACAAACTGTCTTGAACACCCTGTTTGCCTGTCCTGCTCATGGTGCTCCCCAGGGGTTTCTTTTACATGTAAGCAACTTGGCCGTCATTGCTTCTGGCACCACCCAGGCCTCCTCAGCTTCTAGATATCTGCTAAGAAATTCAGTTTTGCCTTCCACGTTCAGCTCAGAGTTAATAGTCAGTTGTGTTAAAATCTGGTGTCAGACTCATTGAAATCTACCACCTGAGACAACTACCATGATCAGGTCACTCTGAGAGAGTATGGAGATTTCACTGAGGATCTAATTAGTCACCAGAAGTGGATCACTTTTATCAAGTTGGACAGGATCTTAATCTGTCTTTCCTGGGCTGGGATTTGAGGAAACATTTCAGAAACGCAGGATCCGTAGTGACATTCCCCAAAGCTCTGGCAGCTTTTTCTTTCAGCCATTGCAGAAGTGACCAGGATGCTATTTGTCTCGTGTTTTGAAGAGAGGTCTTAGCAGCCTGTTATGTTATTCTTAGTGACAATTCTCTATCAAAAGGGAGATGTGGTGAGATAGTCCTTCTTGCCTATGATAAGATGTTCCAAAGAATGCTTCTGCCCCAGTGCCTTCGCTGTTGGCAATACCCCAGCTTCCCAGTTTGTTCCCTTGTTCCTGGGGTTAGCGCAGCTCCGGATGATGTCAAAAGCAGCCTAACTGGTGAGTAAGTGGAGTGTTTTATCTTTGTGGGCTGCCAACCTGGTAAATTTCTCTGGAAAAATGTCTTTTGATGCTACTTCATTACCCGGCTCAATACAAGGCTGCCCCTGGTCAATAGACCAATGGCAAATCTTTTGGTGTCCCGTAGGCCATTGTGCATTTTGAGTAATAGCTGCCTGGGGAGCAAGTTAATGCCAGGAGCGAGCATTGTTTGCTGTAACTCACATGAATAGCTATGAACAGAAAGGCTGAACGTTGCGATGACAACACATCAATAAGCAAAGCCACTTTCTCCACCTTTTGACATGAATTACCTGTCTTGGATACTGCACTATAATCAGCACTTGCATCGCCAGGAGGAAAATAAAGGCCAGTTTGACCTTCTGGAGCAACGGGATCTGTTTTCCTGGGCTGATGAGGGAGTCATTAGTCTGGAAAGTTACTTGGACTGTCAGTAACCTGCTCACCGCGTGATGCACTGCCTTGGCCGAGCCACACCTCGGTGTTTAATCTATACCTTCTGCGTAGGGTGAGTTCTTCAGGGGCTGTTAGCATAAATGAGTCTGCAAGCGTGGTGACAACACACAGAGACTATGCACAAATTCAAAACGGAGCCCTTTGGGGTGGGTCAGCAGCTTGTGGAGGGAGAGAACTGGGAGGAGAACTGGGAGATGCTGGGGTTGCCAGCATCCCTCCTGATCAGCCCGGCCACCTGTGTCGCTGGTGGTGGGGCTGCTGGGGGAAGCAGTGGGGCAGCAGTGGGGCTGCTGCTGCCTTCGAGGGGCAGTCGTATCGCTGGGCAAGACAAAGCAGCCTGCTTTGCCTCCCGTTCACCTTCCAAGCAGATCAGCGCAGTCCTTAGTGCTGGCCTTAGCTATTTCCCTCTTCATTTCACGCATATTTCAAGCAAACAGGGATGACAAAAGTATGCAATTTATTGCAACACACAATGCTGGTAATTTTGCAGGGTCTGAGGCCAGCTGAGCAATATGCAGCTGACCTTAAATTGCTCATTCCCCTTTGCCGTTAAGTAAAAGAATAAATCAATGGGTAATTCCTTTCTCTCAACCCATGCCTCCCCCCGCTCCTCCTTTTTTAAAGCCAGACATCAGTCCTTTTTATTTAGTCATGACAATGCAACTAGTGTGAAGAAAATCTCAGTGTTATGCCAATATGTTTGGTTCTTTTTATAGTGTTAATTAGGTGTCAAAGGTATGCTCAGTGCTTTTCTGAGAAAGACATGATGCCGAGCCAGGAAACTCAGATGATCTTATTTATTTGTTTATTAAAATAGGTTTGGTTTTTTTTTTCTGCAGAGAACTTTTAGCCTTTCCTCTAAAAAACAAACTAACGAGGGTATGTCTGGAGGCCACGGTATGCCGTTGCCCAATAATTGCGGAGTTACCTGCTGCTATATCTCGTCTGAGCAATGCAGCGCAGCGCTGCTGCTTGAGGAGCTGGGAGAGATGTGAGACCATTTTAATCCTTTGCAGTTCTTGCCTGAAGTTCTTGACTAGCAGGGTACTAGGACAAAATGGGGAAGGCTCTTTTTTAAATACATGGAAAATACGAAGGTGGTACTCCTGCTGCTGTTGAACGCAGTCTGCAGTAAGCGCCGCTTAATTTACATTTGGAGGCAGCTCAGAGGAACTGGTTCTTTCTTTCATTTATACATGTACAGCACCTGAATAGGTCCATCTGAATGGCAGCACGCCTTCAGTCCTTCAAAGAAGTGCAGTGGCAGACAGGAAAAGGGACTGCATAATGGCAAAAAGCCCCACCGTGTGTGTCTGAAGTCTCCGATGCTAATGAATGCAATATTCTACGTATACGTGTATAGCCATATGTAGGTATAGTTTTTTTTTTCTACTGCACCTTGACCACGTTGTCTTCCAGCAGCGTGTCTGGCAGCACAGGTAAGGTGAAACTCCTGGAGAGTGTTTGTTCACCTCTCAGGAGCCTGTCCAAGGCAGGAGGCTGTCCTGCCCCCCTGGCTGTGCACGGGACAAAAGGTACAGAGCCAGGCAGGCCCTTTATCTGAGCTATCCATCCGGGAGCAGAAATAGGATTTCTTACCAGCACAGAGAACCATTCTAACGCTAAGAAATAACTCACGGAGAATTAAATTATAAATGTATATGCTGCCCTGAGGGTATGTCAGTTTGTATCACAGGGTATCCATAACCACTCGCTCTCGCGCTGGTGGGCAGGGGAGGCTGGTTAAGCTGCTCTGTGGCAGATGAACTGTTAATATCCGAGGTCCCCTCTAACAGAAAGAGGCACGAGGGCACTATATCAACTTATTGTAATGCAATGAAATGTGAACCACAGTAAAAATAGAAAAAAAAATAAAAATCAGTTTCAGTGAGCAATCAGATTTTGAAATATTTTTTCCCGGTGGTGGAAATTTAATAAAACAACTGGAAGTCATCAGGAAATAATAGAGCATTTTCTGACTAAGGACGAAGGTTTTTTTGGCTTGTTCAGAAAATCTGAATATCATTCTCATCTTTGTTTCAGACAAGCCATGTCACAGAGGCCAGCCACGATTTGGTTTCTCAACAGGCTGATCCTTTTCTCAGACTTCCCTTTGCTTCAGGGCTGGTTAGGCCTTTGATTTCACTCGATATGGCAGTACCTATGGTCTTCTGAGCCTATTATTCTGAAAGATGGACAGTCAACAATAAAAATGAGACAATGTGTGCCAGCAGACCAGCCTTGTGAAGCACAGAGCCACATGGCCAGTTGTCCTTGATATACAGCAGAAGTAGCTGGCTAGTGAATCCCCACTGCTGATTAATCATCTAAAGCGCTGCCGCTGACAGTGTTTTCTGTCACATCATTGTTCTACATGGTCTTTTGCAGGAATTAATTTTACAGAACCAACATCCAGCATTTTATTTATTTTCAATTTATCTGCCATGAATCCCATGAAATTCTCCCTCACTTTCCTTCTTTGGTGGTTTTCCCCCCTCCTACTATGAGATAGATAGACTGAATAACAAGAAACTATTCAGTATTTGGTGGTTTAAGATTTGTCACTCTGTGCTTTAGGACTTAGAATAGGTCTTGCTGGGAAAAGAAGCCACCAGGAACAGGGCTTATTCTCTGTTCAGCCTGACAGGTGTCATCTCATGATGACATTTAAAGGTGGACGAGCCCCATGAGTGAGGGAGTTCAGTCTGGAGTAATCAGTGTCAATGCTGATGAAGATTATTTTTGTCAACTTTATTTATTCCTTTGAGAGATCATTTTATAATAACAGGAAGACTGTAATTTAAATGGTTATGGAGTGTGGGTGGCTGAATTATTCATTCTTTACAGAAGGCAAACACTCCATCGAAACCTGAAAGTGGCTGTCATACAATATCCTCTCTCTTCCCTTCCCACCTTTGGTCACCTGAAACACAAAAGGAATCCTATGGTTCCTTTAGTTAATCTGTAGGGATGGACAGTTAACATCTTCCCCTTTTATTTGAAGAAGACACTTCACCCCTGAGACTTTCCCAGAGACACTCTAATTGGTCATCTTTTCTTTGATTTTAATAAGAAATGGTGAGCAGCGTTTTGCAGCCTGCCTAAGAAAAAGATGCTGAAGTTTATTGCATGGGTCTGCAAAGCACTAAAATAAAGACTTGTGCAGGCGATTTGCAGTGGCTGCTGCTATTTAAATGCAAATGTGTATACAGAACTTTTTCTAGATACCAGTCATCAGATATGCCTTGACTTTTGTCCCTGCCTTTAAATATCTGAGTTTCCTTCCGAGATGCAGCTCCCTTAAAAAAAATACAAACTACAACAACACTCCCAAGTCTGTACATCTAAAGTCGAGATCACCTGTGCAGCTCAGCGTCTCTAAAATGCCTTTCATCCAAGCTGGTCCCACACCTTATCCATATGGCCCTGAGGCCACCGGCTGCTGCTGGGACAGAGAGGCGTGTATAGGGGAATATACTGGCCGTGCCATACTAAATACAGTTGGCACAGCAGCAGCCTCTGTTTTTCCCCCCGTCTCTTCCTCTAGGAATCTTGAATGCATTTAAATAATAAACCTGGGCACATTTCAGTATATCCCCTGTGGAGTCTTTCTATTGAAAACATCCAAAATCCAATAAAATTAGCTGGTGCTTTTGATGTTTGTGAAGTGGCTGCTCACTGAGGCAGCTGGTCTGGGAGTACAATTTCAGCCTCCTATAAAGACATCTACAGAGCATTTCCAATAGTGCTGATATCTGTAATCTCATTGTTGGGTATCCCATTCTGCTCACTAGCACATTATTTATTTAAAAAAAAAAAAAGGGATATTTAGGAGGGTTGGTTTCTCTATTCCTACTTCAATGTAGCATTGATTTACCCTGTGTTTTAGAGAAATCCCTTAACCAAAAAAGTACTTTGAGCTTACAGAAATCTATCCACTTCCTAGGCAAAAATGTTGATAGAACTTTATAAACCAGGTTTTGTTTCAGCTTTATTAAGGAGGGAAAGTGGTTTCTGCGTCAACAGAGTGAAAACTCCGAAATACTAGAGTTCAGGCTTTTACCTTAGTAATGCTGCTCCATTCACATCTCCCTGCAGAAGCAAATGGAGAAGGACAGCAGATTCTCCAGGTACTTTTCATGACTGCAGACCCAGCCACAGCTGGGAAGAACAACAACCTCAGAGCCCTTTAGGATTAAGTTAACATGCAAAATAAGCTTATGTGCTGTGCTTTACAAAGCACACCCTTTCTGGGGTCTCAGGTCAGGGCTGGTGAAATACTGGGACAAACCCTGCAGAAATATTTATATCTTCATTTAATTTTCACATCAGGCACAACTGCAGATTAAAAATAGGAGTCAAAAGACAATAGAGGTTCTCAGCCAAATTAGTGTTGTCAGAAAGAACAGACTCGTTCAGCGGTCGCCACATTAACCATTGGCCCCAGTCAGTTTTCCATTGAGCAGCAGGCGTTTTTCCAATTTTCTAATACGTACTATTGCCTTGGCAAAGAGTAAATGGGATCTGGTGCCAGGACACTTGTATCTAGAGCATACTTTGACTCCTTGCTGTATTTGCAGAATTTTCAGGTACACATCATTAATCACAAAGCTTGTCCTTCTTCTTGAATTATTTAATACAATATTGGAGCAGTTCTGAATTATTTAAAGCAATATGTGAAAGGTTCTCTGTGATATACATGCAGAGATTTTTAAGAACCTTGCTAAACAGACTTAAATTGCCAGAACCTAATATCAGCTCCCCACGTTCCACAGCCCTAACTCAAAGAGGGAAAGAAACAGCATACTCCTGTCCAATAGCCTCCTGATTTACCTTAAAATTTACTGCAACTGTTATAAATAAGTAAAATGATTTTAATCTATCTTATCGGAAGCTGCTCAAAACATGACAGGGAAAAAGAAAAGGCCCAACACATTGTAATTTGGTACCAGAGGAGAATGGAAAAGCCAGAAGGTTTATTTGATCGTCCTGAACTTGTGAACCAGGAATAGAAATTACATGGAAACAAATTGTCTTCCCAAGTGCCTTGATCTTTCTTTTCTTCTGGAGAGACCAGGAATGAAAGAGTAACTTTTATAATAATGAATCTGTGATCATTCTTCCAGATCCATTAACAGTGGGTAACGTTCCTTGGGACTACTTGAGAAGTTCATTCAGCTCCTTAGTCACACCCACAATGTCTGGACCGTGCTCTTCCATGGAAATTTTGCTCCTCAGCTGCAAAGTTCAGTCTCATGAGCAAAGCTACTACTTCTGCTGTGCAGGCAGGTGCTCTCAGATACTTTCTGAAAAGTTCTTTCTGTTGTGCTTTTGCAGTGTGAAAATCCATTCAGACCACCCGATTATGGACATAAGGGGTGACAGACACTCATCAGCACCCTGCTTCCACAACCAAGCTCGAGGCTGAACGGCCCATGAATCTGTACCATAGATGAAGCTGGAGAGGTCAAATCAGTCAAAAATCAGTCAAATGGCAAGATAGGTGAGGGATGATGTCCAGCCACACAGCAGAGTTCTCCCCTGGATGTACCATAACGCTCCAGTTACATCTGTGATTTCCCACCCAGACACCACCTGGGTCACCAGTGCAGAGCACTCCAGGAACCAAACCCAAAGTTGGGCAGCAAAACGAGACTTGAGTGTAGCTTCATTCAACCCACTCCTAAATAGTGGTTTAGATCCAGACCTTGTAGCCATGACCTTATTTTGGGGTGATAGCTACGCTTTTCCATGGAAATGGTTCTGCTCTTCCCCCTCATCACAAAGATGGGCTGGGGGAGACTCTTTTTACAACAGAGAAGGGAGAAGTGACAGCTGAGAAATTCTCAGCATGAAGAGAATCAGTTCCTGCATCCTTGCTCCTCTCTTCCTCCCCTTTGGTTACACAGTCATTTGCTAGGATAGACAGGGACCAGCTCTTTAAAGGCCCTTAGAATTAGGACCTTATAGAACTGACTATGCCAGGTGACCCTAACCAGAGCTGCAGTCTCAGCTGGGCTGTGCACTCAGGCACATCAGCAGACACGCTCAGGTGATGTTCTTGAAACCTTTTGTGCCAGTCATGCAGGTGAACTGAGATTTCCTGCTGAATCCTTCCCTTCAACTTGACAGAGAGAAGCTGGGATTCTCCTCCAGCCACAGGATTGCAGGAGCTGCAGCTTTATGTGTGAGTGTGTCCAGCCATCCTTTAACCTACATCAAGGAGCCATTTTCAATATGAACACTATTTTCCCTCTGTCTCAAAGTAATTTATCTCTGAAAAAAAAAAGCCTGGTCAGTTTTCCCTGAAAAGTACGTAGCGTTTCCCCCATTGTTAACCTTAAAATATTGCAATTAAGTGGTGAAGAAGGGCAGAAGAGGGATTACTGGCATGTATTTTTTTAGCCAAGTAATCACAATGGAAGCATTCACCTTTCCACTCATTTCAAGATGGCCATGAACTTATTATATAGCCAACTCTAACACACAAGGATAATATATGGTGGTGAATCATTCTAGTTTATCCATTCAACTTGCCCTATGAGTTTACAAGGGCTTAAAATCTATTTGCTTTTCACATCGTTTAGCCTTGATTTAAAGGTATGACAGAAAATAAGGGGATGCTATACTTCAGTGTCTCTATGTGGAGTAAAGCACATCATACATTGTGGCTGATGCTTCTGCCCTAGTGTGTATGTGGAGTTGTGACTCCGTGTGTGTAAGGGACAAGAACACACAGCTCTGTGCCTGAGCAGAGAACAGGCACAAAACATGGGGGACTTTACCCGCTCTGTGTCCAGTGGTTTGTTTTTTGGAGAAACGAGGGCCAGGCAGTCCCACCACACCTCCACCCCGAGTGCTGCTGGGACTGTGCAAAGCCTCAGGAGGCCCTTGTACTCGAATTTCTATACCTAGAAAAGGTACAGAATTATTCTGGGATAGATGAAAGTGTCTGGGGGACAGTTCTGCCCAGTGCTTTGGGCTTCCACTGCTCTGGCGTATGCCCATTTTTGATAATTTCTTTTATAATATCATATAGAATAAAGTGCTCTCCTTCCTGATTCTCCCCCCCCCCCCCAAGGTTTGCTGGCACTGAATCAAGTAGATTTTGCCCCGTACTGGGCACCTCCAGTCCTCCTTTCAGTGCCACATCGTCTTTACTTCATCACAAAAGTCAACGAAGCAGTGCCTCGTCTGTACTGAAGACAGTGTAATCACACCACAGGTACAGCTGGCTTGTATTTCTTTCATTCCTTTTTTCAGCTTTTCCCATAATCTTTGGTTTAAACCATTTTATTACAATTTTAAAACTGGATGACGTGTTCAGTGGTCATCACTTTATGTCTTGGCTGTTGAAAAATGGCTTTATGAATACATTATTTTTGTTTCATGGATATTCATTCTCATTACTTTATTTCTTTGAAATCAGCTTTGCATTTGTAGAACTTAAGAGCTGTGTCCTTAATCTTAACACCCTTATAAAGATTTTCAGTCAGTCACTTATGTTAAACCAGAGCCCACAATATCCACCATAAAATTGTTTTAAGGGCAATGTAGACTGTTTCAAAGACAAACATAGAGCAAAACATTTTTTACTCATATTTTTATCAGCTTCTGGAAAATTTTAATTGTCTGCTTTTTTGGAAGAGATGTGTTTGGGTTTTTTATGCAACATTATTTTTCCTGCAGAGCATTCTTTGAGGTACACAAAAACAATAATACAGAGATACCCATCTTCTTGTGCCATTATCATGGTACTTCAAGACTTCTTTGAATTATTTGTGGTGCTGTAAGGATTAGAAGGCTCTCAGTTAGTACAGCAGGGTCTTTCTTTTAATGCAGACACAGCTACTGCTGTTTATTAAATGCTTTCAATAAGATAGCACCGTCACAAAGAAACAAAAGGCTTCCCAGTCCTTATTGTCACTGCAAATTTTGCATCCTACCGCAGCTCAGGGTCTGTTATCTGTTGCAGCATTGCTTTCTTTTCACTGCCAAGTGAAATATTTAGGGTAAAATTCTGACATCTTATTCACCTCCTGCAATAACTTCTTCTTCCACCAAAATCAATACGACTACTCAAAGGATAAAGAGTTACATGATATGTCTGAGGTAGGCAGAATCCAATCCCTCAGAATTTATCCGTGTTTCTTTCCCTTTTAGTCTGCTTGGCCAAGCTTCATTAGAATTCCCATAAACCAGCATGCTGCTCCAGCCCACGTGAAAATGCTGCTGTTACCAGGAAAGCAGTATTCAAAACAAAACTGTAGCTCCTCTAAAGTAAAAGACAGAGAAATAGAAAGGGAAACAATTTCAAAAGAGCCACTAATTTAGTTATCAACGAGCCGCAAAATCCATATGAAGCAATTATTTTGTTGAAAAGCAGGGAAGGAAATTGCGCTACAGTCATTTCCACATTGTCATTCAAAACGGAAAAAAAATCTTAGGGTGGGAAGTTTGACAAAGTTATGGTGACCTGCAGCTTTTATTTGGTATTTATTTGTTATATATTATTAATAAAAGTATATTAGGATAAATATTTTAATAGGTCTATTTACCTCTCTAAGTTGAGAATCTGCTATTATGGCTTTGTCCAAAGCAAATGTGCCTAGAAAAGAGACTACACATTGAACTGGCATATGCTGGCACTGCTGATGTCCCTCAAGGAACCTTCTTTAACTTTTACAGCTTTCTCTGCTTTCGTGCCTGAAGCTGTCTCCAACAAATCACAGTAACTTCCTCTACAGGATTTTGTACCCCAAATCCAGCCAACCACGCGGACTCCAGGTCCTGAGACACCAGAAATCCATAGCAGAGCTGCGGAATTCCCACGTGCCACTCTCAGCGTATGTGTTCACAGGCAATTGTAGGGAGTTTTTACCTTTCTGCCTTTTTCTCACGTGAGCTGGAAGGGTGAAGAAAGTGCTTCAGAGACCTGAGCAGAGAAGACATAAGACATCCCAGTCTGGGGAGCCATACAATTCTGTTCAGTTGAAGATACACTGAAAGAAATAAGCCTTAGCTCTCTTAATTTTTATTTATTTATATATATATATATATATAAATTCTTATTTTAATGAGGACATGTCACATTATTAATGCAGTGGGAGATAAAAATTCCAAACTCCAGCAGATAATTGGGTGCAGAGTTGCATGGCACTGTGCTCTGTTTTGCAATAAGGATGTGACAGATGGAAGAGCTACTGCAGACCTTGTGTGTACTCCTTCGGCAGAGTGAACAGGAATGTTTTAAACACTCAGAGCCACAAAACATTTAGCCATCTCCCCTAACCTTAATCAAGACAGGTTTAGTCTACAGGAGGGGAGTGGAGGAGCTCTGAGCCCTTCTGAGCAGGCTGATTGCCCTCATAAACTCATAATTCCTGCTTACCTGCCTGTTCTCCTCAATGGTCTTAGGTTTAGAAGTTTGTTCTGTGCTGCTAAAGCCTCTGATACAGCTGTGGTTGATGACTGTGTCTGCTAAACCTGGTTACAATATAATTAAATAATAGTGAGCAATGAGGATGTGGCTGAAGCCAAGAAGACTGGTGGAAGCTGGAAGTCTTTTGTGTTTAGCCATTAGCATGAGAAAGCTGGGGATGTGCACCCAGTCACTGCCACAGCCTTCCAGAAACAGAGCTTGAGTTCCATGTTGCAGAATCCTGGATTTGTAATTAAGATCAATGACTAATCATTTTAATGAATATGGTCCCAGATCACACTGGGAAATTTTGCACAATTGTGTCTCAATGTTTCAGTTTCCTTTACAGAAAGCAGGGAGGGTAAAACTCCCTTTTTATAATTCTTTGTTTCTTCTCCTCCAGTAAGCATATCGAGGCAGGACCATGTTCATGCAGCACCTGCACCAGTAGTGACCTGGACCCAGATGCAGAGTTTAGATGATGATGTAATGAGAG
The DNA here is from genome assembly GCA_025769975.1 of Gallinago jamesoni. Lineage (NCBI taxonomy): Eukaryota > Metazoa > Chordata > Aves > Charadriiformes > Scolopacidae > Gallinago > Gallinago jamesoni. The sequence continues at coordinate 145,856,673 of JAOQGH010000012.1, forward strand.
ACAATGACAACAGATTTGCTTTCCAGCTTCTTGATTACATACTGCTATGAACTTAATACAAGCAAGCTAGGTTATGGATGTGGGGCTTCTGGTTTCTGCTGCTGGTCAGGATGCAGAAATGCAGAATCGTGATAAGAAGGAGTTAATAACAAAGACCAGGTTAATTGAACTCTGGAACTGTTTTGATGAGCACTTGTTCAAGTTCTAAGCAACGGTTTTGTGAGTACTTTTTCTTACCTGAACTAGTTCATCCATGGCTTCCTGGGAAACTTATTGTACTGTGTCATTCAGCACCAGAGCACAGCAGTGTTTTTCATGATCTATAAAATAATCAGTGTTTTTACCAGTTTATCTTGTCTTTCACATAGCAAAGATGTGCATTCCCAAGGTGCCAGATGTTTACACACCCAAGTAGGTGAAATGTAGTAGAAAAGGATGTCATTTTGATGACTGTTTTTATAGCATATTCCTACCAGTGTTCATTCGAGCATCTGGGATGACAGTAGTAAATAATGCTTACTGCTCCTATAGAATAGTACATGTTTAAAATGAAATTTTAGTAGTGGTAGTTTTAGAGTTCTCTGAAAAAGTGAATATGTACCAAAGGGAGAAAGTTAACCCTTGACTGTGATAAAACCATAGCAACCCAAGAAGTGTTGTCTGGGGAGTAACTCTCATTTAGAAAAATAATAAAAAATACTACTGTGAGTAGGTAAAATTAGATGTCAAAATGGACTCCAGGGAAATTATTGCTGGGGAAAAACTAATTGATTAATTTCTCACTAAAGATAAAACTTGACATCTGATTTGGGTAAATACCTACATTCAGGAGAGACCTTAGTAAAATTTAGTAGTTATTTTACTGATTTGTGAGAATTAAGACACCTGCAATCCAACCTGATGTTACACTGCTGTCAAGATACTACAGAGAGGTGGTTGTCTCCATAGTTTTCTCTACCTGATATTTCAGAACAGACTGACATTTCAGGCTGGGGGTGGTTTTGAGGAAATATGGCTGGTATTTGAGTCAACATTGTTATCTGCCGTCTAAAATGTACAAAGAAAAAAACTTATCATCAATATTTTTCATTTTTTCTGCCACAGTAAGACCATTCACTTGTTTCCTAACCCCCTCCTCCTGGTACGGGATGCTGGATGCCAAACGCTAAGACCTTCCTCCCCTCACTATATAATGCAAAACTCTGGTCTAAAACCCTCAGAGAGAAAAATGAATCGTAAACCAGTGGAATTAAACACAACACGTTAAATATACATTTTGGAGCATAAGGGATGAAAAGATAAATATTAAAAGTCATCCCAATAATAGCAATGCATAAGATATCTGATGATTCCCAGAATATTTTTAGAAAGCAATGCATTGCTGCAGTGTGCAACTGAAATATCACCCACCCAGTGAGACTCCAGCATAATTAAGCAATGATTAATCAATACTTAACTAAAGAAATTAAGCTCAGGAGAAACAATTAATTGAAGTTAAGTGAACTTTGACAGCTCATATTAAACTAAGGCTCTAATTAACAAAAGCATTGTGCATCCTCTAAATGGAGGGACGTGCAGGCTTCAGGTGCTAAGGATGGGGCGAATGTTACCCTGCAGATTTCTCGGTGCTGAGGAGTCACTGATGGAGAGCTTCATTGCAAGGCTTCGAAAGGAGAAGCTGATTTTTCTTTGGGTGTCCAAGATGCTATTTGGTGGCTTGTATCTAAGATCTGGCACGAAAGGTGGTTATCTGGAGGGACAAATGCAGTGCCTCCTGGTAGGGTTTGCAGCCTGGCCCCAAGTACTTCAGGCTTGTACAATGCAGGACCAAGCTGCTGGATGGGGTGGGGAGGAACCACCTTGAGCCCATGCCATTGCTGGACTCCACAGTGGTGTGGTGCCTTGGCCTTGTACACCACTCAAGGTCTTCAAGCTCTGCACCCTGCCCTGTGCCACTGCAGCAGTGCTTCCCAGAGCCTCTGGGATATATTTTACCCCTTTGATGTTCTCATGCTGTTGTTTCCCTGCTGTTACTCTCACAGCCTTGCCCCCAAAATTCCCAACTGTGGTTTTGTGGTGGTTTCTCACGGGAAGATGATTCCATATTCCTGGAATATATGATTCCTGGAGTATGATTCCAGGAGCTGCGGCCGTGGAGAGCCCAGGCGGGAGCAGGGTGTCCCTGAAGGACTGCAGCCCGGGGCAGGGCCCGCGCTGGAGCAGGGAGAGGGGTGAGGAGGGAGCAGCCGCCCAGAGGGGCTTACATGGCCAGACTATAGCAATTTTCACCTTTTTCTCTCTTCCCTTCTCTTGTGTTTTACTGATGAACACCATCAGCTATGGACCCAGCTAATAAACCTTTGTGCATGTCTCGATATCTTTTGTGCCAATCTCAATATCTTTTGTGCCAACCTTTATCATGAAACCACAGAGTTGGGGTAGCTGGTCTAATCTTCATGGAAAGACTGATTTATTATCTGGGAGACCAACCTGTTGGAGAGGAGAAGAAGAATGCAGGGAAGAGAAGAGCTCTAATCTACCACTGTCATCTCTTGGTTCTCAGGAACTAAAATGGCACTGGTTCTGTTTAAAGTAGCCAAGCCATGTCCTCAAGCCCAGACCGATGATGAGTTCTGGGCTCTGGACCCAACTCAATCAGTGCAGACGGCAGGCTTTTCTAACCACTGCTAGTGAAGCATGCCAGGGAGCAGTCACGTAAGCAGTTTATCAGACAGGAGAGGTGTGTGGAGGCTGGTATCTCTCCACTTGGGGCTGAGTAGTAGCCAATCATCTCTTCTGCCTGCCCAGCCACAAGATGATGTCTATCTACAGCCTTGAAGGCTGTCCTTGACACCAAAGATCACGATGCCCAGCAAGAGGAAGAGCGCAGAGTATTCTATGTCAGCACTCCCCAGGGTAACATGGAACAGGGATGCACCTTGGGGGTCCTGTAAGGGGCAGAAATAGGGGATAGGGCCTGATCTCAGACACATTCACCCGAGGGGACTAATCCTCTCTAAAGGGATAGTTCTTTTCCTTGTTTTTAGAGACACTGGAGAGCAACACAAGTCTGAAAACATGGAGAGAAAAAAAAAAAAAAAAGAAAGAGAGGAATGATTGGCTAACAGGTTAATTGCTCTGTTAATTGCTTTGCCTCTGGTGCTCCCATCCCTGAGGAGAAAGGCCCTGAGGGTTATCTGAACCTGTGCTACTTCCCCTCAATGAAGAGCTATTATCTTCCAGGCAGCGGCTGCCAAGTGTGGATGTCACAAGCTAGTCCATTTGTAATAATGGATAAGCATGAAGTTGGACTTCATCCCTGGGATTAGCACTCAAATTAGGAGCTGACGTACCCTTCTCTTCATGGATTGGGTCTCACTTTGCAATAGAGTGAATGTTGGAGTCTACCACACCAAAGGTTTGGTCCTGAGCCCAACTCCACTGCTGGAGCTTATCTGAAAGCCCTTGTTGTTCATCTATGGGTCTGATGTTCCTCTTGTTGAGGCTTCTGAAGGATTGCTGTGGTCAATGGAATTATTCTGGGTGCTCTGCAGGGAGATGGCAGCGTTTCTCCGGTCTCATTGACCAAACCTGGGTAATCTGATCCAGTGAGTCCCATGCTGCGGGGGGATAGAGAAGTACTTTGAGTTAAGTTACATGTAGCTGGTGGAGGTAACAGAGCGGTCTGCTGATTTGAAGCCACAAAGGAGGAAGAGCAAGCTGAGAACTTGTAACTGTTTTGCCCTTTGAGTAGTGATTGTACATCAATACCTTGGAGCTCCAGTTGTGCCAGGGTACCCATCCTGAAGAGTATCTGCAGTGTGGGGGAAGGAAGAGGTTTACCCTGTAGAAAATTCCACATCCTAATGAGAAGAAGGAAGAAAACAAAGGAAAAACACATCCCCTCCCCCCAAAATACAGGGGGTAAAGTGACTTGCCTGTGGTGACACCATAGGGCAGTAGCAGGGTGAGGAAGCCCACCCTGTGCTGTTCCTACTGAAGCTCTCCGTTAAGAGTGCCTGACCAGGTGTATGATGTGCAAAGTGCGTGTGGGTGCGGTTTCCCAACCAGCTGTATAAATGTGCATTATTGCTGTGCTCCTGCCTGCCATATTTCTTCTTCTTTATTCACCAAGTGGCGGGAGCTGTCTCCGGCTCATCAATCAAACCCAGGAGCGATGATTTCCAGATGTATTTCTACTTAGTGAAAGAAATTCATCCTTAGGCTAAAGGACAAAGCACAAGGCCTAAGTGTTATTTAAATGGCTCATAAAGCACGTGCTGGCTCTTTAGCCAGAGTGAAAATCGCCCTTTGCTAACACAGGAAATATCCTGCTTTCCTCTGCCTACCCCAGTCTTTTCATGATGATGAATCTTTCCTCTTGTTCCCCATTATTTCTGTAAATGAGAATATGCTGTGGCATTTCTGAGGTTGGGCTAATTAAATCAGCTCTTTCTTATCTCATTGATCTGCATTTTAAAGCTGAGCTGATTAAGGATGAGAAACTATATTTGATTAGAAATATGTTTTTGCTGGTTAGTTACATCAAAGGGTAGATTACAGGAGAGCAGAGGAGCTGAACTTACATGGTTACTGTTCCTTCTGGTTGTTAAAAGGAAATAAAAATAATGTGAAATAAAAAACAAACCCCGAGATACATTTCTTACCCATATTTTTTCACAGCAAATGACAATACCTTTATTTCATCTTCTGGAAAAAATTAATAAAATGTACATGAGACTATGCTGCAGAGGAAACATTTCCATAGGCTGTGCAATGCTATGGACAGTGCCTTGACTAACGTTGGGCAGAAACCACACTAAAATCAGCAATTTCTTCCCGGTGTTACGGGTGGTATCAGCAGAGTCATCCAACACCCAGGACCAACCCCTCACCTGGGCTGGCAGGCAGGGCAAAGGCTCAGAGCAGGGCCCCGGCTGGTCCTCTGAGCAGGCAAATGGCTCAACTGTTGTGCACTCTTTGTGGCATTTCCAACTGGAATATCTTTATATATCATTAAAGGAAGAGAATGTTATGCCCAGTGTGATTACCTGAAAAAGTTCTTCATTAAACAAACAACTTCAAGGATGCCTCAGCTCAGAGGAGGCTTTCTCATAGGAAAGGAAGACAGGGAGAAGAACAGAGGGTAAAAGCTCCTGACTTCATTTCTCTTCCTCTGAGTTTTCCAAGAGCACTCAGTGCCATATTTTGCACCACAAATTTGAAGATGGCAAGGAAAGCAGCTCTCATGTGACCTCCTGTGCTGCACCACCACGCTCCTAATGTCTCCTCAGTAGGGTTGGGATTGAAACGGTGGCTTGATTCTTGAAGCCACTGTTGAGCTATAGCTGGAGACGGGGCAGAGCCTCTTAGACCTCCCTCCTCCAGACCACTCCAGTCTGCGCTTCTCAGTGACTGTAGGGAGGTTCCTCCTCTTTGTCACCTTTGTACCCACACACCTTCATACACTCTGCTCGGTTTCTTCTCTTCACCCTATCATCTCGGGCTTCACCCATGGTCCTGACCTTAACTAAAATGGTATCTAGTAGAAGCAGTTTGTTGCATTCATTCGCTGTGGCCAGCATCCTGATGATGGTCTAGTGACTCATTTTGTCAGTAGCTTAAACAGCTTCTCTGGAAGAGCTTGTTGTAAGCTGGTGTCAGGATACTCACATTCATCGCTTGGCTCTGAGGTCAAGCAATCAGAACAGGAGTTAGAGACAGTAGAGAGGATCCCATAGATCTGGCATGTTCATGTGGAAAGGCAGCATAGCTATGATAAAACATGGGCTAGGAGAAGAGAGAAGTGAGTATTACTCCTGGAGTAATGCTATGCGATATTATGCTTTATTAATGAAATGTAATAAATAAGTAGGGAGGAGCAAAAGACCAAAGAAATTTTTTATTTCTGCTTCCTGGAGAAAGAGACTGTGGTTAGGAATAAGACACAGAAAACAACATTAACCATTGTCCCTAGAAGATCAGCCCTAAGTACTTTTCTGAATAACAAAAGCAGGAATGAGATTCTCTCTCTAACTGTGCCCCCCTCCTTCCCTCATTTTACTTGAAATGATCATGTGAGGGGATTGTAAATGTGCAAGTGTGTAAGAATTCTGGCAAGTTTCACGTTTTCTACTCAAAGACAGTAACAGATGAGGATGGCAGCCTAATTGCAGGAAGATATTTATTAAAAACAACATCACAGACATCAAGATCGGTATGTCCAGAAGCAGCTTTAGACCTACTCCTTAAAATGTGATCAGATCAAAAAACATTGAAAACTAATTTGTGCATTAACTCTAACCATCAAACAGAGTGAGAATGGTCAGCTCATCTGGCTCAGGATTTCTGAAGTGTCTGATCCAGAGACAAACAAAACTAAATGTTATCAATTCATGGCTTATCAATTTTCATTCTTGTCACAAATGAGGTGGTGCAAGGGCTTATTTATTTACTGTGAAGGAATACAGGTTTTTATCTTTAAATGAGAATTAAAGAAACTGTCTGCAAAAGATTAATCACAGTATGCCATGATGAGATTTGATAAGCATGAAATGCATGTAGGAGTTATATTTCTATTTTTGCAGTGGTTGTATTTGCCTGTTTTGCTGCTCGGAGAGATAATAGCAGCTCTAGTGGCATTACTCTTGAAATCTATGAAATTTCCCTTGACCCAGAAGAGACCTTCAAGGAATGGGGAAAATGATGAAGGTGACTCCAAAGCCAGTGAGTCTCCTTCCAGAAGACTGTGATTGCTGTCAGTGGTTGCTTAAGTTAGAAGGGACTGCATGTGCTTAGTCCTTCAAAGAGGTGGATTTTGCATAGCTTATTTTGGTTTTATGTGTTAGGCAATGGGAGTTGCAAAGAAAGTGGTCAGGATGCAGGTTTCGGTGTTTACCTTCAGATGTGCATTTAGTTTTTTCATGTAAAGTGAGCAAGACTTTGCATTTTTGGACTTTGCCATCCACCACTGGAGGTGCATCAATTAAAATATTTATTAAAATGCCAATTCATCTTTGAAACCAATATCTAATCACCTAGCTAAGCTTTCCTTGTTAGATGCCAATTCCACATGGAATTTATTTATAAGTAAACTATTATTCACTTTTATTAACTATATGACAGCAGAATTGATCCTGTTTCAACTCTCCTTAAGTTTCTCTTTAATAGATAAATGCTGCAGCCTACAATCATGGCCTCCATTAAACCCAAATTAAAGGCTTATTTATGATACTCAGTTCCTATCATTTTTTGAACAGGAGGTTAACTTTTAGCCCAAAGCAGTCACATGGTGCCCTCCATGCTAGCTCTGAGCTAATGCTTCATTTCAAGAACATTCTTACTTTGATGCATTAGTTTCCTTTGTGAGGCAATATAGAAGACACCTGTTTAAGATATACGTTGTTTAAGGGGATGGTGAAAATTATAGTGTCTGAGAAATACTGGGGGTAGAATTGACAGTGTGTATTGAGGAAGCATTTAAGTGAAACTGTATTACCCAGTTTGCATCTGAATCACAGAATGGTAGGGGTTGGAAGGGACCTTCAGAGATCATCTAGTTCAGCCCCCCTGCCTGAGCAGGGTCACCCAGAGCAGGTTGGACAGAAATGTGTCCAAGTGTGTTTTGAATATCTCCAGACAAGGAGACTCCACAGCGTCTCTGGGCAGCCTGTTCCAGTGCTCTGTCACCCTCAAAGTAAAGAGCTTTTCCTCATGTTGAGATGGAATTCCCCAGCAGCTGATGTGTGGGCAGCAGGAGTCTACTGTGGGGGCACCTTCAATGCCTCCTGCTTTGTGTTTCTTGGTTGCAGATCATATGCTATTTGGTGGGACTTGGAAGTGAGAAAGTGAGATCATCTGGAGCTGGTAAAATGGCCAGGAGTTGAGTTAAGTGGTGGCTATTTACCAGAATGCCCATTGTGCCCATTGTCCCTTGTCCTGTCTCTGGGGACCACTGAAAAGGGTCTGACCTCATCCTCTTGACACCATCCTTTAGATATTGATAAGCATTGATGAAATCCCCTCTCTGTCTTCTCTTCTCCAGGCTGAACAGACCCAGGACTCTCAACCTTTCCTCAGCAGAGAGATGCTCCTATTCCTTCATCATCTTTGTAGCCTCCGCTGGACTCTCTCCAGTAGTTCCTTGTCCTTCTTGAACTGGGGGACCTGAGCTAGACATGTGGGGAGAGCCTGAGGTCCCGACAGCTGCCTGCACCATCACCTCCAGACACCCAAGAGCCAAGGGCTCGTGCCCCACAGGAAAACGCAGCAGTGCAATGCAGGCTGGTGTCCTTCCCTACCAAAGGACCTCCAGCCACTGCAGGTCAGATCCCGCTTTGCCCCCATCCTTGTGTCTGCGCTGTCTTCTACCTTTGCCTTTAATAAGCCTCTTGTAGTGACACCTTTTCTTATTTGAGTGAGCTGGTTGAGCCAGCCTGAGACAGAGAAAGCAAGCAGTGATTGTGTCTCAGGAGCCTCTCTCCAGGCTACAGGATGAACAAACTGTGGTTGCAAGCAAAGAAGAAACTACCATGCATGTTCCCCTAATCTCAAATTCCTCATGACTGTCTAGCTCAGGGCCAACGTCTGTAAGGAACCTCTAGTTATGACAAATGGTTATGGCAAACTGCAACTCACAGTTTGGTCCTTTAACATATTTAATTCTTAAACTGATTTTGGAAGAGAACGAATATTTAAGATGTCTTATTGAAACAGGACGATGCTTTTCAGTTTAGCGAATCTTCCTCAAGGGGTTGTATGAGGATTAAAAGTTTATACTAGTCTTTTAAAATGTATGGTCTCATTACTACCAATCCTACCGTAAATGAAATATCACACATTTTACAGTGTCTAGGATAACATACAGTGCAACAACTTGTGTCTGCTTTAACAATCTAAGAAACTCAAATTGCAAAAATCAGCAGCTAGCGCTACACACCAGATAAAATAAGCAATAAATCCAGAGTAAAAGCATTTAAATGGCAAGCAAAGCACACTGTAAAAATATGCTGTGGGAATAAAAGAAGTCTTTGAACTCCTGTGGGTGATACTGGGTTTTAAAGTCTTAATGATGATACCCTGGCTAAAAGGGCAACAGTCCTTGAAAGCACAGGTCAGCTTTCCACCTGTTTAACATCATGCATCCAGCCAATTCCTGCCCTTTATTTCCCTGATGTTGTAAAGCTGATGAGGAGCAGAAGCTGATTGAAGACTGTAGCACCCAGTTTTTCAAAGACTGAATGTTATTTAATGTTCAGCTGGAAACCTCTGTGTGGATTTAAGCCTGGGCTTGTACTCTAATAATTGCTCTGGTTGTTATGTTTGCCCAGAAAGAGGTCAATCCAAGGTTTGTGTAAGGCTCTGAAGACAATTAGAGTAGGATTAGATCAGATTTTGTTTATCTTTGTAGTTATAAAATGTATTTTTTTCTTTTTTTTTTTTTCCCCGCAGTCCGTTGGGCTATCTAAAGTGTGACAAGGGCTATTACTTAACAGCAGCCAGAGGCCTTTGAGGGAACAAAGGGTAACTAGTTTGGTTTAACTTGTCATTTTCTGATGAAGTCTTTTGAACTAAAAGAAATTGAGGTGTGTAGTTAATGATAGTTTTCTAGGATGCAATGGGAAAGTATGGGAGAAGTTAGAATTTTATTAGGGTTATAGATTCAAAAACAAGAGATAGGAAATCAGCTAGAAGTGTGGGTCCAGGATACTTTAAGAATAATAAAAATGTTATAAAATAAGCCACAGTTGCTTTGCTGTTTATAAAGCATCTTTATACATACAGTACTGAAAAATCCTGTTTCAACTTGCTTAGGAAGCAGTAAAATCAGGTGTGAAATGGGTTTTGTGTTCTATGAAAATCTGAGGTTCCAAGAATTGACCTTCGCTAAAACAAAATTAACAATGTGCAAAATTTCACACCAGAAATACAGAGGAAAACCCAGACAAAAATAGAATTTCCCTCTGAAATAGGAAGCCTAGGTTACAAATACCAGCTTTATCTTCAGGAGGAGGACTGGGACTTTGCAGATCAGGGCAATTTCTACTACTGTATTCATCAAGGAAGCCTGGTTGTTGCCATCACAGGCTTTTGCTTTTGACTAATTATAATTTTCCAGTGAAATAGAGTTTTACTTGCTGCCTGTGTTGAGTCTGGGCACGGTGGCAGGGGGGTGTGAGTAACGGTGACGTGCCATCACCACAGCAGCCCTCATGGGGATACTGCCTGAGTGTCATTCCAATTAGCTGGCGTCAGCTCATCGCACAGAAGTGACAGGTGTGATCGGTTCAAAGAAGGCTGAAGTATCATATGGGGAAACAGAAACCATCACAAGTGCTGGAGAAGCAGCAGTGGGATGAAATTCAGCAGTTCAAAATGCAAAGTCACAGGCTTTGGGGCAATAAGGAGTTCTGCGGCGGCCGGAGACGTGACTTGGCAGAAGAACTGATCACAGGAAAACTATGAGTCAAAACATAAGGCTGTATTGTATCAGGGAAGATATTCTCATTGGGGAAGAGCAAAGAATTTAATAGCCCTTATAAGAGTCTCTGAAAACTCATCTGGAATACTGACTGCCATGCTAGTTATGCTTCCGTAAGAATCGTGGACTTAAACTGGGTCAGATTCAGGGAAAAACTATTAGTTATGATAAGAAAAGTCATAAAGATACAGACTAAACCCATATGAACTACAATAGCTTGTCTCTTATGGTGGCCAAGAGTAAAAGCTTCACAAAGAGTGTAAAATAGTATAAGCACGTGTAACAGTTCCCCAAAACCGTCAGTCTTCAGATAATTTCAATTTAATGACTACCTGAGCACAAGGCATTATCTTTGCCTGACTTTTTCCTGTACTGGATTTCCTCCCATACCTTCTTTTGCTCACTTTGCTTGCAGTTTGCCTTCTGAATCAATACAAACTTTCAGCATCTCTGTGGCAGCATAGACTTCTGCAGTTACAAGATCTGGGAAAACCATCACCTTTTGCTTCTTTAGATATTGATCCTTGTTATTTCCACTAATGTCACTAATTCTTGTTTTTAAGCAGACAATGAACAATCATTCCCTGTTAATTACTTTCTCCCTAACAGTGATCTGGGAAATAGAAGTGCCTGTCTTACACCAAGACAGCTTGGCTTGTTAATTTTAAAACAACTAAGGATGAGAGAACATGACTGTGAACTAGAAATGGGCACTGGGCTACACACCAGTGAAGAGCAAGAGTAGTTTCAGCTAAAGACAGATTTTTGTCTAGAGAACAAAAGAATATTGAGAATGAATAAATTTAAGTTGGAAAACAGAAGAAAGTTTTTAGCCATGAGGACAATGAGGCTCTGCCATAGTCTTCCGGTCATGAGATGGCTTCCACTGAGCTTTAGTTGCACAAACAAATCTTATTAGTTTTGAAGGAAACAGCCTCACTTCTTCCTAGGAGATCAATTGGATCAGGTGTGTTAAATTTGCACAAATGGAAATGGCTTGGCTAACATCGCTTCAGGTTGCCTTTGAGTCTCTTGTCTGAATAGTTGTGACCCATTTATAAGAGGATCAAGCATGGCCTTCTGCTCATGTCTGCAGAGGTACTTGAATGAATGACCCAGATGCTTTAATCACTAAGACACCCCCCTCCTTACGGGGGCTGGAGGGAATCTTGAATGGTTTAAAGATAGAGCATACAATTAATTAATAAAAAAAGTCATATAGCATGATGGCAGAGGACCCCACTTGATGAGTTGGGAAGGCTCTTCCCATTCCCTACCCTATTTTGGGGAGTGAAAAAGTGGTTTTAAATGCCCACTCAATTCCTGTCACTGCAGGACTATAATTTAACACTATGTCTCCCTTTACAACATTTTATCCCTTTTAGCTCTAAACCCTCCTCCAGTGGAGTTTTGTTCCAACACTTCCCCCAGAGGACTCTGCTCTCCTGTCTAATAAATTTCACAGTTAGGAGGCTTTCTTTGATGCTTTGTCACTCACAGCCACAACAGAATGGATAAGGAGCTGGCTTCAGACGTCAGAGATGAAGGGTACTTATGTACATGGGAACGGTCCCGAAAGGAGTGAGATGAAGGACTACTGCAAATATCAGCAGCATGGTTACCTTTGCTCACCTTATATAGTAGGGATCTAGCAAGAAAAGAGAAGGTGTGAGTTTCAGCACTTATGAAAATGCCAGACTTAGAGCCTTAAATAGCAAAGTCTTCTGCCTCTCCACAAAACAAATATATCAGGATGTCCACTGTGAGAGGTTTCTCACAAGTAGGTGTCAGCCCGAGCATGAAAAATGGTGAACAGGCACTCAAAGTGGGGAAGAAGTGGTCTTTCGTCCTCTGACCTGCAGAAGCTGAAGCAGGGTCACCAGTTTATTGCACTGTTGACATTTGACACGGATCAAGTGAAAACACTCGGTTGTTATCGATATGGGTTCATTTTAACATGGCAATGGAAGATTTCCTTTCCAATTACCAGTCACCAAAATCACCCTGTCACCTGTCAGTGGCTTTAAAAACAATGTCATAGAAGGTGATTTGGGCTGAGATGTGGTCTATAAAATATTTATTATAATGAGATATATGGATTTCAGTCACTTAGTGCGTCTTGCAGTAGCTGCTAGATGGGTTAAAGACCAAATTACTCAATTTTAATGGCATACACAGTTCTTGCACAGTATTTTTATTGCTAATTACTTGGTGGTATTATATTCACATAAAATTAGACCAATATGGACATGGCTTTTTGGGCAGCCAGTTTGGACCTCTCCTGTTTAGCTCTTTACCTTGTCAGAGGAGGTGAATCACTGGTTGGAGCAAGATCCAACTGAGGCTGGTGTGTTTAATTACCCTTGAAAAATGGAAAGGTCAAAACAGGACAGGACTGACAAAGTCAATTCACTTGCTGGACAGAGTCCAAACTTCAGTCCTGATTGTCATTTCCTTGTTTCTTCTTTTGGAGGAGTCTACCCTTATGTGGAGTTATAAGAAGACATTTGCACTGCACAGTTCTGTAGTATTTGTCTCCTTTTCTCCTTGTCTCCTTTTTTCTGTCCTTATTTCCCCCTTCCTCTATTCCCTCTTTCTTTCTCCCTCTTCCTCTTCTCTCTCTCCTCTCCTCTCTCTTACTCTTTTTTTTCCTATCATGTTAGAACTTAGAATTTTTCTATTTCTATTCTATTCTATTCCATCCCATCCCATTCCATCCCCACACATTTTCTATTTCTACTATTTCCCTGATAGTCCCAGGGTCAGGGTCCAGTGTAGGTTAGCTGCTCTTTGAGGCTGGGGGCCGCGGGTGCTCTCCCGGGGCAGCAGAGCAGGGCTTGACAGCCGGGGCCAAACCCACCACCACTCCCCAGGCAGGAGCAGGGCAGGCTTGGGGAGCAGATAGGGGAAACCCCAGCCCTGAGCATCAAGCACCTTCCTGGGCATGGGAATGGGCCGAGTCTAGGCTGGGACGTCAGCCTGTGTGGGGGGGGTCAGGATCAGTCACAGTGAGGGGATCCAGGATGGGACACAACTCAGGACGGCCAGGCAGGGCCATGGGCTGGCGCTGATGTGGCCCCCAGACCCAGCAGCCAGACCCTCCACTATGTGTGTGGGCTCATATGGCCCTGTCGTTTATTAATCACGTAGATATTATCTATGGACACACACACATGCAAAATCTATACATTATAACACTTTGCATATGCACACCTGGTGCACAAGTGTACACACGGAGAGAGGCACATTGGTAGAATCAATTAAAAGCTCTCCCTGCAACACTCAGGTTTTGTGGATCATTAATCACAGACGTCTGATAACTTTTTATCTCAAGTCAAAGATTCTCAGTCTCCTTTATAGCAATCAATGCAGTGGGGTCGCCTCACAAAGACCATGGATTTTTATTCCAAAGATCTGACAGGACAATAACCGTATGATCCTGACCCGTGTAAGATGCTATGGGTACTGCACGTCTAAGGCTGCTTGTGCTGTATCTATAATTCATTTGTAGCTCGATCTCTTGGGGGATTGGGGGGAATCATCACAGCTGTTTAACAACCAACAGTTACAACACAAAGTAAAAACTACAGTTCAGTTGAAACATCATGTGAAGATTGTGCTCACTGGGTCAGGGAGTCTGGACTAACACTGCTATTTTTGTGAGAAGTGCTGGGGGATTCTTAATGATTTCAAGATCCTTGAATTTACAGCTCAGTCAGAAAAACAATAGCCATAATAACATATTGTAGTGATAGTATTCTTACAGCTGCAAAGTTTTAAGGATTTACAAAAGGAAAAGTTAGTGTAGAGAAGTAATGCCATGTCTTAGACCAACAGAGACACCCAGAAAAAAAGCAGACAAGCTTTTAAGCACAAAGGCTTTTCTGCAACTCTCAAACAGAGAAAATAGATGAGAAGCTAAGTAGGGCAAGGTGTAATTGCTCTGAGTTTAACATTATCACGTTAATTATTTGAGAGAAAAGCTGGCTGATGAAAAAGAACTCCCGTGGGACAGAGAGGGATGGGTTATTACTGCCCCTGTATCCGTGTGAGAAGCAGGCTGTGGTACGCATGGAAAATGGCGATGCTGAACCATGTCCAGAAAGTAAATAGAAAGGTGTAGCTCGAGATTTCTGCAATACATTGTCCCAAGTGCTCTTTCCTAACTCTGCATCCTCTCATTCCGCCAGATACAGCCCTTTGAGGGGCCATACCCTTTCTTCTTTTTTTTTTTTTAAAAAAAAAAAAAACCACCACCTGATCTTTTCAGCCTTCCACTTCATGAGCAGAAATCACAAAATGCCAGCTTTAGGCTGCAAGATACTGTGAAACTTTTACATGGAGTGAGGATTGCTGCATCTATAGATACAGTCAACAAATCATTCAGTTTTTCTGTTGTCAGCAACATTGGAACTCACTCGAGGGAGCTGGGAAATCAATTGTACTGAGGCTCAACTCCTTCCAACAAAATGAATAAAAAAAGAAGGATTGTAAGGATAAACTTAGAAGGACCAGTCCAGATTATTTTCCCTCTCCCCTTAATCAAGACTGGCAAACATTCCTTAAAAATGACACATGTTTTTGAGTGATAAATATTTAGAATGGGCAGAGAAAACTGCAGGGAAATTTTTCTCAACATTCTGTCATGCTAAAAACTGAAAAATCATTGGAAAGTTGTAAGAAAGGCCAGGAAAGATTTAGTAAAATGGAAAGGTCTGAGAAGCAAACTTCCGAGAGATATTTTTTTTTTCTCATATGTCTGAGTTAGTCAATCTCGCGGTGCCTTTTTGGAGCTATAATCAGAGAAAACTGCTGTTATCCAACAGGCTCCTTTTTCCTTTTGAATTTATCACTTCTTTAAAAACAAGCAAACAAATACAAATGTTTTGAATATGGCACAGAACAAAACCCACCAAAGTATCAGATTTCAGAAGAAGCACATATGGTGCTTTGAGCAATGGATTATTTTCTCCAGTCTTTAGTAGACACCCACCCAAGGCTGGTTGTCCTTCTGAAAGCCATGCTCTGATGCTCGTTTCCTGCTGTGTCAGCCAGGTGTCCTCTTCTCAAAGTGAAGGGGTGACCAGGTCAGTGTCTTCTCTTCTGCTTCATGGCTGGGTGGATGTATGTACACACCACAGAGTGCCTGTGGCATGCAGGGAATCCAGGGCATCCTCAACATGTGAGTAGTAGGTGTGCCATTTTTTGGACACACGTGGGTAGACAGCATTTGTGTACATCCTTGCATGCTCCCTGCCTGAGACTCAGGGAATTATGGGATGGATGTGTTTGTGTGTGTCAAGAAGATGCTGCTCCTTCCAGAGCTACCCATACAGAATAGAAGATGCAGATGTAAATCGGAGGACCCTCTCCCCTCTTCTCACCAAACAACAGGAGAGGATCTCGGAGAAGAGGGGGAATGGAAACAGGTCCCTGCTCGGGGAAGCAGGCGAGCCCCCTCCTCCCAACCTCTCCCAGCTTCCCAGTTACCCCTGCAGAACAGGTATGGAGTCCTGCGGGAGGAACTGACTG
>JAOQGH010000012.1:145873061-145929499 GCA_025769975.1 Gallinago jamesoni
CCCCCCCCCCCCCCCCCCCCCCCCCCCCCGGCATGGCCCACATGGGATGGAATACCTGAGTCCCTGCTAGGTTCTGGGAAGAAATTAACCCTTTCTCCACCAGACCCAGTACACATGGACTTCTTCCTAACCCCAATATTTACAGGATGTCAATGTTGTTTTGCCATAGGATATGAAAAGAAAGAATGGTGGACACAGGGCAGGGTGCGCTTCCAGAAATAAATCTCCTACCTGCAGCATGCTTCCCGTGCGTGTCTAGGGAGACCTGGTGAAAGCTGGCAGCTGGGAGGGAGTCACAACATGGAGCTGGTTGAACCATAAGTTGTTCAGTTCAGAGCTGGAATCCTGGTGGGAATTGCCATGTATCTGAAACTGAAATGAGTCACAGACTCACCACAGTTTACCCCAGGTGAAACTGAACCTTCAATTTTTTTAAATGGACCCCACTCAAATGTGTTGGTGTTGCAATGACTCGGTGAGTTACTGCCAGTCAGCTGAATGGGCATAGCTGACCCTGCTCTGACTGCAAGGTAAACTGCTTCGACACTTATGGTGTTTTAGACTCATGTATTTCACCTTTCTTGGTCTGGGTCAGCACGCGGTCAGTTATGGGGGTTTAGCTGACACACCATAATCCATTAAAATCCTGTAAAAGCAGATCATATGCTTCTATCCAAAGAGGGAGAAAAATGAAGCATATAAGCTTGGTGCTCTGCAGCAGTCAAAAAGATACGAGGAAGAACAGGGAGGGACACAGAGCATGTTTCTAAGCATCTACATAAATACCACAAGCTCCCAGATCTTGGATGCTGTATGTGTTTTTACCCTTATAGTGGAAGCAGTACAACTAGAAAATTTAACACATATGAACTATGTCATAAAACAGCTTCCACAGGAGAAGCAATGACCCAGACTATCCACCACCAGCTTGGAAACGAGGTGGTTGCAGGGGTGCTAAGACAGAAAACGAGTGAGGCCAGGTGGGGAAAATGGACCTCCAACCTTAGGCAGTAGAGTTGTTTGGTCTTACTGGCCACACTGGTCTTCTCCAGATCCCTTCTGGTTCACGGCCATGAAATGCAGAGCAGAACCGAGTGATCTCTGCTTTATGGTGCTTGTCTGAGCTCTGTTTTGCATCCTTTTTTTGCATCCTTTCCAAGTTTTCCCCATGCCTTTGCTCGACCCCAGGGAAACGGATGGCTCTCTGCCAGCAGCACATGCAAGGACGGTATTTGCAAGACAGAATGAGTGTTGTAAGATTTCTCTGAAAAGAAGAGGGTGCTTTATTAAAAGGTCTGTTCTGCATCTAAGAGGTTAATAAATATTCACTGAGAGTCATCAATGTCAAGGCTAAAACCAAACAGGAAAACGGCAATCTCTTTCTCTTTTGTAAAGGAACTTGTTGAAATAACTGCCTAAGTCTGCCCTCTGTTTACTAAAACGGCTTCGGAAATCTCTAAATCCATTTATCCTGAGGATTATCATCATCTGGTTTCCAGACAACATTCTCATTTCCTCCAGTGAGGTTTTTTGATACCTTAGGCCATTAGCTGTGGTATTGATCTTTTCTTAATACGTGAGATTTCCTACAGCAAAGGCAGCTCTACATCTAAAAAACTCCCAGCCAAACCTGTTTTATCTGAATACCTGGAGTAGAATTTTGTTAGAGACAAAATTTAACATTCTTTAGCTTTTGTTTATAATAAATGTATCAGGGCAGGCTGTGAATGCATCCTCGGTGGAATATACTGAGCCTGTTATTAGCCACTTGGGGAAATGCTGTTCCAGAGACAAAATCTTGTGACATGCCAATCCTTCAGCTGCTAGTGCTGTGGTCCCACCCTGGGGAAAGAGATAACAGGCAGCACTTGGGGATGTAGCCTCCGAAATCTTACCTGGCCCATCCTACCCCAAAATCCACCCTCCTGACAAGTTCTGGGCAATATTCCGCAGAAAATCAGTAACCAAATCCCTTATTATTCATCCTACATTACCTGATGAGGCTCAACAGGATGGTGCATCTGTAATAGAAATAGAGGGAATAAACATTGAGCAAAGGTCGGATAAAAGAAATTAGCACACCTTGTTTCCTGCTTTACAATCCTGTTTCGTCTTTTGTCTTTCACTTACCAGGCAATATTGAAAGCCCAGAGTTACTCCTCCATTTAAGGAAGAGAATCCAGTGACTTTGGGAAGATGGAGACACCTGGGGAGAGGCGGCCGGAGTATTTTGGCCATTAGTGGCTTGGACAGGTGGGAGTTTATTGCCTCTTCTGAACTAACCAGAGCTTGTTGAAGTGCTTCTAAGAAAATGTTTTCCCTGTTGCTGTAATCCCAGGGGCAGAGTTAAATTCATTACCGTTAACTGTTGGGATGAGCTTCTTTTCATCCAGAATCTGTATATAAACAAGGCTTGTGCCTCTACCCCCAATACCATGACCTTCAAGTCTCCTTTTATGCCAAGCATAAGCATCACCTAGCCCCATATAGAGTTAATGGGAAGAGGGAGGTTCCTCCAAACACTGCAAAAAATAAAATTGATTGAAAAAGCCTATCATGGAATAGGAAAAAAATTCCTAGAATTTCCTTCCTGCTACTTTCAACTTCTTTTGGTACTTGAAGCATAAAGTTCTGCAAGTACAGAGAAATATGATTTAAAATTTCTATGCGAACATCAGAAGAGCCCTTCAATGTATGAAAGTCTTCATTAACACCACGGAGAAGTCATTAAGGCCAAAAAATTCAAATTCAGGTGCCTTAAGTAAGAATAAGTATATACTTTATCAATTTTTCAGTATGTCTGAGCACCTGCAGATAACATTTAAGATGAGTTCATTACAGGAACCTAAATATGGATTAAAGGATTAGTTTTTGACATTAAATTGTGAAAAGTTTAGCTCATGTAACTTACCAGGGCCACATGGCAAGTTGTTGGATTTCTCTTTACATGTAGAACCACAAATTTTCTTAAATAGGAGGCAGGATGCAGCAGAGGTTCCAGGTTTGTCTTCCTTGTTTGCCACAAACTGCTTCTTCTGGAAGCCCGATAGAGAATTAAAAAGGACTTAGTTATTGTTCTTAGGTTTCTTTCTGAATTGTATTAACAACTAGGAGTAATTCTGGAGTAAAAACACAAACAACCCCCCCCCAAAAACAACAATAACACCCCCCCCCCCCCAAACAAAACAGTCATTTTAGGCCATAGATGCTCAGTGTGCAAACACCTCCACCAGTTGATGACTAGCATGGGCAGCGGCTGTTTTGCCCTCTGAATTTGTAACTCCCTTTTCCTTTTGTCTTTCTGTAAGCCCTTCAACTCTGCCAGCAAAATGAGTCCTTTGAAACAGTAGAAATAGGTGGTTAGAGTTATTTCAGCTATTTTTGGTTGAGGAGGATATAACAGTGCTGAAACGGGGGTGGAGACAAAGTAATTTTTGGCTATGAACAGTAACAGCTTCAACTTAACGGAAGAGAAAATTTGGAAGAGGACACTAGTTTTATGAGAAGAACGCACTGACTTCAACCTCGCAGCCCTCAAACTAATTACCCTGAGATTAAAGTAAGTGGATTTTAACTTTTCTTTAAACGGGGAAGATAATCCGGTAGTGATTTAACGTGTAAATGTTACAGCAAACAGATTCAGGACTAGAGCTCAGCCAACCAAGCAATGTTCTTTCACATGCAGTTTCACGTGGCAAATCACATATTAAACAAATACCTATCATAGAATCATAGAATAGAATCATTTGGGTTGGAAAGGGACCTTAAAGATCATCGAGTTCCAACCCCCCTGCCGTGGGCAGGGACATTTCCCACTACACCAGGTTGCTCAAAGCCCCATCCAGCCTGGCCTTGAACCCCTCCAGGGATGGAGCAGCCACAGCTTCTCTGGGCAACCTGTTCCAGTGCCTCACCACCCTCACTGTAAAGAATTTCTTCCTAATACCTAATCTAAATCTCCCCTCATCCCATTTAAAACCATTGCCCCTTGTCCTGTCTATGCTTTGCTTAATTGAATATTTCTGACTTCCCTCGCCTTCTGCCAAATTGTGCCAGTGAAAGCTTTGCCTTTTTAGGGCTATATCTATATGCAATATCGCCCAGGGCCAAAAGATCTTCCTTCGTTGTTATTTTGAGCCCGCTTGCAAAACAGGAGCTGCCCCAAATGTCGGCTCTCTCGTGGCCTGTGAAGGCTGCACTCGAGCAGCACTTCAAAGAGGCAGCTGGGGGGAAATTCGTTCTCAGCTCACCGTGGGGGCCCGTGTGATTCACAGAGCCCCCGCCGGCGCTGGCGACGGCTACATGGCCAGAGCTGAGCGTGTCTCTGCGTGGGAAATAAGGCTCTGAGATTTCACACGAATTAAGACTTCCTACTGCAGGCAAGGTTGGCATACCTGCGACAAAATCAAAGCAGCTCGTACCCCCTTTCTTATGCAAATACTATAATAGGGAGGCTGGAGTGGCCAAAGTGGTCCGTGAGACCTTCCCCATCATCGCTACCTGCTCCTGGCATTAAGCTGTCTGTGAAAACGTTACAGCAAAACCCCACAAAGTTCTTCCTAAAATAGCCTAGAATAAACATCTTTATAATTAGTACAGTGAAAATCAGAAGACATGGGATAGAATCATGTTCCTTTGAAATATAGGATTCCATTAAAATAAAATAAAATATTTATAGAAATTAGACAAGTTAATGAGAATTTCATTTTGGAGAAAACTCATAAAATGCCAATGATATCAGTGCACAATTTCCTCTCTTTTTTGGAACTAAAATTTCCAAAAGGAAACATTTTTGGAAGAAAAAAAGTGAATTAAAATAATGTATTGCACATAATAAAGATGTTGAAATAAAAACATATCTATTTTCTGGCTAAAAAGGAGGTTTTGGATCACTCCAAAGCAAGATATTTTGGGGGCAAGAGGGAAATTTGCTTTCAGTGAGAATGTCTACTTCTTTATTTT
Organism: Gallinago jamesoni; assembly: GCA_025769975.1. Taxonomy (NCBI): domain Eukaryota; kingdom Metazoa; phylum Chordata; class Aves; order Charadriiformes; family Scolopacidae; genus Gallinago; species Gallinago jamesoni. The sequence goes on from JAOQGH010000012.1 coordinate 145,878,024, forward strand.
GCATCAATCTGAAATAAATTTTATTATTGAAGTTCCTCACAGACAAGAATTATTCTCTTAACACAGAGTTGTGTTACATGGACATGGGTAATAGTCTTGTGACGGCTGCAAAAGAAGGGTTATTTCTGAGGGATAAATTCTGCAGTTTCTTTGGTGCTCCTCTGCGATTAGGGACCCTGAGTGATGAGTGGAGATGGCTTATCTTGAAAAGCTGATGAGGTTATCACTGCCAGTTCTCTGTCCCCTGCCTCCCTCCCCCTTCTCCTCTACCCTCATCCCACTCATCAATACCTAAACTACTTTTCAAACAGCTCCAGGAGCATAGGGCAGAATTTTAAGGAAAGTGAAGTTGGCGATGAGTTTCCATAAAATGTAGTGCTGATGGCTGCAGTGATGAGCAAGCTGAATGGATGAGCAGCTCAGATGTCTGGCTGTGAAGGGCAGAAGGGGCTGCCAGAGGCAGGACTTTGTCTATTGGCATCTTAATTGCCAGATTTCAGAACTGCACATAAAAATGCAAACCCTGATGCTGCCCCTGGCAGCTTCTTGGAGTTGGTCTGATTCACACCAGCCTACAACACACTGAAGGAAAGCTTTTAAGAGCAGGGAATGACAGTCTTGTAGGGAAAAGGATCAAAAAAAAATAAAATTTAGGAATAAGATCTATAAATTAACTATAAATTTCAATAGCTACAGCTGAAAAAAATGAGACAATAAAAGCAGGTGAGTTAAGGAGTTAACCGTGCATCCCATGTGGCATATGTCCACTCCATTAGGAACACACTAGGACTGAATTCAGCTTAGACAGCCAGAGAGAAAATGTAGAGGATGGCACGGAGGGCAGTGAATGGAAATTCCCATCTTTTTTAGCGACTGTACACTGCCTACGTGCAAGTCACAAACCTCTCTACACATCGGTTTTCCTGACTCTGAAACGTGCAGCAAAACTGAGCCAAATGTGGCTGCAGCATCATGGCAGGACCTCCAAGACAGGACCTTGCACACATCGGGGAGCATGTGTTTGCCAGGGTTTGCAGTAGCACAGCTTTTGGAAACCCAGCATTGGAAGACAATATCAGGTTGTGGACTGCAACTTGCTTAAAGTCCTCAACTAGGAAATGTTACTTGACAAATATCTATAGTATTTTTGTAGCCTCTGGGGGCTGCAAAATATATGAATTTCTTCAGTTAGACCAAGTGTAAGACTAGGTGAGTTTTTGGAAGCAGAGGTTGTCTGGAGAGGTTGTGCATTCTCCATCCTTGGAGGTTTTCAAGGCTTGACTCAGTAAAGCCCTGATCAACCTCCTCTGATTCCATAGCTGACCCTGCATTGAGTAGGAAGTTGGGTTACAGAGCTCCTGAGGTCCTTTCTAGCCTGAATTATCTTATGATCCTATTTTTATTTTCCAGTGCCAATTAAAGCAAAACAACACCAAATTACAAACAAGATAATATGTGTAATTTGTAGCGTTGTTAATGAGTGCAGAAGCATAAAAGATCCCCACATCATTGCCTACAGGAGATGGATCTAAAGAGACCATGACTTGTGTGCAGGGCATGACACTTTGGGGGATTAGTCCCCACTTAGTGCAGCAGTAAAAGAGACAAGGCTTTCTCCCAGGCTTGTCACACCTCTCTGGCACACTCCCTTTGCCGTTTGTAACTCTTGCTGTGAGTTGCAGCAAAGTCTTCATTTCGTCTCCCTGACAATATTTATTGTGCATGCGTAATTTGAAGGTTTTTAAGATAATGAAATAAAATTCTTGCCTGCATTCATCAAGCCCAATATGTCTGCAGCATACAAATTGAATACAGAACGACGTAAAACTACCATAGGAGACAGTGAAATAGATCAACCTTTGGGTAATTGAATGAACACATTCTCAGTGATGCCAGTGGGCAAAAGGGATTGTGGCCTCCCAGGTCCCTCAGCAAAACCCTTTTCTGGCAATTACACGCCTTCACAGTTGGCAAATGCCAAAGACGCATTAGCAAACGATCTTTGTTTTCACACTGCTACATAAAACATGTAAGACTCCCGTGGAAGATGTCATTTTAAGGAACGTGTCCATTTAAAGGAGCAGCTCATATAAGAGACAATTTTAGGTTTTAGGTTTAGAAACGGTCTGTTATGCTTGAACTGCAATCAGTGACTTATGGTTACTGCCTGGAAAACATAGTTCACCTGCAAATTATTATCTTAAGTTTACTTAAGTATCACTGGCTAATGTGCACAGAGTCTTGATTAAGGCAGTTTTAAGGAGGTGCATTGCAGGGTATAGAGATTTAAAGGAAAACAGTGTTTTCCTGGAGCTGTTCACGTGTGTTTCATAATCAGTCAGACCCTCCTTTTCCCCCATATTGTTTTGATGCTGAGGAATTCATTTACATAAATTATTAGACATTGAGACAGAATGAGAGAAAGAAAGGAGGGGAAGTGTGTCGGACAATTCCTCTGGGGTCAGTGGGGGAGGTTAGCAGAAGGGAGTTGAAAATTGGGACGATTTAAATTAGTCATTGTTAACTGAGAAAGAGAACAATACCCTAGACACATACTGAAATGGGAAAGGGAAAGAAACCTCTGGATAACTGTACAGAAACGAAGATGTTCCTGGGCCTGCATTAACAGAGATTTCTCAAGTCCATAACAGCTCAAAGCATTTAACGGGAAAGAGAAATGAAAGTGAAAGCATTATTATTATTTTTGTGTGTTAGGCAAAACAGGGAAAGTTGTCTTTCCTACCAGAGATCAGGATAAATGCACCCCTATGGGGACGAAGGGAACTGTTTTAAACAATTCAGTTTGATTGCAGATCTCGACATCCCAGGTGAATTAGCAGTCTTGGGGCTGAAGCCTTACTCATGCTCTACAGAAATGGGAGAGAAGCCAAACGCGTCAGTGTCACATTGAAACCAGGGCCCTGGGGAAGCAATCCCTCCCGAGGAACTCCCACTGGATGCTGGTACCTCGAATCACGAGTGATTTATACTTGTGCTCTGATTACAGCTAGTTGGGAATTATTTTTAGCTTTCCATTCAGAAATGAAAATTCATCAGAAATGCTTTCCTTACCCCCCCCTGGATGTAGGTGATTCAGAGGAGAAGATCCTCAGATAACGTTTCTGAGTAAAACCAGAGAAACAGAGAACCATCCAGAATAACCCAGAGAGTAATGACATCAGCTGAAAACTAAGTTTAAAGATACCTCACAGTCCGTTGCTGTAAGCAGGCAAGTGAAAAACTGAACCAAGATCCCTTCTACATCCAGTTTGACCTATTGGTTATTCTGGTTAGTGCACTATTGTGCTGTGAGTGTCACCGTGAGTTGCTGATTAGTTGAGAGTCTCTCCTAGTCAGTTCTCAGCTGGAATCTCTTGATTTGCTTTTATCTGTTTTCATTCAGGGTTTGTCTTCAAACAAGTCTGCCACCATCCCTCTCACCCCCCTCAAAATAAAGAAAAAAAAAAGAGAGGGGGGAGCGGGTGAGTGGGTGTACTCTAGGTCAACACACAAACTCAGTAATTCACAGATTTATAGTTTCGCCCTCTGGCGATTCCTTCCCAAACACAGAGGACATGAAAACTGCTAAGTGCCTGTAGTCCCTTTGTATTTAAGATCCCTCTAGCAAGGCTTTACATTGCAACTGGGATATTTTGCATTTTTCATCCCCTTCTGCCTGTTGCCTGCCTGTGGTTGTAAAAGAGAAGAGTGAGGGCTCGTGTTTGACCTCTAACTTCACCTCTGCTGTGTGTAATCAGTGGTGTTTTTCAGGCAGAAAGAACACGGGTAAAGTCTCATGTTTGCCTTTTGTTCCACATGAAAGAACATCACACATCCTGTTGTTCATCAGTCAAGGTTATTCCTCTTGGCTTCCTGCCTGCTTCTCCCATTACTCGTGCCTTAAACTCTGCCTTATTCACTTTCCCGTACCTTAATGTGCCCCTCTTTTTCTTGCTTACCCCAAAGTGGCAATGTTAGTGGTGGGCATGGTGCTTTCCAGTTATCCATACTTCTGACACCCTCCATCTTACCTGATCTTGGCATAACAGAAACGTCACATCTGTACGTATGTGCCCTGAGTTTAGAATATGAAATACTTAGGGTTTATACAAGTATTAAAATTAACATTCTGATGCAGAAGGTGAGAAGGTGAGACCCAGACATAAATGTGGAGTCAGCAGCTGTGATCTTGGCATCCTCCTGAACCCACAATGGTTTGGCACTTCAGGAGGGGGCCACAAGAACTCTGTTCTGGGAAGAAATATGATTTTGAAGTCCAGTTTTGTCCCAAGTCAGAATGAAACCCAACAAAAATATTGATAATCTCCTTTAGCGAAAAGTTCAGGGAGAAATAAAATACTTTTTGAGAACACAACAGCTTCATTCAGATTTCCCTTTTTTAATACACTGCAATCTTGCAGTATAAATTTTTTTCCCTTTTGGTCCAAACTAAGCACAGAATGACAAATGAAATTCCTTTTTTTCAAATGTCAGAAATGGGACAGACTGACATTGCTGTCACACCTCTCCCTACTATTCCTCCTCAACCCTTCCCAGTTCTTCCACATGAAATTTTGGCAAAAATAGATGAGATTTTCCATACATGAAGTAAGTGATAAAAGCACCCACGCCAGGTTCTGATGAAATCTACTGTCATCCCAGTCTGACATGACATTGCCAAGCAGGGTGATGGATCTGTAGGGTCTATCTTGCAGTGACAAGCACAAAGTTGAGAGATCTGGTGACTAACCAGAAAACGTACCGGTAGCCTTACTTAAAGCAATGTTTCAGCAAGCTCTCAAGTTCTGCTTAGACCTGGGGGCCTGTTATCAACTGAATCTTCATATCGATGCTGCTTTGCTTTGCAGGGATAGTGGTGAGACACCTCAGAGTGTACGGCGCTGCCCCTGTCTCAGGGTATGTTTGTGCTGTTTATGCTTGAGAATATGCATGGGAAGAAGCACCAGTATAGCGATTGCGTTGGTGGAATGAGTTTCTGTTCCATAGTCAAGTGACAATTGGGAAAACTGTCACAGTTCTGCACTGTGAAGGCCCCAGTGGGAATACCCGAAGGCTTGAAGCCTTGATTTTCTATTACGTCATACATCCACAAGCACTTTTTAATGCAAAGGATTAGCAAAATAGTGCAATAGCTCGTTGTGTACTTCAAGTGAGTCTTCACGTAGGGTTGCCTTTTTTCCCATCAGGGTTTCTCAGGGAGACAGGAGTGCACACAGGTTGTGTAGTGAGTGTGCAGTCAGCCCATCTGTTCCATCCTGGATGTGTTAGCCTCGTAGTGCCAGTGCCCAACCAGAGTGAAGGCTGACATACTTTTTCTTGGGTTTTCCTTGATGGAAATCCATGCAAACACAGCGGGTGCCCTGCAAACACATATGGAGTGAAAATTAGCACCTCTAGGAAGCATTTTTCATGCTGTGCACATACTGTAGTGATGTTCAGCACGTATACTGTGGTCGTACTCAGGATTGGCCCTGTGTCTACACAGACAGCAGCACCCTACAGTGACTAGATATCCAGCATCACAGACATCATCTCAGCTAGCTCCAGATCAGCTGGGCTGTTGAGATAACTTCCACCAGCCCACGTGTTGGAAAAACTCTGATAAACAGGAATAACATGTGAGAAACTGTGCAGAGACGCAGGAGTGTTAGGAGGGTTCAAGGAGCACTCATGAGTACAACAAACCAGTGGGCTCCCCCTGTGCTTCTACTAAACTCGCTGTTGACTCTTGTCAGGTTCTGCTCTGAGACTCCCAGTATTGCATTTTTGCCATTATCTCCTTTTCCTGTGATTTCCTTTCCCCTCTTTTCTACCACATCCTCTTCCCTCAAATTGCTTATTTCCCACCTTATCTTCCCTTTAGTCTGTCTTTGCTTCTCCCTTACTGAATCTCCTGGTCCTGCTGTCGCTTTCTCTCCTGGCCTGGAAACCAGGCAGCACATATAATTATCCCTGGAGAACTCCATCCAGAGCAGCTTTGGGCATTCTAGATCCTGGAATGTGTTGCAAAGCCACTGGAGCTCCCCAAAGTCTGTGCTGATCCCTTAGAGCCTTGAGGTCATTGTCTCACTGAGCTTTGTCTCAGTAAGATGTTTCTCACTACTTAGGAAATCCTGGCATGTAACAATATATTTGAGTCCAATTGTCTGTGAGGGACAATCTGTGTCCCTCTGTGTTGAGGGAACCACTTTGGGAATGGCCTTGCTTCCCTGCTTAATGCTAACTCAGCTTGCTGTCCCAGACTCCCTGGTGAGGTTAGCAGCTGCTTGACAACGTGAAGAATAAGAAGCAACAGTTTCCTCATGGGTGTTTTGGAAGGCTGTGGTTGGAAAACCAGGTCTGCTGATCTTTTCCACTAGATATATGTAGAGATCGTGTCAGATGGACTTATCTGCCAGTGGAGGAGGTCTCATCTTACCTAAAGTTGTTCTCATGGATTTGCAGAAGCAGGTTTTCCCATTGAATTATAGCATCAATCAGGGACAGATCTTCCACCGAACCGTCATTGTCACTTTGCTCAGCACCTTACTATCAGTCCATGGAGTTTCTCCACGATTCTGCCCATGTAACTTGCCTTTCTCCCTTGCTTTTGTGGCTGTGATGGTTGATGTGTACACACTTCTTCAAATCACCTGTTTTAAGAGGCATCGCTTGACAATTACAAGAGCATCTATTTTGCAGGGGAAACAGCAGAACTGCCCTAAGTGTTTATTGTAGCCTTTTGGCTTCTGACAAATCTGTGAGTCATCTGTCTAGAGGGTAAATTAATTCAACATCTTTTTCATCTTTTGTAACTCTTTTACTCAAATCATTACTCCGTTTTCTTTTTCTGAACATTAACATCCTCAGTGCTGGATGATGGAATTTCCAGAACTTACTGTATTACTTCCTTAATAAGAAATAAAAAGTTTCTAAATAGAAAATGTGACTTTTTAGGCTTTTGTGAAGGATGTTGGTCTCTCATGAGGCATTTGGGGTGGTTTCTCTGCTGCCAGAAGGCCAAACTCAGTTTCTATATTTGCAATCAGACAAATGAGAATAAATCAGCTTATCAACAGACAGCGGGAACTTGGGGAAGGAAGAAAACACACGCAAAAGCCAGGCAGCCAAAACACAACAGAGTCAGGGCTGTGTGCATGGGACAGTTTCACTAGAGGTTCGTCATCTTCTGGGGCACAGGAAAAGAAAATTTGGATTCTGGAGCTCTGCTACTGACTTTGCCAGAAAATCAGAGTGAGACGCCAAGAGAAAAACTTCAACCCAATTGGAAAAAAGCTGCGTCTCATATAGTTATTTGCTGTGGTTTTCTTCAGAGCAACTGTTACTGTGATGTACTAACATGATTGCTGCATTCAGTGCGACTACAGCTTCAACAGCTTCTCGTGTGAGTAAGCAAGAGCAGGAGCAATGTTTAATTTCTCTGCGACCATACAACATTTAACAACCTTCTAGCACAGCGAGCAGGAAGAGTTAGCTTTATCCAGTATTCAGAGATTTTTTGATGCAGACTGCTGTGTTACAGCAGCTTGGTTTATAGTGTGCACCTTTTCCAAGAAGATGCTATTATTTACCTGTTGGATTTAAAAAGGCATCCATTAGAAATAGCGTGCAGGCACTGTACTGTCAGAGTCATCATTTCTAGCACTTGTCTTTGTTAAACAAATGATAAAAGGTATTTTGAGAGTCCTAACAGCTGCTGGAGTCTGTTTCTCCTTCCTCATCCACACCTCTCATCCCCTGCTTCCTTACTTCATTTGCAATGCAAAGAAGAAACATTAGGTGACATTAGAGCAGGTATGGAGGTAGGGTGGAACTGGCAGCTCTCAGCAGTGAAGGACCTCCATCAGTGGGGATTTTGGGAGAGTGGGGACAGCAGGAAAGGGAAAGATGAAGTGATCCTATTTATAAATGTATTCCCCTACTCCCTGTCTGTGCCATGCAGATATCTCAGCAGCACAGATGGATCTGCATACTGATGAAGACATGGGGCATCTATGAAAAATGCTGGATCTGGTTGAGCTCCCTGCAGGCACAGGTCTGCTTTCTCTCCTGTTAGAGCCCCATGCACTGACATTTTTCAAAGCTTGGACGTGCATGCGAGGTTTTGGTGCTGCTGTTGTGGCTTTGCTTCTGCCTAAGAGCAGAGCCCGGGTTCGTCTTCAGAAATCAGATAAAAGAGGGCAAAGTAACTGAAAAAGAGGCTGAACCTACAAGCGAGTGGTAACTTCAAATCAGCTCATCAGTAGGCACTGTGAATAGAGGAAAATTACTATCACTACAAAAAGACCATGCAGGATTAGCAGCCAGAATGCCTGGAGAAAGCCATCTCTGTCAAATATGAGATCAGCTTGCTGAGGTGCCTGGAGGACTGTAGAGAAAAAATCTGGGTAATTCCTCAAAGCCTAGGCATTGTGCTACACCAGCACTGTGAGAAGCAGAGCAGAGTTACTGTGTTTTCTTTCACAGTGTGCACATCTGACAGTGCCATATGAATATTAGTGAAGTGGCGTAATACCCTGTGGAGGTAGGTGTGAGATCACATCTTTTCCTTAGACATCAAAGAACCAAGAAGGTCAAGGTTCTTTGGTTCCAATGTACTGAACATATGATGCTTCTTTTGGAGTCAGTGGGAGATGTGGGTGTCCAGCATCCCCCAAACGAGGCCCTCAGTAACTGGCCTGAGATCACACTGCAAAAACAGTGACAGATCTCTTTAGAACTCAGGACTTGTGACTCTCAGGCCACCTGCTCTTCCTCTACGATAATCCTACCCTATAGTCATGTGCCAAAGTGTTTGCAGAAGGAAAATGACTGGAAGAGTAAGGTCTGCATTCATAGTCTATGAATTTCTTTAATTAAAGATCAAAGGATGTCACTTGAAGTTTTGGGGACTGGGATGAAAAATATTAGTGTCTAAAAAAATGTTAAACCCTCAAAGGTTCCTCTTTAATATGTTAGCACAGATGGCGTGATCTCCTGGAGGCCAGGGGAACCACGATCCTTGATGAGCTCTTTGTGTATGTTAAGCTTCCCTTAACTCTTGTTTTTATCCATGACTGCAGTGAGCCAGACCGAAGCCAAAGACCTGGAGACTTAGAGATCTCTTAGGAAATCTTCCTGGAAAGGAGAAGAAGTTACACTGCAGTAAGCCCAAGTAGGAATGTTGGGTCTGCCTGGCTCATCTGTAGACCCCAGCTGTCAGAGCTGCAAACTACTTTCAAGTCCACAGGTGAGAAAAGACTCCTGCTAGAGCAGGGGAGCACCAGGCACCTGAGGTCCTTCCTTTGCATCCCTGATGCTGGCTTGCTTCAAGCCACCCTCTCAGGGCAAACACATGGCTAACACAGCAACATTCCTGTATTGAGTGGCTCCCAGGAACCACAAGGGCAGATCTGCCTTTGTTTGCAGTGAGCCACTTGAAACGCCATCCAAAGAGATCTCAAGAAAGGTTTTGATCTTTCCTTCCAACCGTGGACCAGACACTGTTGCTAGCACAGACTGTTCAGCCTGATCAGCATGGTAGATACTCCTGCAAGGAATACAATTTTAGCTGTTTTAGTACATATCTGCTGTCACCATCTGCTATTTGTTGGCATGAATGTGTACGAGAAGAAAACTAGGTTTGAGGGGGAAAAAAAGGGCCTCAACAACCTTTTAGAGTTTCAAGTTCATTCTAGGGTTTGTTTTTTGTTTTGTTTTGAGCATCAGATATTCTCACACAAAGCACAGTATGTCTTCTGTGCTTATGTTCTTATGTTCTATTCTTTTTTTTTTTTTTGTGAGCATTGGTGTTGCTAGAGATCTTCAAACAAGGCTGCTGTGCTTACAGTGAGCACTAGAAACTCAGTTAACTTGGTAAGAGAGTCTTTACAAGGTGTAGAAGACCTTCTCAAGATGAGTAGGAGAGTTTTCAGATGATGTGCTTGAAAGAGTCTCACTATATTCATGACCACGACTTTAATCTTTCTCCTTCCCTCATTGGGACTTTCTGTCCCAGTTAACCTGAGACAACTCAAGAGGGGCCTGAACAGAAAACTATACAAGAGATGTCCAATGGCACCATCCCTCCCTGAAAGTAATAACGCAGAAGTTTGGTGTACGGTATTAGTGAGAAATATTTGTACAGTGCTTTGAAGTTAGGAAGCACTATATAAATGCTAAGTATTATTAACTACATGAATCAGACATCTTCAGAGAAATCTAACACTGTTAAAGATGGGAGAGCAGTCTCTTCCTTTCTTAATGATAACCAACCCCCAAAGTTATTCATAAAAAAAATAAATTTAAAAATAGATCAAATGATTTCCTCATTCTGTGATAATCCCTCTGATTGCCCCCATGTTTCAGTTCACTGTATCATCTGAGAGATCAAAGGATGTGTCTGAAGCTGGCAAACCAATCCCACAAAGAAGAAAACCTTCTTCTGCTGTAGATAAACAAAATACAATTTCCAGATAACGTCATGGTGCTGATCAAAATAGCTGCTTTTCCAATTAGATTTCAAAGAATTCTTAATTGTTATTGATTTAATCTGGAGATGTGCAGATTTTTCCAGTCAAGAACCTGTTTCACAGGGAACTTATTACCCCGGGGATTTCAGTTACAGACAGGTTTTAGTAAGCAGCAACAGCCTGCCTGTCAGGCAGGTGATAATAAAAAGGGAATCTGTCCAGATACAGGAGACAGTGCTATTTGTGTTTCTGTTTCCTGCAATAATTTAGAGTACATATCCTTATCCATTCTGAAATGGCAGCAGATCTCACATCTGCATAAAGACATTTGCCTTTAAATTGTAATAGGCAGAGTACTTAAATAAAAAAAATCTATCTATCTATCTATCTATCTACCTACCTATCTATATCTATCACCTTAATCTTTCCTTCTGTTTTTATACTTAATTTGAATCATGGGGGTCTGCCCTGAAGCTTCCTGCTATTCCCAGATTAGATACCCATGTTCAGCAGATATATATATATATATATATATATATATATATATATATAAATTTGTAGTTTGCTGTGCAAAAAATAAAATAAAATTGTAAAGAGGATTCTATAAAGTCTGCTGAGCTGCCATTTCAAAGTCAGGTAAAACAGCAGGATGTGGGAAGGAGGGAGGGAAATGGGGACTGCTGCTCCACAGACAGGTGACGTTTTGGAGCAGAACAACATGAGATGGTTTCCTGTCAAGCAGCAATAAGAGGAGGAAGAAAGAAAAATAGCCCCCAGAAGAAAATTGTTCTGTCCCAGGCAAATGATGGTGGAAGGATTTCTAATCTTTGTTAAAGTGACAGTGGGGGATTTAGTGCTGTCAGGCAGGTATGACAGTGACAGGGAGAGTGACTCAGGAAAGGTGACTCAGAGCCAGATGCTATTGGGAAAATAAGCACCCGACCCAGGAGTGAGTGGTGTCTGCTTGTCGTGCAGTGCAGCTTGAGGGCAAGGCACAGCTACCCATGGACACCACGTCTCACATGGATAGGGACAGGATGCTCTGCAAGGTGGGAAACTCGCTGTGAAGAAGAATGGAGAAAGCCTGCGTGAGAGTCACTAGTAGCACCAAGAAAAAAGATTAAGGCTGGTGCCACTGGGGGAAAAATGAAGAAGAACTTGAAGAAGCCTGGAGAGCAATGAATGATGTGGAGAGTGATAAGAAATGCACCTCCTTGTATGTTTTAGAGCACTGCACTGGCCTCAGGACACCTGGGTTCTTCTCCAGATGGATTTACTGCCACCAGGCACCACGGAGGCAAGGAGCTGATCAGTTCATCCTAAAACAAAAGACTGAAAGGGGTATCGATCTTCTCCATCGGGGCAAAAGCCAACCTTTAACTGCATGAGTTATTTCCACTCTGACACTGCATTTCTAGGACCCACACAGGAATGCATGTGCCCAGGTGGCTATATAAACCATCTATACTCTAAATTAGTATGAAAGGTGAATTTTATGTATAAGGCTGATATGAAAAGCCTTGGAGTAAGGGAGAGTCCCATTACTAAGAGGCTGACAGCACTGAAACTTATGGGAGTTCCTTTCCATTTTGTATTTCTATTTCCAGTTTCTCAGAGGCTCTGAGAAAGATCAGAACTTTGGGATCCCTGTGAGCAGAATCTGTTTCTTCAGGAGAGTATATATTTGGGATGAACTTGTTCAGAAAAAAAAAAAAAAAAAAGATGGTTATGAAATAATTCCCAGCTCTGTCTTCCAAGCAACTTCATCTAACCACAACAGGCTTTTTCTCTGAAACAAAAGTTTCTGAACAGAACATCAGCTGTCTACTTGATGATGCAGCAAATAACTAACTCTGTAGGCAACCAGACTAAACCCACATCTGCTAAAGTCAAGGTTACATTTAGGTTAACTTCAGCCTAATCTCAGGGGCGATTATTTTTTTTCTCCGTCATCCTACAGGGAAATGGTGTTTCATTAATAAAAGACATTGTAGAGGACATTTCCATTACATGACAACATTAGAGGGCAGTACTCAGCTAGCAACCCATCCTATCAGTTCATTGAACAGCTGTGTTTATATGGGGTTGTTTGTAAAATTTATGTTTGAGTTTGTTTTAACCTTACTTTATTGCTACTGGAGAAACAATAGATCTTTCTCCATTACAAGCCATCGAGTGCCGCATTAAAATCCATCAGGAGGGGTGAAACTTCCCATGCCTCTTGTCTTCACAAACCTCTGACTCTATATTTGCATGTTTTTTGTAAACAAAAAGCCCTTGCATGGTCTGAGACAGCTTCTTCTCAGCGAGCTGCCAGAACTTGGATTGTGTCCATCCAGGTTCTTATTTTGTTTTTTCCCTGTGACTGTGTGCTTGGTCTATTTGTAGGATGGTGGATGTCCCATTCCTCAGTCCCCTGAGAATGCCCTGAGACACATCATGACCCATTCATAGCAGGCAAACAAAATCCACATGGATCTGCAGAGTGGGGACTTGGGTCTTCTTCTGTATCCCTTCAGTGCTTGGGTAGATCAAACACATTATTTCAAGGATCTCCTCCCTCCTCTGGGCTTTGTTTCACCCCAATCCATCCCTCTGTTTATGACTTCTGCTCTTTGTCTTTCTGCAAGGTAACATCACCTCCTCGCCCACATTTTGGTTTTCTGCCCCATTTGGGAGTCCACTACAGAAACCTCATCTGCAGTTTAGGAGACCATTGTGTGACCTTTCCCCAGTCTGTTCTGGAGGCCTAACCCCGTTCCTTTCTGAGACTGATCTGGGCTCCAGCTCTTCCAAATCTTCTCCATAATCCAAGCTTTTCCTTCCTTGGTTATCTTATTCCTGCCAGAGACATCTTTTGCTGTAGCAACCAGGTTGCTGGGTATGGTACTGTGGGAGTGCTGCCCTGTTCTCTGCGTGCAGCTCAGGGCTCTGATTGAGCTCCTCTCAACTCTAGGTTGTTGACGTCAGCCATCACAGCTGTACCTCAGCATCCCCAGCATTACCTTCGGTGGTATAGCTAGCTCTCACACCATGGTTTCCCATGTGCGTCCTACCCTGAGAATCAGGAGTCCCAGCACAATTCAGATGCCCTGGCCTGCTGTCAGCAGCTTCACTGTTGCTACACATCATCTCCTGGATCGATGCCCTCCTTAGAAATACAGCCTTTCTTGGCACCGTCTCTCACAGGCTGGATGCCAGGGTGTCGTGCTTTCAGTCCTGCCACTATGTCATCCTTGGTTCTCCCTGGCCCTGTCCCGCATCTCCAGAAAATGGTCATCTGCATGGATGTGCTCCGTGTGCCCTTTTTTGGATCCCTCTTGTTTCCTTCTGTTTACAGCCATCCCAAATTGGGATTCCTCAGTCCCACCTGTCTTCCTGATACTCCTTGAGCCAGGTTACTGGGGATGAAGATGGGGAGAAAAAGCCCATGGAAACTGGCTGTTTTCCCTTGCCTCAGGGTATGACGACATGTTGTATCCGTGATGCCTTGCTCACCCATTTATGCACATTATCAGGAGTTTCTAGTCATAAACAGAGAAACTGAGGCTGAAAATCGGGCTTGATTTTTTTAAATGTCAAAAGCAGCTGTGGAAACAGGAGCAATTCTCCAGATATATCCGGTCCAGTCCATACACATTCCATCCTGGAGCTGCCCACTTTAATTAATAGCGGTGTGTAGATTCGCAGCCCCTGATGACAACTGTTTCCTCACGCAGCATGTAATCAGCCTACATGTGCCATAAGAGGTCACGGAGTCAGACACCAGAGCTGGAGTTTAAATACGATTCTTAATAAAGCCGCCAGCTCAAACCCAGCTGTGGTTATGCTAAAGCTGCCTCAAGCCTCTGGATGTGAACGTAGCAGCAATGGGCTGAGGAAGATCCATCCTCGCCCTCCCCAGCATCGCCTTCTGCTGCAGCTATTTAGTGCCGCGGGAAGGACAGCGGGCGTGATGGACTGAAGCTGGAAGCCTTTACAGCAAATTCTGTGTCCCAAATGCTTCCTCAGCTCATTGCATCTCTGCGACCATGGCAGGTACATTGATCTAGCTGACAGACTAAGGTCCTATAGCTCAGTTTTATATAGATGAACTGTAATTTTAGTAATAGGATGTTTAAATAATATTGTGTCACTTTTACATCTCATCTCCTTTTCCTTTGAATGAAAGTGACAGGTGGGGATTTTTACTTTTTTTTTTTTTTCCTTCTCCTTTTTCCCCACAAAGACTTTGCCTGAAGGACATCAGGAGTCATAATAATGGTTGATGCTTTCATGAGATCCTTACAGATTACGGCTAAATGGAATGGTGCTGTAATGTGATTACCTCCCCACTCTTACTCCTGCCGTGCCATGTAATGGCATGGCAGGGCTCTCCGCTGGGATTAAAGCCAGTCAGACTGAAAATTGACTTGCCTTGGGGGCCATCAAGCAAATTCCAATGTCTACTTCAAAATTCTGCCTGCCAGTGAGCCATTTCTTCAGCAGATTAGCAAAATGAATGAAATATGGAGACGGGAAGAGAGTAAAAACTGTGCCATTAAGCATACGTGCTCTCTGTCTCCCGTTCTTTCTGATTTTGCTCTAAACACTAATTCTAGTCCCATGTAATTTCTCTCTTTCCCCATTCTGCTCTGTGCCCAAAATGGGAAGGGAGCTCAGCACACAAAAAAAATCTGCAACCTTGCCTTCACCAGGCTTTAGGTGAGGTGGGGGGACAGGGAGGAGGGGGGGACCTGCCCTTCTCTTTCACACGTTTTCCCTGGGGACAGAGGCTCCTCCAGATAGGATTCAGAATATATAAACTTATTTCCTGCTCCAAGTCACCCCCGGGTGTCATTCCTACTGCAAGGAAGGTGGGAAGGAGTGACTGTCCCCTCTTGCTCTTGTCATCAGGCTCTTCTCTGCTATCCTGGCCACGGGGAGTATCTGCTCCCTCCCTCCAGTGCTTACCTTGCTCTGGGACAGGGGCTCCATTCCCTTTGCACCCTAATTCCTGGTTGTCACCAAACTATAAAAGTTTCAACTGTATGACAGCACTCTGGGTAAAACCAGGTTCTCTGGCTCCACAAACATCCATTTGGGGTGAAGACTTGTTGTAGCAGATTCCCACCAGTTGTCTCACACTGGGAACAAGGTTGGTATCTGAGGTGGATTCACGTCTACTCCCTTGTCATCCAGTGCCCTTCAGCAGCTCCAGCTCTGCTTAAATTCCTTGGCTGTTCAGATTATGTGAATGGGGTTTAAGCACGTTTAGGTACTGCCGTGAATAGAAATGGTTTGCCACCTCAGACTCTGAGAATGCTGAGACAGGACTAGTGTGTTCTCAGACTATTTACAGAAAGACATTCTTGAGATGTGACTTTGAATTACACAGTTACACCACAACTTTTCTTGGCAGCTCAGCCTAGTCTTTTTTTTTTTTTTTCCTCAGCTATTTTCTTAATATTCAGTCTAAAAATTTCCCTGATGCTGCTGAAGTTTAATTACTTCTTTCTCTATCATTGCTGACTAATGATAATAATTGCTTCCTGTCCTCTGGTGCAACATTCTTTTCTTTATCTGCAGACAGTTATTGTGTCTCCCCTTGGTATTATTTCCTCTACTTTGAAATTGCCCAGGAACACAGTCCCATTTGTTGTCTAGCTGCTAAATAAAACCCAGAAATATAGCAGCGAGAGCGAAACCTGGGTGGTGGCGGGGGGCAGACCCTGGAAACCAGCATCGACAGAGAGTTCTGCTCTGCAGTAGGTCACTTTGACAGCTCTTTGACAACTTACACAGAAGGAACTGATGGTCTCAGCTCAAGTACTAATGGACTAAATTCTGCATTACAGGTGCTGGTAGTTACTGTCTATATTACAGGTAGTTTCATAACAGAAGTTCAGGGCTGAGTGTGGCTGTGAAGATTGACACACCATTTTTCCTCTAGAAAGTCTCTTTCCAAAGATGGAAGGAAGCAGCCACTGGTTCCATTTTTAGAGATGCGAAGTCAAGAGATGCAGTGAGTTGCCCGAGGTCACAGAGTCAGGAGGAAGAAATACATCTAACTCCAGCTCCCAGGCAGCGTCCCTAAATCATGTTGTTTAAGTATTTGCAATTTCCTTTGGCATAATAAAACTCTAGTTATCTTCAGGGGTGCAGGATGAGGACTCCAAGGCTTAGAAAAGACTATTCACATGATTAAAGTTCCAAATGTGGTTTTAAATATTTTGTTGGCTTGGGGTCTTCTTTTTTTCAGGTAAATCTGCAGTTAAAAATCAGCATCCACAGAGACACTCAGCCCTCTGTGTTATGCTTCTGTCACTGATTAGACTATACACACTCTGGTTTTTTTTTAAATTCATTATTATGAACCAACTTTTTCTCAAATCCAAAGTCTTTTCTCTGCTTCAGGGGAAAAAAAAAGAATTACGTCTCCATGGGAAGAAAGAGATGGGTTTTGGTATCTGTTAATAACATGCATGGGAATTTTTCAAAATATCTGTAAATAGGTCTTCATTTAGTTAGCAAACAAATGGCTACAAATAAAACTCTTCACAGATTATTTCAAACGTAGAGTCTTATGTTTTACCAAAGAGTTGCACCTGAAATGTAAAGGCCTTTCAAGCAGAGTTCTCCATTCTGATG
Source organism: Gallinago jamesoni (assembly GCA_025769975.1). Classification (NCBI taxonomy): domain Eukaryota; kingdom Metazoa; phylum Chordata; class Aves; order Charadriiformes; family Scolopacidae; genus Gallinago; species Gallinago jamesoni. The sequence continues at coordinate 145,895,126 of JAOQGH010000012.1, forward strand.
ATTTATATAGAAAGAACTTCTGAATCCCATCCCCAGGCACCAAAGGCCTTTGGGAAAGAAGTGTAAAACCTGGCATCTTTTTGGGAAAGGTGACGTTGACCTCAATGCTCAGAGGGGTGGTAGCATGGTTCACTGGGTAAGGCATTGAACTGAGACTGTGGACCTCCTGCTGCTGGATTCCCTGAGCTCACCTTTCTCCTGTTGTGTACTTAGACTAAAATTGCATTGAGGCACGGGCTTTTGCTTAGTAAGCATTTCTGTATCACCTGGTACAACATTGTCCCCTATCTTAACAGACACTTCTGTATGCACTAAAAATAAAATGAAATTAAACAAATAAATAAAAGAGGGTAAACCATGACTTCCTTAACTATTTGTTTATCATTTTTCTGCCACTGTTAGCTCTTCCTACGGTCTACCTTGTCTGTAGGTAAATATCTGATAAAGAAAAATCTTGTCCAAAACAGCTGAGGTGATAATTTAAGATGAGAATTGGCACAAAGGAAAAACACAGAAAGGAAACATGGTAGTTGTACAGGGTCTGGCTGGGATGGAGTTAGCTTTCTTCATAGCAGCCTGTGCGGTGCTGTGGTTTGGATTTGTGACTAAAACAACGTTGATAACACACCGGTGATTTAGTTCCTGCTGAGCAGTGCTTACACAGTGTCATGGGATTTTCTACTTCTCCCGCTGCCCCACCGGTGAGTAGGCTTGAGGGTGCACAAGGATTTGGGAGGGGGCAGCTGGGACAGCTGACCCCAGCTGACCAAAGGGATATTCCATTCCATATGACACCATGTTCAACACATAAAGCTGGGGAAAATGAAGAGGAAGAGGGGAACATTCGTAGTTATGGCATTTGTCTTCCCAAGTAACCACTACATATGATGAAGCCTTGCTTTCTAATAAGTGGCTGGACATCTGCTGGCCGATGGGAAGTAGCGAATGTATTACTTATTTGCTTTGCTTGCAACAACTTTTTTTCACTTATGAAACTGTCTGTATCTCAGCCCATGAATTTTCAGCTTTTGCTCTTCAGATTCTCTCCCCCAGGTCCTCCTTGAGGGGAGGTGTGTGAGCATCTGGGTGGGTGTCTGGCTGCTGGCTGCTGTCAACTCACTACAGTAGTAAACATCAGACATCCAAACAGGTAACAAATGTCAAATGTTTTCCACCACCACTCAATGACCAGCCCCATCTCTTATGCTTTGGCTGAAGATGATGCAGCTCCTGTGGATGTTTACCAGGCTAAAAGCAGAAGGTAGCAAGAACAACAGGGCTAAGCCCATGATGTGGTGCATCAACCACGATGGGCAATTCCTTGGTGAACCAGGGAGCAGTTTTGTCTGCATAGAATGGGGTGGGGGAAAGGAACAGACAAAAGAATATCAGTTTCTGCTCAATGCACAAACACAATTAGTTTTCTCAGCTACCAGCAGGTAAGTTGTGGTTCATTATTGCTGTGAGGATAGAGGTGGTTGCACAAACGAATGGGTGAGACAGAAGTAGCTTACTCAGGCTAAAATTATGAAGTCACTGCCTCTGGGAAGACAAAGTCTCTCTAGCAGGCGTCCTTGCCTGTATTGTGGATAAAAGAAAAAATCCCAACTAATCGACCATCAACAAATATAAAGGTTTTTTTGTATGAGTGGTGGCAGTACATTTCAGCCAAGGTTAATTGACCTCCATCTTTTGTATTATGTAAAAATGATATATATTTTTTCAGTTTTCTCCTTTATATCCATTTTGGAAGTTTATCTCCCCTGCTCCTCTAAAGACAAACCAGAGGATCAACAGCCTCAGGACGCTGGAGATGGTGACCTTGAAAATACTGAGATGGCTTGGCTAAGCACGTAAATGCAATGAGGCAGCACTAATTCTTGTCCAGGTGTCCAGGAGGCAAAGAACAGTATAACTCAATAAAACTAAGCCATGGGAGGTGGGGTGGGGGGAGGAAGGAGAGCATTTTCACATCATCGTGTGTTTGGCTGAGGGATGACTGTGAACACCATCATTTCCACAGCCCTGTGCTGTCCCTCTGTGTGTTTGTCCTGTCTGTCACCTGGCTCTGATCCATGAGGAGTGGACAACTGCAGTTTTGCTTCACCTGGCTTTTGTGTTCATAACAATTTTGGAGATAAAGGGTAATTTAAAAAAATGGATAGACAAATTTCCTCCCAGGAAATGAGTCCCACTGCTTTAACTAGCTTCTTACTAGGCTTTATGCATCTCCATGTTTCAGGCTGTATCATTTTATGCTGCTGCTGCTGCTGTTAAAAAAGTCCAACATGGATGTCTGGACCATCTGAGGCTGTACTCATGTACAGCTATTTTTAATTATGTCAGTACTAACTCCAGTGCAGGTGTCTGTTCTGACTGAGGAATGTCATATTTCAATGCAGCTTGCTCCTGTTCTTTGCTGACTTAACCTAACCCAAAATGTAGCTCTAGGACAAGGGGTAATGGTTTTAAACTAAAAGAGGGGAGATTCAGGATAGATATAAGGAAGAAATTTTTTACAATGAGGGTGGTGAAACACTGGCTCAGGTTTCCCAGAAAGGTGGAAAATGCCCCATCTGTGGAAACATTCAAGGTCAGGCTGGATGGGGCTCTGAGCAACCTGATCTAGTTGAAGATGCCCCTGTTCATTGCAGAGGGGTTGGACTAGATGACCTTTACAGGATCCTTCCAACCCAAACCCTTCTATGCCTCTATGAAAATAAGGCCTTTCTTAATCGACAAAAAGACTGCTCATTATTTTATAGTTAACTTCACTAAAGATAACCTGTCTCATATTAAAAAATAGTTAAGATTGTTTGGAAAAAAAATCTTTACAACAATATCACTTAATGGAAAACATAATTGAACCATAGCCAGGGCTGTACTGAAAGAAATTCAGTAATTTCATATTTAACTGACTTCTGAAATCTAAGTCAGGTCCAAAGCTAGCTGTTAAAATTTGTCTTCAACATGTCTTCTTCTGTCCTGTTGCTGTCTTCATGGGCACTAGCCCGGTGTTTATTCTTGGCTCTATAAGATACTTCTTTTCCCTACAGTTACTCAGGGTCCAGCAAAGGAGCTGATGCAATCTCATCTGTTATTGAGATTACAGTAGAAAGGCTCGTTAGTCCAACTGCTCCCTCATCCATCCTCTTTCCTTTTTTTGCTCTTGGGCTTGATTGATATTCAGAGGGTGGAATAACCCTGGAAATTTGTTTAGGAGCAAATCACAAGTAATATTATAGAAGATCATCTATCACTCTGTACGTACTGTATTCTTATCTCTTAAAATCACCGTTTTCTGTCAGCATAGCATGAAATACGAAAATTTTGATCACACGTACCCACAAAAGTGATGCTCAGATTTAACTTCCATTGTTTGGAGTCTCTGAGGTAAAGCAAAATAAAAATCTGTTTTTACTTGACATACCATTTGCGTTTACACAATAATCTTGGGTTATGTCCTTCACTCCCGTGACACGTGTTGGACAGATCTGGGTGCCTTTCCCAAACTAAACTCAGGAAAGGAATGCCAAAGAATGGTACTTCACAGTCTGCAGCTGGCTGGGAGGAGTTTCTGCATTATTTTTGCATGTTATCTACAGGCATGTCAGCATTGAGCCTGCATCAGCCCGTGACCGCACTAGCTGAGAGTGGAGGGGAGGTGGAGCGTTCAGTCCACCCTGCGTGGGAAAGGAGGCTGTTGTGATCCAGAGTAAGAGGCATTGGAGAGGTCAAATACTGGGAAAACCTGGGAAAATCCCTAGACTCCCAGTAACCAGGCTGGGGTTTTTTTCCGTTACTAAGTACAGAGGGTGGAAAGCTCAGTGTGTGTCTATGCCTTGAAAAAATACTCAATCTGGGCATGGAGTGATGTATTCCCTGGCTTGGCCTTTAGTTGGATGAGTAGTCTACGCTAAAATGCTGGCCATGCAATGAGATACATGGAGTCATTGACACATCAGCCATAACACTCTGAATGAGATTCCTCGTTTTTTGGTAGTGGTGTGTGCAAAGACAGATTTTTTCCTTGGACATCTTCCTGGCAAACATTCCCTCACTTAGATCACCAAAATGCGAGACAAAAGGGACAAGTTGGTAGTGATGACACTGGAGCAGAATTACCAAAGTGAAGCTTGATAATGTCCAGCGAGACCTGGACAGGCTGGAGAGTTGGGCTGAGAGAAACCTAATGAAATTTAACAAGGGCAAGTGTAGAGTGCTGCACCTGAGGAGAAATAACTCCCTGCACCAGTACAGGTTGGGGGCTGACCTGCTGGAGAGCAATTCTGAGGAAAAAAACCTGGGAGTTCTTGCGGATAACAGGGTGACCATGAGCCAGCAATGTGCCCTTGTGGCCAAGAAGGCCAATGGCATCCTGGGATGCATCAAGAAGGAAGTGGTCAACAGGTCGAGGAAGGTCATCTTGCCCCTCTACTCTGCCCTGGTGAGGCTCCATGTGGAGTACTCAGTCCAGTTCTGGGCTCCCCAGTTCAAGAAGGACAGGGAACTGCTAGAGAGGGTACAACAAAGGGCCACAAAGATGATTAAGACCTGGAGCATCTCTCCTCTGAGGAAAGGCTGAGGGATTTGGGTCTTTTTAGTCTTGAGAAGAGAAGACTTAGGGGGGATGTGATCAATGCTTATAAATACTTAAAGGGAGGGTGTCAGGAGGACTGGGCTGGTCTTTTCTCAGAGGTGCCCAGTGACAGGATGAGAGGAAACGGGCACAAACTTGAGTATAAGAAGTTCCTCCTAAACATGAGGAGGAACTTCTTTACTGTGAGAGTGGCAGAGCACTGGAACAGGCTGCCCAGAGAGGTGGTGGAGTCTCCTTCTCTGGAGAACCCTCTTGGACAACTTCCTGTGCAATGTGCTCTAGGTAGACCCGCTCCAGCGGGGGGTTGGACTAGATGATCTCCAGAGGTCCCTTCCAACCCCATATGATTTTATGATTCTGTGATTCTCTGATGGTGAATTGAAGAGATGGAACATTCTGGCGTGTTTGCAAATGAGCTGTTGGGACAGACTGTTGCAATTAGGACCTATTAAAAGAAGATGCTTCCAATTCATCGCATATGGTTAACATAGTTGTGAGTATTGAATCCCTCCACCACTGTCAGTGTGTAATGCATCCTCCCTTTAGAGAAACTTGAATTACTTTCTAAATGGGTTGCCCAATTTCAGATGAAAATTGTGTTTCAGACAATAGCACAGCAGTGTCTTCAGGATGAGAGTTATTCTGTGTAGAAAATTAATGGCTTGTTTTGTTCAAACACTCTCTGTCTTCTCCCCATGCTGATAATCTATTCTGAGTTATATTTAATGGTAAAAAAGCTGCAGCAGCTGAAGCCAGGCTCAAGGTGAACTATCTCCCCAGTCAGAAAATAGAACAGCTGTCCTTCAATTGAGGTGCAAAATGAGAGGCCCTGACCAGTTGTGGTTGTTGAAGACTGGCTCGCAGAGCTACCTGAGAAAACAATGGGCCGTTTGCTTGCTTTTGGCCTAAAATTCCTCTTGCAGATTCAAATGGGGAAAGTTCTTTGCTTCTTTTCCAGAGCTTTTGTGTACTGTTTGTAGCCTTGTTAAAACAGCTGCTGTCTGCTGCAAAGGAAACTGCATTTTGATGGTGGATGGAGATGAGCCTAGAATGAGAAAACATAGAAGGGTGGTGCTGTCAGAAAGGGTCATTGTTTTACCATATGTCAGAACTGTTAAGGTTGGTACCAAAATCTTCCACAGGCAGAGCGGGGAGTTGCTCAAGGGAAAAGATGGATCTCCAGGAGAAGACATTTTTTCTAGTTTCAGAGGAAAACTAGATTTGTTAGTTTTGGTAATAACATGCATCCTATATACCCAGACCATTTGGAATATTAAGGAAGGTAAGACTCATTATATGGACTTCTGAGGTACCCTATCTTCAAAACAAAGCCTATCAAAGCTAGATTTCCAGAAGAGCTCCTTTTTAGCTATTTCACTAAGTGGAAAGATTTCTAGGAGAGTTGTAGCTCCCCAGGAGCTGAACACCATTGAGCATGCACGCTGAGCACCTTTGAAAACTGGTCCCAAATAAAAACTATGTCTTTTTAAAATACTATATTACTGGGAGAGATAAGTAACTCAGTGAATACAGAGCTTGAGGGTTTTTGATTCTCCTTGTGCTGTTCATTCCCCCTGAGGAAAGGGAGGGACTAACTGTGAACTCAACATCTCTCAGGTACTTGAGATAATTGTGGTACAACTGGCTTGATTTGGAAATGGAATTAGAGTGTTCCTTTTTGCTCTTCTAATTAATCAGGGTTGAATGTCTATATTTGCAGCTCCTTCAATTAGTTCTATACAGATCGTCCCCCACCCAATCTATTAAATTCTGGGATTTGTGTTTGGAGTGTCAGCGCTCTACAGATGCAAAACTCTCAGCTAAATTACTTGTCTCAAAAGTTACATCTTGGGAGTTGAGGAAAACAAACCACGAAAGTTGCTGGAGTTTGATAATTGTGGTCCAACTGTTCCCTGCCTCCCTTCAAACCAAACCATACAAGGAGTCAAGTGAATCGTTCCCTGTCTGTGCTGTTTATCTTTGAGGTTCAAGGTCTTTCCCTCCCCCCTGCCTCTGCAACATGTTCTTATGTATCTGTCAAATCATTCTGCCTAGTTATGAATTTTGGACTGGGAAGACAGTTGTTAAAGCTATTATTCTTTATTTTGACCAAGATTTTCTGGTGCAGGACTATTGTCTAAAGTACTTAGGAGCATTTATCCTTTTATGTATATACTTAGAACCATCAGTAAGAGGAGATATTTATAAGAGTGGACAAATCTTTCCAGTCTCAAGGCCATATTTCATAGTGGAGACCGTGGAACAAAAGCTTATAAATTTTTCTGACTCACAGCCCTTGCTTTCAGGAAGCCACTTTCCCTTGCACTTTGAAACTTGTGACTCAGTTGTTCCATTAGGGGAGCTTCCTCTCGTGCTTTCAGAAAGTCTTTGGTAAGTTAGAGGGATCTGAAGACAAAAGGGTGTATTCTCGTAAAACCTCAGAGTTAAGAGAGAACAGGTTTTGACCAATAAGAGGATGGTGGAGAGACAATTTTTTTAATGTAACTTGCTTGCTGAAGTCCATGTTTCCTATACATCCCAGTGCTGTATTTTCCTGAGGATGTTGTGATAGAAAGCTGTTCTACTACTGGCATCTCAAGCAAATTGCAAGGCTCGTATAGGACTGAGGGAAGATTTCTGCTTCTCACTGAACATATGATAATGCTTCCTATTCCATGCAACTCAGAGTATGCTCAGATGGCTATATATCAGATCCTTTCCTGCTGGCTAAGCAGAAAAATTCATCAATCGCCCATATGCTTCTTATTGGAAGTGCCACAGCTCTGAGGAACCCAATGTTGGCCCTGTTTGGAGTTAGACAGTTGTGATACGAGTTGTTGTAAGGGAAGAAAGGAGAAGGGAGAGGGGGAAATGGAAACACTTTTTTTCTTTTGCTGTCCTTGGAAACAATTCTGCAGTGGGAAAACACACAACCTGCCCAACACAAACAGTTATGTCTTAACAGAGACACTTTGCAGTCATCATTCACTTGAGACTTCTGGCTGCTCTGAGGTGGATTTTGTAGTTTTCTAACTGCAGTTACCATGGAAGAGTCTAGAAACTGGGGAGCAGTCTTGACAGCTTCCTGGGATTTTTATTTTCGTGTGTTTATTTTTCAAGGAGGTGTTCTTGGTTATCAGCAGGAAATAAATTGCACAAACAGCTTTTCATTAAGGGTGCTTGACCGTAGCCCTGAGCCACAATGGATGTTCAAAGAATTGAATGAGTTTCCCAGCGCATCTGTGAGCGGCAAGGGAGGCATGTGCAGGCTTTCATGCTGAAGCCTCTGATTAAAGCAAACTCCACGCCAGGGGAAAATGCAGCGTCCTTTTGTGAAGAGCAATTCCATGCGGTGTTAGGTAAATTGCTAGGTGCACACTTACTCAGGGGACGGAAATGGCAAGGGAAGGGGCAAATAAGCACTGCGGCAGAAGGGAAGAAGCTTCTTGAAGGTTAGCGGTGAATAAAAGACGTTACGAATGTCAGATATATTTGCGAAGTTCCTGGTGGTCATCAGGAGCCTTAATCAAGGTGTTGTTATCTCATCTGTGTTCCTGCCCCTCTTTGCCACGTTTAGAGAGGAGAAGTGAGGTGAAGGGAATTGATGCCCCACAACTGAGAGTAAGAGAAACTTTACTGGTAAAGAGCCAGCAGGACATAATCATAAAGTTGGTATCTCCCAGGCTCTTTTTTTCATGTCCATGTCAGGAAGACATGCTGGGAATACAAAGGGCCTTTGCTCTCACATCTGATCTGTGTGGCAGGTCTTGGTGAGCCACAGAAACAACTTAAATACTCTTCTTGATGCTGCAAGAACTTCTCTGCCCCTCTTAGGGAGATAGAAAGTGTTCAGTAAATGCCTGGATCTCTTTCCAGGAGAAACTTCCACCTTTTCGAACTTCAAATCAGAGAAAGGAGATGGCAAATATAAGCCTACCTGTGATAGAAGAGGGAAAGAAAGACAGAGGAGACAAATAGGTCCTTAGATAATTTCCTGATTTTAAATTAGGACAGCTACTAATTGCATGCTCCTTATCCCACCAACCTGCCTCAGAAGAAGAGAAAAGCATCCCTGCCAGGATAATAATGGAGAGGGTGCTGGAATAAGGTGATGGCTAGGGAGATACCAGCCTGGGGGAGGTGCCAGGCTTCCAAGGGAAGGATAAAAACAAGTGTGAGAAGGACAAGAGAAGAGGCATTGATTTGACTTGATACCCTACTCTTCATCAGCTTCTGACGAAGAATCCTTATTAGTAGGTGAAGTCCCTGTGATCTACAGTGAGAGCAGAGAGAGTAAACCCCGCCCAGGGCTTTGTCTCTCCATAAATCCAGCCGGTGTTGGTTGGAGCTGAGGGCAGTGTTGGAGCTTTGTTTTGATCACATAGATTGCTACTCCGTGTCCTAGAAAATTGTAGTATTACTGCTACTTAGCTAATTGTCTTAAGGGCAGTGAAAAAGGCTTTATGGTGAAACTAAATGGCTCACAAAGTTGGCAGGAGTAAAAAGGGCTTCTATAAATGCCATTTTTACATCAGTTCCACAGCCTTTGTAGCAGGGGTCTTAATAGCATTGTGTTTGCTTTATGTAGGCCTTGTACATGTCCTCCCCTCTCCTGGAATGCACCAGGGCACTGAGTTGCACACTGAGAAACAATTTTTCCATCAAGAGATCCTTAAGTACATTTTCCCCTGCAGAATCCACAGCAAGAAACTGGACTGGTACTAACTGGAAAACAAGTTTTTCTGCCCTATTTCAGCATTTTCACACACATTTGTAAATAAGACCTGTGTGACTGTGCTTCTTTGGGCAGCCATTCAGGACGGGTTTTCCCCCTCAAAAATACCCCACTGACTTCTCTACCTTTGTGATTGCTGGGTGGAATGGTTTTCCTTTGAGCCTGACATGGTGAACTTGGAAAAGTTTTATGATCACCAAACAAATGTAGGTGCTGTAATGAAAGAGTAGAGGTAAGGTAAGGATAAAATAATATGAATTTTTGCCTTATGAATGGCCCTAGAATTACCTCTAAGTTGTGGTTCGGTCTCCTGTCTCTCAAAGTATTGTGGCAACATAAGGACCTCGTGACCCTCAGCGTGTCAGAAAACTCCTGCCCCACAGCGCTAACTAGATGCATACGTGTGTGAAAGATTTGATGTGCCAGATTTGGTGCATTTTCCCAGTTCTTTTCCCCGAGGAGCACAATCTTGCTGACAATATAAACAAGCAGTCACTACATGTGTACAAAGCAGGGAAGAAATGAAAACAGGATGTTAAAAAGAATCATGTTGTAATGAGACTTTTCTACTTTGCAATGGTATTAGCAGTGTATTCCAGGCTCTGACTTTTAAGTAGAGCTGAAATGCTTTATCTTGGATTGGCAAATGTCGTTTAGAATTGGCTGTGTGATATTTTTGTTCTTTGACATTTCTGAATTTACCATATCTGAGAGTAGATCATGCGAATGGGAGGAATAACTCTTACTCTTTCTGAAAATTCTTTAATGGTGGTTTATGGGGTTGCCTGTTCTGACCAATGATTACTTGGACAGACAAAAGACAGTTGTTTTATGTCTTCTCCCACCTTCTTTCTCAAAAAAACTCCTCAAAAACTTAAGTCACTGGGAAGGAAACAGCTAATCCCTAGTGGGATTAGATAAAATGTAGGCAATTGCTTGTAGAGCTTTTATATACCTCAGAAAATTATTTTAGAATTGAAATGCTATTATTTTATCTACCACATCTTTGCAGATTTATTTGTCATAAACAAAGGAGAATGGGAAAGAATATTCCAGATTGAAGCCTTTGTTTCCCCAGTGGTTGTGTGGACATTATTTGGGAAGATTTCACTGTGCAGTGCACCCCTGCAGGCAGGGGGGAGGTAGTTCTGGAAGAGTTTCAAATGTCTTGGACTCAGGCTCAGTCTGGGATGGAGGGAGTGTAGTTGTTTTGGGGCAGAACTCTCAACAAAGCCAGTTATCCTGGATATAACACTCTGCTAACACAGTTTCTGGACCAGAGCTGGCTTGTGGATGACTGGTTTAAAGCATAATGTTCCTTTGCATCTGTCTCTCATACACTGTAATTTAACCTACCTAAACAGAAAAAGGAAAGGTCTGCTGATGTGTCCCTTGCTAACATGAGTCATGGCACCTTATTGCCTTTCCACAAGAAAAAAAAAAAAGTGTTTCAAGGAAGACTTGGAGGCTGCAAGGCCAACCTCTGTTGGTCTTTTATAAAGTTTGTCTGACATCAGAAAGGCTGTACGTACAAACAGCAGGAACTCTGGAAAACTGAGGTAAAGGGATCAAGTGGCAATGAGGCTGCCTCAGGCTCCTACCAGCAGAGAGGAGGGCTGTGGTTCTGACATGTTGAGCAGACGCCTCCTGATGTACCGTGTTTACAGAGTTATTTCAGCTCACGTTGAATCTGGAAAATAAGATCTATTCAAAAGAGAATTTGCTCTTTCACCTTTCTGAAAAGTATCTTTCTTAATTATAGACAACCTCCCAGGACTCAGAACTTTCCACCATATTACCTGCCTGTGTGCTTCAGGCAGCTTCTGAAGCTACGATATTCAGAGGACTCAAGACTTAAATATGTTGGTATGCACAACCCGCTAGTGAATGTCATCGAAGGGCAGAAGTCACAGATGAAATGGCTAGACCCATCACTCCAATGGTGTTATCCAAAAAGGGCATCTTTACAACCTGCCTCTGGAGCACAGCAACCTGGGCTCCTTTTCAAGCTGCCCTGCCATTTCACAAAGGCTTCAAATTGCAACACAGTGCTTCACATTGGTAGGAAGAAGAGTTCTGGTAGATTTTTCCTCTTCTTCTTGCAAAGACTGGAGAAAGCAAAAATGAGACCTACTGCAGCTTTCACTCTAAGGCCAGAACCTGTTGTGTCAGACTCTGAAAGACTATTGCACTGCTGGCTGTGAGAAGTCACCAGGCATTGCCACAACTGCCACCCAGTGGCAAATGCACTTGCTGGAGAATGTCTTTCAAATATATGAATTGATCAGAGTTAATTTACAGGCTGCAAAGATGCTTTTTTTTCTTCCCTGGGTGGTACAGCCTCTTGTTTCTGATACCTTTGCTTCTTGAGCCTCTGACCTGTGCTAACTTTCTCCTTAAAGGCAGAGGAATACAAAAAATACTCTTTCACAGTTCCTGGGCCAATAACCTTATGAGAAAAGTATTTTAATGCCAGGGCTCACATCTCACACTGCTATTTCATTGTCCTGTGTGATTTCCTTACACTCTTTCACAGAGGCCATCAGCATAGAATCACAGAATCATAGAATTGTCTAGGTTGGAAGGGACAGATCATCTAGTCCAACCATCAACATAGCACTGACAAAAATCCTCACTAAACCATATCTCCAAGCTCCAGGTCTACTCATCTTTTAAATACCTCCAGGGATGGTGACTCAACCACTTCCCTGGGCAGCCAATTCCAATGCTTGATAACCATTTGTGTGTAAAATTTTGTCCTACTCTCTAATCTAAACCTCCTCTGGTGCAACTTGAGGCCATTTCCTCCTATCCTAAGCATTTTCAGGCTTTGCTTTGTTCCTCATTAAGATTATCCCCACTGTAACTCTTACATAAGCCCGTCACTCCAAGCCCCCATCCCACGGTAGCTGTTGCTTCCTACTTTTCTATAGGTCTTGCCATACTCACAGGCTCATCAAACATGTTTCCAAACTTCCACCCACTTCTGAGCTGCATGCCAGCGATTCTACAGCTCATTTCTCTTCCCTCCTTGGCTTTGCTGGTGCTTGCAATTAGGTGCGTTCTCCAGGAAAAGAAGGGGAAGAGGAGCAGGCTGGGATTTCGTGGGAAACCTTGTTTGTTTTTGTTGTTTGAGGTGTTTGGCAGCACCTTTTTGCTAACCTGAGCCCTGGTAGCAAGAGGGTCTTTGTGCATCACCTGTTTTGCCTGTGCCTTGATCAAACCTGGTTTAATACCACTCTGTGGATGTCTTGGACTTTAAGAAGCAATAGGAAGTGTATGCTCACTGTGCCATGCACCGGGGGACATAACTGTCAACTTCTTTTTCCCACTAGGAATTTAGGTGCAATCCAGCAACACTAAGATCACCACTCTCTTCCCCTGGAACGGAAGTAACATCCCTCCCATGCAGAAGAAACTGCTTCTCATCTTTACTCGAGCCAGGAGCTGGAGGCAGGAAATCACAGGCACCACCATACTGAATTTACATGTCATGCTGGAATCCCTGTCCCCTGTGATCTGCAGCACCACCTCAGATGCTGAAACCTGACATCAAAGCCTGAGCTTTGTATCGTGACGCCATGGACTGCACCTTGGATACCTTTGGTAGAGGCCACCTGGCCATGAATGGGGCTATGGCCAGGCAGGCTGGAGGGACCAGTGCTGTAACAGCGAGATGCTACATCTCATTCTCATGCAATCTACGTACAGCAGCTTCTTTCATCCTCACCCTTAACTTCTGTTTGCTCAACGAAAGCAGCACGTAGGCAAATAACATTTTGCATTTTAAAAGAGTTTTAATTTGTAGCTGTTTTCAAAGTACACACCGAGGCTAATGAATAGTCACTCTATTCTCTAGGATACACAAGAACAACTGACTAAAATTAGCATTAATTAGCTGAATTACAGTAACACCAAGAGGCTTCAGCTGAGCTTGGGGTCTTGCTGCAGTAGGTTTAGGATGAGCATGCTGTGTGAAGCTGGTATGGGTTGATGTAGTTGCCATTCTAACTTAAGAGAGAGGTGATTGAGGAGTGACTTCCTTCTTGTGGTGCTACAGCTGAAGTTGCAGACCCTGTGGAGAGCTGTAGTGAGTAGTGGAATCATAGAATTGTTCTAGTTGGAAGAGACCTTTAAGATCATCATGTCCAACCATTAACCCAGCACTGCAAAGTTACCATTAAATAATGTCCCTCAGCACCACGTCTACATGACTTTTAAATGCTTCCAGGAATGGTAACTCAACCACTTTCCTGGGTATCCTGTTCCAAAGCAATTCTTATTGCTCCTGAGTTCACATTGCTTCCCATTCATTTGTTACTACAAGTCCATGTGTCATTTATTCATTTGTTTTTACTCATTTCACTGATCTCACATACAACACAGTCCCATGAATGCTTAAACCAGCTGAGCTGAGGAGCTGGAATACCACAGTGGAGAAGGGCAGGAAGGGAAGAAATTAAGTGCTGATGGGAACTTCTGCATTAGAAGTATTTAAATACTATCCCTTTCTTAACAAGAGCAACAAGGGCAGAGGTTGTTTGATTCAGTTAGACAACTCAAGGGATAGGAAGGAGAGAAGGCACAAAGCATCTTACTTAAGGTCACCCTCATCTCTGAAGGTAGAAGGTCATTCAAATCCCTCACATGCTACTCTCCAACATTAAGGCAGTGATCTAAGGAACTACTGGAGAGAGTCCAGACAAGGGCTATGAAGATGATCAGGGGCCTGGAGCATCACTCTGATGAGGAAAGGCTGAGAGACCTGGGTCTGTTCAGCCTGGAGAAAAGAAGACTGAAAGGAGACCTCATCAATGCTTATCAATATCTAAAGGGCAGGTGTCAAGAGAATGAGGTCCAAGTCTTCAGTGGTGCCTAGAGACAGGACGAGAGGCAACAGGCACAGACTGGCATGCAGGAAATTCTGTGTGAACATAAGGAAAACCTTCTTTACTTTGAGGGTGGCAGAGCACTGGAACAGGCTGTCCAGAGACACTGTGGAGTCTCCTTCTCTGGACATGTTCCAAACTCACCTGGATGTGTTCCTGTCCAACCTGCTCTAGGTCACCCTGTTGGGCTGGGGGTTGGACTAGATGATCTCCCAAGGTCCCTTCCAGCCCCTACCATTCTGTGATTTTGTGACCTGATGAGCTCCCACATAAGGGGCTTGAAAATGGCAGGAAGCCCAGAAAAAGGGTCCTTGCAATAACTCTGTAGTCTTTAACACTTCTCTTTTAAGAGGAATTACTGTGAGATTTTTCAATAGGAAGCACAATGAATTTGGTAAAAGCTCCTCACTGTGCATGGGGTTCCCTTGTTGTTTCTGTTGCCATCACATAAATGTTGATAAATTTTGAATGTGTCTTAAGCATGGATGTAATGTATGAGATTTGCTGTTCTGAAGTTGGATGTTATCTTTTTCCTTTAGTGGAAATTCACAGAGACCATCCCCCCTGCAGGCTTGTGCTTCAAATCTACTACACAAGAGAGGGGGGAAAGACCCATTTAATTTTTCAGGTTTTATTCTGACCTATCAGCTATGCCTTTTACTTAGGGAAACTTTTTGCTGGATTTGATGGTTTTTTCATGCCTTGGCACTGGTCTACTTAAAATTTGATGTAGACAAGCAATTAATTTCATTCAGGCCCTCTCTCTACTGATGGATGATTATTAAAATGGTGGACATGTCAGGCTGAGATTACGCTGCAGAAACCACATTGAATTTTGGCTTTGTCTAATGGTGCAGAAATATTGAATATTGCTTCTTTCCAAATTCCCTCTACTTGTTATGCTTCCCAAAATGAAGCAACGGTTTCTTTGACCTGTGATAGATCCATTGGTAACCTTGCAAAATCAGATTAGAGGGCAGAAGAATCAGAATTACAAAAGCGGAGGCAAAGCTGCAATTACAGATGATGCATAAAATCACAAGTGTTAAAATACGTAGAAATTACTGGTTTGTGGAAGCTGGAAGTCTAGACCAGTTCAAATAAACGGTTGTATCAAGAAATCCTACTTTTCCCCAACCTCCAATGCTGTCTCCAACAGGTTCATTGCTGCCTATATAGACATCCCTGGAGAGTAATCCATTAGTCAGGTGTATCTCCACACCGTGTTACAGACAATTGCAAGGACACATCAACCAACTGTGTAGTCCCAGTAGCAGGGCACTGACCCTGAGCAAATGCATCCAGCTTTTCCAAAGTTTCTGGCCTCTCAGCAAAGCAGAATTAACTTATTTTGCCATTACACAGCTTTTGCATGGGAACTGACTCATCTTTTCCATGTGTCTGCCCACAATATACCACACAGAAAAGTTCTGACATCTTAGGTGCATCTCAGTGTCCCACACTTCCAGAGCAACCATACTGCAAATTTAATCTCTTCTGCACTCTCTCTGTAGAAGTAGGAGGGAGGAGGCGTATCCAACCTACTTCACATCTCCTAGGCCATAAGGGGTTTCTCGAGGCTTCCTTCTGAAAGAACAGGACTCACGGTCTCTCTTGCCCCTTCCTTGCAATGAATGAAGGGTTTCAAGCATTTCCATCTTTCCCCCAAGAAAGAGGCTCATTTCTCCTTATATCTGCTATAAAAGGTGGTGGCAAGTGATGACCTCTTTCCCTCCTTTGCTCCCTGTTCACAGACGCTTGTTGAGAAGCTCTGGCAGGTGGGTCTTTGGTGTGCTGTGTCTGACAGTGGAGGTGCCCAAGCCCCATTCAGAGCCTCATCAATCCCTCCCACTCACTGAGCAACACATCAAGTGAGATTAAATAAAATAATATATGAATAGACAGAGAGGGGCTAGATTTCAGTCCTTTAACTGGCAGGGCTGCCTCAGACTTAGGTTTTATTTCTTTGATCTCTCCCAACCTCTGGAAGGAGGATTTTGCATGGAAAGGGCTGCATTGCACATGTTAAAGGTGTAAGCAGTAAAAAGGAGGGGAGGACGAGGGTACTTTACTTCTGCTTTAGAGACGTTGTTGCTGCTGACTTGCATTCCCTGTAGGGGTGCAGGGAGATGTTGGTGGTCCTTTACTTGTTTTCTGGAAGCAGACAGGAATTTATACAGTATGGCACTCGGTATTTGATTTAGCCTATGGCCCATTATAGTTGAAATGGTCTTTCTCAATGTTTCCTGCATTAAAAGTATTTTTTATGGCAGTCAGCAGAAGAGAATAAAGCTGTGATTGCACTGGTAGCCTCTAGCAAACAGTGCTGCTCGGCTAAGTGTAGGAAGAGGTCTCCTCTTTTTTCCTTAGGTGAACATTTCTTTTTTGGAAAGATGAAACACCTGACTACTAAGCTAGCAGAAATGTCCAGCTGCAGATCAGAACATTACGATATGTTTGTTGTCTAAAACACCTTGCGGTCTGCCAGGCAGTGCTCCCTTTCTCTGTGGCCTGAGGTCAGCTAATTCATAATCATCAAATAGTAATGACTTGCTCAGGGCTTGTCATTTCTTATTATATAGAAATCAGGATAAGAAAGTGGATGGTAGTCAGGAAGTCAGTGAGTAACATAAATTTCATAACCACATAAAACCACACCTGTGTGGGTGTGTACTCTTCTGAGATTAAGATATTCAAGAAGGAAATTAGGAGAGTGGAAGGACTGTTAGTTTGCTGGTCAACCTTTTGCCAGGACCAGACAGTGTGTTCCTGTGGGGTTTGTCTTTTTTGAAATATTTCCATGGAAGGGATTCACCTCTTCTCCTGGGACAGTTTTCATCTTTCCAGCAGATCTCAGGTGGAATATTTATAATCTTTAAGAATGTCACCCTTAGGTTATAAAGTTAATTTATTTGCACTCCCTAAATACATATCAGATGTGCTCAGTTTACAAGTTAAAACCTGGGATGTTTTTTTTTTGGTTGTGTTTTTTGTTGGTTTGTTTGTTTGTTTGTTCTTTGTTTTTCCAAAGATGCTGGCTTTGCAAACTTTTGCTGGAACTGAAAAATAAACAGTATTTTCTGCTTCCAATGCTACTTCTAACTGTATAAATTTCTCAGGGTGTAAGGGGAAGGTTATTTCAGTGGTAAAGTGGGAAGCAGGATGAACTCCTGATTACCTTCTGTTTAGTGGCAGTAGGTTTGTAAAGCTACCTAGAGAAAAAGCTACATCATAAGACCGATCCTATGAAGGTCAAAACTACTATAATTTATGCCAGCTACCCAGAAACACTTGCTGTTATCACATTATATTAACAAACATTAAAGTCCTGAAATACTTTGGTCCAAAATAGCACAACCCTGCATATTTCATTAAAAGAGATCTTATTTTGCTGCAGCTGAGCATTGGGCCCTAGTTTCATGTTTCCGGTTGGAGTCATTATTTCTTTGGCTGTGAGAAGATCCATCCCATGTTTATGCTCAAATCAAGAATGTTGGATTCAGTAGTAATATATATAAACCCTGAGCATTACTGAACATAATATTGAACATAAATACTACAATAGACCTGAGCAAACCCCCAAAGTTCTAGCCTATTATTCAGTGTGATTAAATTTATGTTGTGTACTTCCCCCATGATTTTCAACATCTTAGCTGATGAATCAGGAGAAGGCACTGCCAGGATATATGAACTTTCAGAAATTCACATCTGGGGATGGACATCCCATATTAAAGCTAATAAGTGGTGTGGAACATTGGCTGACCGGTGAGTTGTGACAAGGCCAACCATTTTCCTCACCTTCCTAAAAGCTGGCTTCAGTCAGCATCCTCAGTCTGCCAAGTGCAATGAGAAGAGAAAAAAATAAATCTAATTGCTATTGAGGCTTGATTCTGACAGCAGTGGACATTCAAAATACCTATTTATCCATCAGTGCTGAATTTGTCACTGGATGTGGGCCATAAATGGAAGGGTCATAACATTCCTTCCAGGAGCTGAAATTGCCTCGTTTGCCTGGGGCTAAAGGAAGTTGGTGTGTTCTCTACAAAGATAATGTTGTGATGAATAATGTTTTATTTGCCACACCTGAAATTCATAGTCCAGCCTGACCTGGGGAAATCCAGATGGTCCATTTGAAGTTTAGAGCTTGAGGAGGGGTGGGACATCAGGTACTCAGTGACATTTTGACTTTTTCAAAAGGCCCCTCCCTTTATATCTGAAAAAAGAAAAATGCTGTTTTGCTTGCATTTATGGCTGCTTGAGGGATGTTTTACAAAGTAAATAGATACTGCTGCTGAAAGCTTGACACAGAGGGACCAATGCATGGCTCCTGCACTGCTGCTTTATCCCAGGCATGTTCCTGCTTTTGTTTTAAAAGGTTTGTTTCACTAAGCTAATGACTTGCGAACACAGACAGCCAGGTGTACTAGTTTTGCTGGGAGTTACTTTTCTTCATATCAGCTTGTATGGTGCCATGTTTTTCATTTGTGCTGGAAACAGTGCTGATGACATGCTGATGTTTTCTTTACTGCTGAGCAGTGCTTACACAGAGTCAAGGGCTTTTCTGCTCCTCACCCCACCCCACCAGCAAGTAGACTGGGGATGGAGGAGAAGTTGGGAGGGGAGACACAGTTGGGACAGCTGACCCCAACTGACCAAAGGGATATTCCATACCATAAGATGTCATGTCAACATGTAATGCTGAGGAAGTAGAATGAATGGGAGGATGTTTGGAGTGATGGCGTCTGTCTTCCCAAGTAACTGTAAGGTGTGGTGGAGCCCTGCTTTCCTCCAGATGGCTGAGCACCTGCCTCCCATAGGAAGTGGAGAATGAATTCCTTGTTTTGCTTTTTTTGCGTGTGCCTGGCTTTTGCTCTACCTATTAAACTGCCTTGGTCTAAACCCATGAGTTTTCTCACTTCTATCCTTCTGATTCTCTCCCCCATCCCTCCAGAGCAAGTGAGCGAGCTGTGTGGGGCTGAGCTGCTAGCTGGGGTTGAATCACCAGACCAGGTTTCTCATATAAGCATATCCAGATCTGTTCACAAGCAACAGGCTTTCTGTGGCCAAATGTCTTCAATTTTGCCCATGACTCATTTGCTTTGGCAGCATCTGGAGCAGTAAACTTGCTCTATGGACACTTCAGGGGATCGATCTGAATGACAGAAAAGGCATGGCAGAGGGGTAGGAAGAGTCAAGAGCTGCATCTTGCCTCATTTATGGCTGTGAAGCCAGTGCCCTCTGCAGCAGAAAGTGGAAAGATGAAGATCTACAACCACCTGTGTTATCACCCATGGAGTGGAGAGAGGTGCTCACATTTTATTCTAGCTGGCAGACAAGCAGGAAAAGTCTCCTCCCTCTCATCCTCTCTCGCTCTGCCTTTTGATGCTACAAAGACTGAAGAGATGGACCAAAGAACACAGATGATGAAGTCTGGTGAACAGAGACTCCAGCTCCTCCAAAGTAGCCATTCCTGCATGATGTAGGTGGCTCATTTTTAAAAAGATTGTATTTGCAGAACATTAGGAGGAATAATAACTCATATAAAGATAAATCCCAGCATGTTGCGAATGCTGTCACAGCAATCATGGTCTGCCTCATGCCTGGGGAATTAGTGTCTGACCTCCCTGTGCTTCTGTGACAGCAGAGTGGATCAGTTTTACCTTAGGGTAAGATTTTGCAGCAAAGTTTGAGATTTCTGCATCTTTATTGTTATTTCAGTCTTCCAGCTGATGGCATTTAGGGGTTTTGAGACATAGAGAAAGCTACTTCTGAAGAAAGCAACGTGCTTCCTTTCATATGCAGATAAATTATTTTATTATTAGAGGAAAAACCTCATGAACTGTGAAGTCTACAATTTAGCTTTTTTTTTTTTTTTAGATTATTTTTACAACTATCGCTATTTGCATGACATTGGTAAGACCTCAGAAGTGACGAGACTTTAATCACAGTGAGAACACAATGGCTGTTTACAAACTAGATTGCAACTGCCCCACTCACGGCTCATGGTGGAACTGGGTGCTGCAGAAACGGCTCAGAAGGGACCAGCCAGAACCAGAGCAGGTAACTCATCCACTCAGATAAAATCCTTACTATACAGTGACTGTAGTGGTGGGTTGTCCAAACAGGGAAGGTTGCAAAGGGACGTCGTGAAAGTAAAAAAAAAAAAAAATTGCAATCTTCCTCTTTGCAAATCCATGCAGAAGATGGACAGAAGCCTGTATTCAATGTCAGATGGTACGGAGGCCACTGTGCACATGTGTTGGGGGTCAGATGATGTTGAAGGTTCCTCATGATAGATGCCTTTGGGAAGAAACCTTGTCACAGGTCCCCTCTGCATCTGAGGCTCTTCCAAGCATGTGCTGCAAGCACCACCTCTGCTTTCCTACTCCACCACGAGGTGCATCGTGGCTCAGGTTGCATGGTTGCACATGGGACCATGGGGTGAGCTGCATCCTGCAGAGATGCCCTCTAAAAAAGTGAGAGACCATCCTTATGGAGAAGGCTGCGGAAAAGGAGATGTTTTGACATTAACTTTGGTAGTGGCAGCATCCAGTACAATGAGTTTTATAAAATCTGTGCAGTTAATTCTCCAGTGAGAACAAAAGCAGCCATGGTCTTTTTAGGGGGAGAGAGTAAAACCAGTGGGAAACGCATTTGTTTGGTTTTAATGGAGTAGTTTTTCAATCACTTACATCTCAGCAGGCTGTAAAAGAGAAAAACAATAGTATTAAGGTACTACATGGATCTGCTGTATTACATTGACCCAAATTCTATATCTTTATAAAAATAGGCAGCAAATGGAAGCTCCAACAAGGAATACATTCCCCCATGTCTGTAATATTTATTTTTCTTTTTTTTTCCTTTTTTTTTTTCCATCTGTGTCTGTAAGTGTGTCTCATTCAACAGCCAGTGAGGTAGTTATTATTAACGTGGAAGAGAGCTGAAGTAGTTTACTGGAAAGCCTGTTTTATAGCAAATGCAAATGCAAAGGTTTAGGTGAATCAATTTGTTGTTATTATTGTGTCCTTACATGGTCTCCAGCAGAAAGCTCTGTCGAATTTATAGCCACATTTTGTATCACTTTGAAGTATTAACTACTTAATTCTACTGGTTCTGCTGCTGATGATAAACCAGATGTTTTATCATGGTCTGCAGTGTGGATTCTTACAGGTACTTATGTGCCAGCTCCTATTCATTTCCGCAGGAGCTGGGCTTATCTGCTCAACTGTAACCAGAAAATGTATATGGAGCACTTTGAGCACAAACCGCTGCCAAGTTCTTTTAATTTTGACCTACATCTTGCATTAGGGGATGTTTTTCCTTTAAGATTTTCACCTGAGACTCCTGGGATTATTAAAAAAAACCCCAAATACATCATTCATTGCTCCTCTCACTTTTTCTGGGTTTTAATTTATTTAAATAACAGGAGGCAAAGTTAGAACGACCTTTATGGAATCATCATTGTTGCTTTGTTGCACTGACTTCCACAGAACATTAAATCAGCTGAGGATCCTGAGGACACATTAACAGCCAAAAAATCCAAACAAAGTAAAGAGTACATTCTAGACTGATGCCACACCTTGGGTCTTGTTTTTTTTCTTTTTTTTTATGAATCTTGTTAATGGATATTATTATTTAGAAACTAAAGTTTACTTTAACTTAAAACCCTGATAATAAAGTCTTTCAAAGTTTGCCCTTCAGTGAAGAATTTTCATTTTAAAAATCACAAAAATTCTAAAACTTCAACTTTATATGTTTTCCAGTTTGGAAATATTTCTTAAATAAAACATTACCAATGTATGTAGTAATGTTTAGTAATATTTTAAATAGTCCTCCATGAGCCTTTCAGCCATTTTTAGTAGATGCATTTTGAATTATAATAATGGATGTGAATTATGACCTTATTGAGACAGGCCTAGGGAAGGAGGAATGATTTTTTCATGTATATTTTATATACCGCAAAAGTATATAAATACAGGGCTGGGAGTAGATGTAGATGACAATGCTTTTTCAGGTTTGCCTTGCCCAGAAGTAATATTCCCATATACTCTACACAGACATGAGGTCAAAAAGAAGTATGTCAAAAGGAGAAAAAAACATGGGATTTAGTAGATTTGTAAATGATCAATACTTATGTGACTGACAACCCTTCTGACTCAAGACAATGCTGGACTTCTGATGCTCAGGGTGGTTTTCAGGCCAGATCTTGCTTTGAAGATGGCCTTGCTTTGCACAAGAGGTTGGAGTAGATGAGTTCTAGAGCTCCCTTTACACCCAAGTTATTCTTGTGGTTCTACAGTTGTGCGTCAAAAACATTGACAAAGTCCTCTTCCAGGAGGAAGAGATTAAGGACAATTTGCTATGCACCTCTGAGACTTAGAAAGTTGGAGAAAAGAAAAATATTGCTTTAAAATCAACTTTTTCCCCATCTCCTGGGTACGAAAACACTGGCAGTTTTTATTTTGGGGGTTTAAATTATATTGCAGGGGCTGTTGAAAACTGCAGACTGAAATGTCAGTGTTGCTGGAATACTGTACCAGTGCACCAGTAAATATCTCCAGATTTAGTTCTCACCTGTTCTTTTTTTTTTAATTCAGTATTGCATCAATAACTTTGCTGTACATGCTTTCACACAGATCCTTTCTTTCAAGGTGGTTTAACTGCCTAGCAACCTTATAAAAATAAACTTCAGTGTTCTGAAGTAACGGCTGAAAACAGCATGGCTTACATTGATGTGACTGCAGTGTTTTGAGAGGTAATGACTGAAATGTCCTGGCTCTTTTTTTTTTTTTTTTGGTCAGAATTAATTCGGAGGTGGCAATATGTTTAAAGACTTAATGAAGCCAGTTGATAAAGAATCAAGCAAAATATGGCTATTAAGTAAATCATCCTACTTAAATGGTGACTTTCAAAGACGTCAATAAGAGTTGGGTGTCTGCACATTCTTTGTGCCTTTGAAAATGTTGTTTTCTTCCCAGGAGAAGTAGTAAATTGAAGTCTTCTGAAAAAAACAACAACAACTGAACCATAAACTGCTATTCATTTATCTCTCTCAGCCCTCAGAAATGTAGATGGCTGTTCTAGTGTGAATGACGTATCCAGTTTCACAAAGATTTCAGTGTGCAACTGCAAACACTTATTAACAATTTCAGGGCTTACGACTCTGAGTAGTTCCACCCAGTAATATTATACTTACTATTTCCAACCAGAAATGCTGAGCCAAGTTGTTTCTAGAAGATCATGCTTGAGTGAAAATTTGATCTTGCAGAGGTGACTATAGAGTGTACAGGAAGTTAACCCCTAAATGAGAGAGTTACTGAAATGTCTGGTGATTTGTAAGTGTGGAATGAGGTCAAATGAACTTAAAATTAAACAAATAATAGTCATAACTATATATTCATATTCATATATAATATATTTATATAGTATATAATAATATTCCTTTATTTTATTCATAAATTTAGTTATTATTTATCATCTCTAAGTGGCAAGTGTAATTTTTAATGTTTTATTTTCTCTCTTACGCTTGCAGAAACAAACTTCCCGACTGTGACCTGAACGAGAGGCCAAGGAGCCAAGAAGTAAAATGAACCCTGTAATCTCAGCCACCACCTCAGTTTAGAGGATAGCTGGTTGTTGGATGGGACTCTCAAACTGTGTCTCAGAGACTGAAGTATGCATACCATTCTTTCACTGATTGCATAATTTCACAGTAATTATTTAATAGCAGTTTTCACTGTCACTTGAAGGCAAGAGGCATTTCCATCAGGGCTGCAACCTCTTACCCATGACAGTCACCAGGCAGTTGGTGTCTTAGATCGTGGTAGAGAGCAGGTCCTCCCCATCCACTTCTGAGACAAAACTAAATTCAGATTTTCAGAAAAAGTGTCAGTAAGGGGTCTGCAGGTCCTGCTGGTTCACTGTGCCCTTGCAATCAGTAAGTCAGAGAGCAGTTATGCACTTTTTTCTTATCAAACAACATCCTCCAGCCCTGACAGATACCTCTCAGACCATTGCTTATGGAATTTCCTTGTATGAAAAAAATAAATGACCTGGTCAATTACTTAGTGAGGCTTTTGGTTTTGTTTGTATATGGGATCAAAATAAAGAATTACTTCCCCACGGGTTGGGTGAGCCCTACCATCTCTATCTAATCGGCAAGCCGCCTGCAAGAGCGGAAAAATACTTTTCAAAAAACCTATTTTTACATTGTCAAGAGAAAGAAACAGCGGCTTAGATTAGTAATTAGGTATCAATAATCAAGCATAGCAAAGGTGAATTCAGTACTGCAATATTCTACTGGTATACAAATTTTAAGTACGATCAGTCAGGCATATACATGTCTTACTATTAACAGTGGTTTACAAGGAAAAAAAATACACCAAGAACCCAAGAATTTGATCATAATGAAATACACCAAGAACTAAGAAAAACAAAGAGTTTGATTGTAGCTTGAAAGAAGAACACTTGAAACTAGGCACAAAAATTCAGGAAGTGACTACCTTTAATTGGACCTGAATGGGTATACATGTGTCTACATTAACAATTTAATTAGGATCTAAAATGCAGTTTTGAAGCAATAGTTCCAGTCTTCCCTTTTTACTGCCCTATGTTTTTGAATCCCAGAGCAGTGCTCAAGTGCACAAACCAGATCCATTTCAGGTGAGACCAAAGCAGAAGACGGTCTCTGGAAGATGTCCTCACCTCCTACCATCTGGAAGATGCCCTCCTACCATTACTGAGCTTTCAGTGCTCAGGACCAGACTAGAGCTGCACCAGAGTAAGCCCTTCACCCCTGCAGAAGTGGTCTACAGGACTGGGAGCTCAGTCTTCAGTATAGGCTCAGCACTGCACTGCTTTCCATATTAGACATAGCATCCAGCACCCACCAACCAAACCACACTGTGACACACAAGCCTGTGTGTGTCAAGAATTGAGAATGTGGGACTACTGGCAAATTAATCGGAGCCAGGATATATCCCTTGGCACCGAAACTCAACTGCCTATCTTGTTAAATAGCTGGAATTGTTCCTGGTATCCTTTTAGTGAACCAGCTCTGTCCCAAACCTTCCCTCATCACAACTCAGTAATTAGCACAGGCAAGCAACCATTCCCAATAAGCAGTTTCTATGCAGCTATGCTTTCCTGGAGGATGAGAGAGTGAGGTAGTTTGGACACTTTGGAGTAGCCCTTTCAATGTCCAGTTGCCTCAGTGCCAGAGAATGGTCCTAAGCACATTTGATTTGTTAGTATAAAAATAGTTTATGTATTCTGATTCCCAGACGTTTACCCTAAGCAAAATATCATCTGAATATTCAGTTCCAAGCTTGGCTGCTGATACCCAACAAACATTAGAGGAAAAAAAAAGAGAAAGCTAAGACTGGAAGGAGATAAGTGATGAGTTTAGTCTTGATTCTGGAAGCAGAAGCTTCACCTGCGCAAATGAAGTGCAAACTCGTGACTTGGAGAGAACATACTGCTGACCTAGTGGATATTCTTTCACCAATGCAGCTTGATTTTCTCTACTTTTAAAATACTTTTTTTTTTTTTTTTTGCATTGTTTCAAAAGGAAGGTGCTGGTCATGCCAGAGCTTTGGCCTGGTATTAGTAACTGGCCACCATCCACTCATTAAACTGCATCACGCCAAAAGGCTAGTAAAGAGGCCACGGCTTGAGCCACCGCAGCTGAGATGGTGGAGCTCTGCTGCTCTCTGCGATGGGAGCAGCTGCATTCTTTGTACAAAGCAAGAGTGGAGCCTGTCTGTGCTAGTGGTTTGTACTGGGGCAGCTGTGCCAGGCATTGCAACGCAGGAGAACCGTCAGCATAAAGGGACCTCAAATATGTCACTCTCATTGGGTTGCATTGGCTGCAGGGACAGGTTATTCCTTCCGTCCTGGTGCACTAGCTCAGACCTTAATATGTCTCCCACTTTTGATGATAGGAGTGCACAATGCAGATTTGCAGCAGGTGAGGAGAATTAGGAAAATTAACTGTTATGTTTATACTAGTCCAGGCACCAATGGGATCCTTTGGAAACCCTTATACTTCAGAGGGCATTTTCACTGGGTCGTACTTAAAGTTATGTTTCCAGTGCAAGCAAATCTGATTTTTTTCTTATCTTCAATTACTCACAAATCCTGAAGTACTGTTTCTAAGCTGAAAAAATCCAGTTGGGCTGAAAGCCTCTCTGTTCTTTTCAGGTCTTCTTCAGTATTATGTATTTCATCCTTCACAGGGCTTATCTGTTGTCCCTGTACTTCCATCTCCTAGTGAGGTCTTTTCTTAGGTGTCTGATATCCACAGAAGTTTTTGTAACCATTAATCTCAGAGACTGGATTTCCTTTATGTGTGGAGTAATCAGAAACTGCAGATCTCCTGCTTGAATTAACTTAGCTGGTGACAGATTTCACTGTTTCCTTTCTCCACCTGCTCCCTCTAAGTGCAGTAAGTCCAGGCTCACAGACTGGCTGGGAACCAGTCCTGCTTAAATGCCATAGATCTTAATATAATAAATCAAAATGAAAATACTACATAAATAAGCCAGAACAAAGCTGGCGTTGCAAGCTGCCAGCCTACCTGAGGGAGGCCTGGAAGTTGTCCTTAACAATAACATTAATTTTATCTTATAATAATTTAACAAGCTTACATATTAAGAAGAGAGATATACAAGTAGGCAAATACCAAAGAAGATCAGAAAAAGCTTGATGAAAACTTTTTTTGTCAGACCACGCTGTGATTTGAAATGCTTTGCGGATCACGTTTTTCAGATTCCTTTTCACAAATTATGTTTTAGAAGAAAACCCAGAAGGAAAATTCTGACCTTTTGACCTTTGCAGAATCAAATAGTAAAAGTTTTCATTTTGCTACAAAGTTTCCTTTCGATATTTTCATTTGGTATTCCAAGTGTTATTATGTAATGTCTGCTGTGGTAAAAATCTGCTTCTGGAAAGGTTGAAATGTAATTCAAATTTTCAACAATACCTAGAACACTTTAGTTTTTTACTGTCTATGCACCATTCCAATGTGTGTTCTCAGCAGAACGGGTGCTGTGATGCTAATCTTGATCATCACATTAATCTCTTGCCGTTGCGCCTCCTCACCATGGAGACTCTCTAAAGGATGGCCTACAAAACAAACCTGGTGCTTCCTGCATCAGGTGAAGGGTAAGTAAGTCACTCACCTCTGTGATGATTAGCTAGGTCCAGTGTACAGGATCTTTCCTGACATTACTGTAGAGATCAGCCATCAGGTTGCTCAGTATCCCGCCATAAAACCCACGGAACACTCAGCAAAGTGCCTCCACAATCCTCCACACTTCCTCTACCTACTCAAGGACCTAACCCTATTATCTCTTTTACCTCCCATTTCTGATGGTTCAATGTGCACATGCCTTCATGTCTTCTGATGAATGCAGAGCCCTTAATGTCCCTAGCTGAGCATTAGGAGGATCTCAGTTAATGGCCATGGAAAGGTTAGGCTGGAAGCCAGTTAGTTAGATGATTCATCCGACCTAACATTAGGTGTCTACCACTTGCCTAGACTTTTATTATAGTCAATGGTGACTTGATCCGTATAGTCCTTGGAGATTAGCGTATGAATCATCTGACCAAATGCAGCTCTTTCCCTTAGGGTGAGCTGAATCATGCCACGAACTACATTAACTCCACTGACTAGCTCTCTGCTGACTGCAAAGACGTCCCAGAGTGACTTGCTCAGAGGTAAAGGGCTAACTCTATAAATACTCACATTTCGTTAAAAACATCCCACTTCACACCTCTTAAGGGCTCTCATCACTTCTGAAATAACTTTGACACCTGCATTTGAACACCTGAATTTGGAAAGTCCATGTTTGAGTAATCATATCTGAGAATCCTGCTAAAATTATGATGCCCCTACTGATGTTTAATCCACTTACATTGCTAGTAGGACATAGGTTGCCCTGACAGTGCACTGAGGTGGGACAAGTTCTTCTTCTTAAAAAAGCATCAAAGATATTGTGTAATGCACTCAAATGATTCAGTTTGTATACACACAGCAAAGTAAATAGATTGACGTGACTCATCTACCTCATCTCTGGTTTGTTCTACGCATCTGGGAGTGAAAACCTTGCTTGGGTGAGATGATATTGTTCATGGTGGGCAACAAAGAAGAGGAAACATCAGAGTTCAGGTAAGTCTGCTGCTGCACCATTCTGTGGGAATGAGGCCACATCTTTGACAAACTCAGAGGGAGTCCTGGCTTTGACTTCAGTACAGATCAGGTTTCAGCCCAGAAGGGTAAAGCCAAAGCTCAGTTGTACAGCTCTGAGCTGAGGAGTTACAAAATCCATAACATTAATACTTGGGGTTTGCGGTTGGGATCAAATTAAATTACACATAATAATAGATGTTCTGCCAAACCCAAATAAGGAATTATCTGTCTAGCTATATAATAGAAGTCAAACTTTTCTTTTCCCCACATATTCCCTTTTTTAACCTGTGATAAGGTGAGTCAACACAGTTACCCACAGAGTTAAGCATACCCTGGGCACCATGCCATCAGAGGACTCTGGATGGAACAAAACATTACTAAGACTGTATATTTGTTTAAGGTATAAAATTACCTGTAAGGTTTATCAGGTCATTACCAATAAAGGAACAACTATACTTTGAACACAAAATAAAATAACAATAAATTGAATATGAAAGAGTCTGGAAAATCATGAATAATGCTCCAGAGTAAGAAAAATCATTACCCTTGGGCATATTCTGGCTGTGGCCTCTAGGTGTTACTGCAAGCATCACACTAAAAATTCTTCAGGAGGTGCCTATGTCAGGACTTGAAAGAGTACAGTAGAGACACTGGTTATATTTTATGTGCCATATTTCTCCTTTCTGATTAGTTTAAAAGAAACATCTGCAATGCCCCTCCTGGCACTGCAGATTTAATGCCAACACAGTACAATTTAATCATATGCTGCAGCAGGTGTTTAGCAGACTCTTCAGGACATTAGCAGAGAATAAGACCAGGGCTGTTGTCTGGGGGAATGAACAATGTGGTGTGAGGAACTGTTCAGTAGTTCCCAGCAATGGCATGAATGCTGTGATACCCTCCTTGATGCACATAATGCTGCGAGAATGTAATGAGGTATTCTGTGCCGGGAGGATGCATCTGGGAATTCCTGAAGAAATCTGCAAAATGTTTCTTTTGCCTTTGCAATGCTCTGTCCTCCTGTAGTGACCTAGAAAAAGACTTCTAGGACACATGAATCTCCATTTTCATTGCTGCCTCATCCTTTTTTTTTTTTCCTTTCTGGAAAGCAACCTATTATCATGCACATAAAAATATTCCAGAAAGGTTGTATGAAAAATTAACCCTAATTATACATTTCATTCTCTTTCAGGGAATAAACCAGAAGCTTGAAAGATATTTCATTATATAGCTGTAAATGCGCCACTCTAGGCTGTATAGATGTGATCTATATATATTTCTTAAGAACTGCTTTTGTTTAATAAATATTCCTACTGTAAAGAAAGGAAGAATATAAACTTTTTTTTCACTAGGATGGATTGCCTAGGGGGAGGAGAATGTTACCAAGTGTGGGAAAAGTATGTCCACATATCTGCCAGAGTACCTCCATCACAGAAATCAGCAAGAGCAATCAGCAATCCAAAAGGAAAGTAATTCCTTGTTATAACTGAAAGAGGCTCAGCATTTAAACCTATTCCCTATATTAATGATTATATTTGGAAATAAGGCTAGAGATTTTGTTTCCTGTATTTTACAGTGTATATTTCACCCAGATGGAGCCATCTGTGGAGCTACTATCTACCCATGGAGACAGACAAAAATCTTTATTTCTCTTTAGACTTCCCCTATGGGATGACTTTTCTGTTACAGATGCCTAGAAGACTCAAGAAGATTATTAAAATTACGTGAACTGAGTCTTGTTCACAGTGCTTTGCCGGTGAAAATCCATCATTAATTTCTTCAGCATAGGATGGGACACCCTCTCTGGAAAGCATGAGAAATGAAGTTGTTTCACTGAGAGGAGCAAAGAGAGATTCTTTGTCTGATTAGCCTATAGTTGATCAGAGATGGAGAAATGCCTTCAAATCATTGATCTAAATGTGTCAGAAAGTGGGTTTATATTTGGCTTTAGTTTCAGCACTACTCAAAGCCTATTTTGCAGGGAGAAAATATTTGCCAAAACACAAATAAATTCTGGGTTCCTCAGAAATGTCATGTATTAAACCATCTCTCAAGAAAGTCTTACGGGGAATGGAGATCAGCTTTAAAACATGAGCAAAACTTCCTTATCTAGCATCATACAACAAACACAGAGTAGCCCAAGATGAGTCTCCCCAGAGAGCTTGTCATCCCGGAGGATAAGGGATTGCTGTGCAACAGCTGGATGCTGTCCTCAAGGACTGTACACTGCCTGAGTTTGGTTGAAGAGAGTCTTGATCTTCCCAGAGTTTCTCCCAGCCTGTTTACTTTTCCCCTCCCTGTGGAGAGTGTTCCTGGAGATGCTGATCATTCCTCATGTCAGCAAACCATTTCCCCATTCCTTTAGAGCTCATTCCTTTAAATGTAGACCCTAGTCCTTTAAAACTAAGGATCCCTGATGATTTTGTTGCACCTGAACCTTGCAGGATAGGCTTTTTCCCTTATCAAAAAAACCCAAAACAACACTTTTTTTGCTCTTCAAGAAGTTTTGAAAAACTATGTCCTCAAAATAAAATAAAAAACCCCACCATGTTATGAATTAAAACAGTGGTGGATTTCTCTTGGTTCTACCTGGGAGTCAGTAGAAGAAGTTTATGCGAGTCCAGATCAGCTTTTGTGTGACAGAGGACTGCACCTGTCCTGTGATTTATAGACTTAGTATGGATGTTCATAGTAGTCTCAGAATTAGGATGAGACAGATTGCCACATCTGAAAATATTATTTATGATGTATGATGTTGCATTAAAGCTGTTAGGCAACCGAATCCTAAACTTGGTGTGATTTCTACAGACACGTGCAGCTGGTTACTGAAGGCAAATGAGTCATTAACATGCAGAAAGATTTATTTAGAGACCGTGTGCTCCCGAACCCAATGTGGAGCGTGGAACCTTTGGATGAACTCCAAGTTGTCAGCAGTAGAACTGAGTGAATGATTCGGAGCAAGTAATGTGAGTGATGAATTTTTCTTTCTGCTTGTGAAGTGTCTTCAGACACACCAGCATTGCCTGAGATCTGTCTCCAAACAATTTGTGGAAAGAGGGAAAAAAAAAACCACACAAACCTTAACTCTATAGGCTGATCAAGAGAAACTTCCTTAAGGATACACACTACTCAGCCCCCATGGTCTAGTCCAAAAGGAGAATTTTTTTTAATTGAGGGAACTACAGAGTAGATGTCTCCTCTTATCAGGAAGCTGCTGTGGGGAGAATTCATGGTGTTCAGAAGGGTGTGTGGCAGACAAATTCTGATGAGGCTGTCTTTATTTGTTAAGAGATTCTTGGTTAAAATCTGCAGATGAAGGTGATATGAGTACCACTACTGAAAAATGACATTTGTAGATTTCTTTTGGAGGTGTTTTTTCTCTGTCTGCAGCAATGGGGCATTTCTTGTTCTGAAATGGTTCTTTGAGACTGGTGGAACAGCTGGGTTTTGTGGAGCTCCACACTGAAGGACCACTAAGTATTTGGATCTGTTGATCTGTGTAGTGGGTCAGGAAGACAAAAAAAGGGAGTTTTGCAAAAGATGCTCTGAGATGGTTGAGTATCTGATGGTTTGAGTTTCTTCAAGAGCCTAAAAAGAAAACAGAGGTGGAAATAAAAAAATGGATTTTTCTGTAATGGTAGAAGCACTGCTGTCAATATGATGAAGGAAGAACTCGCCTCTCACCAAGCTGATTTTTTTCCCATCAATTCCTGTTTAGTTAAGAGTGTTTAAACTGTGTCATTATAATCTTTTCCTCTAATAATTGTTTCGGCCTTTCTACTAGAGCAAGGTGGTTTATGTGTGTGTACACTGTAGAGCCAATCTGCAGTGCCTTGTGGCGGTGTTTGCAGAGGATGTAGTAAGAGTTTAGTGCCATCTCTGGGGAATAGACCACAATTATTTACAGTCATGTATATGCAACTCCTTGCATATCATTTCTGAAATGTCACCCTGATACAGTATATATCTAAGCGTGAAATTCAGTGCATGTCTGTGCCATCAAATTTTGGCACGGATTTGGAATTTGTAAAACAGAAACTGTTTTACTAAATAAAATGAACCTTGTGGAATTATGCCAGCTGCTTCCTGGTAATGTGACCTTTTCTTCCATATTTCTCTTTCCCTATCTTGCTGATGGATAGGATGATTTTACAAGACTTCAGTACACAATAGGGCTGCCAGGTTTGGATCCACATCCAATTATTTCCAAAAATCAGAGGCACTTGCACTGGGCATTCTCATATGCATTCCTTCTCTTAATTTCCAGGAACATTGGTGGCAAAAGTAAGGCAGGGAATAACTCTACTGAATATGTAAACCCTTGGCTAGATATCACTGATATCCTTCTTATTATAACATATATTAAAAAAGAAGGAAATTTATTCCATAACTGCCTGCTCTAGGCTTTTTTCTAGGGCTTTTTGTGCCTTCCTATTCTAGCATTGGGCTTCCCTGGAGACAGAAATGAATTAGAGAGATTGCTGAACTGATTCAGTCTGGCACTTCCTGTGTTAATATTGGTCTTAAATTCTGGAGTTGTCAAACAATAAAAAAGTAAATGCCAAAACAAAACATGCCAGGGTTTTTATATTTGACATGGTAGAAGAAAGAATAATCGGCCACACTTGGCCTCCACAGTTCACTATAGTTCACAAGCCTAAATATCAGGAATATTTCCCCCTTCCTGGTCAAAATGGTAAGTCTGCAATTCTTCTAAGGAAATGTGAGTCACTAAACACAACACTGAAAATGCTTTGGTCTCTTACTCTGCTACATCTGTCCTCTGACAAAAAGATACCCATTTAAACCTTTCCAGATCAATGTACATGGAAAAACTCTGACTAAATGAATCAAAATGACAAAATCATAGATGAAAGTCATATCCTGGATACCTAAAAATTAAAACTCAAGTTTACATTGTCAGCAAGTCTATTTTTGGAGCCCTATGTGTTGTCTTCAAGTTTAAAGATTCTGTAGCTTCTCTGAATTGTTTTTACATTTTTATCTTTCTGTGGATCCAGATCTTCGTTTTTGGTTAGAGGGGAAAAAAATCCTGAAGACTACAATGTTTCAGATTCTGTGCAAGCTGTAAAGTTCCCCTGAAACCACTTTCATTAGTTTTGCAAAAATTGCAGCCTTAAGGCTTTGAAAAGTGCTAAGCAATCAGCAGTCACTCATTTGGGAGCCTAATTATGGAGTTAGGAAACAAATATGTCTTGGTCTATCACTTGCCTTGCATAATATGTACAATGGGATTTAACCCCACACCTGCTTGTACAGATGTGCAGAGGCTTGTGACTGCTGGGTACCAGCGCTGAGATGCCTCCTTCCAAGAATGTTGTTAAGTGACATGGGAGAGCATCAGGGTCCTCCAACCCATCAATATGAGTCTCCTGGTGGCTGAAATAGGTATTTTATGATTTCAAATTACAGCTGGAGTACTTGAAGTACCCCTGAGGAGGCAATGATGACCTCCAAGACGTGACTTGGTATACATTCTCACATAACTATTCAACACTGTGCATGCAAAGTGCATACATTGTCCTTTCAGATGTGGAATAAACAGAGTTAAGCAAGGATACGTTGTTCTCTGAATTGTTTCCTTTTTAGAGACATTTCTTATGCCCAACAAACTCACCTCAATTTCAGCAACATTTTTATTTTTTTCTCCCATCTTTTATTTGCAATAGCAATAGACACTTGCCTTTGAAAGTAAAGCAAGATTACTCGGAATGGATTTGCACTGATAGTCTGATAGAGGGTTTGGAAGAGGAACTAAGGACTTGGATGAACGAGGTAAGCCACAGCCTTGGACTCACCTGTTCTTCCCTCCATTTTCTCATCACGGTTATACTGATTCCCCTCCCAATAACTCTTTGCCAAGGGGCGCAGGGCTGGGGCTGGGGGTTGGGGTCCCTCCATGGCAGCCCCTCTGGGCGGCTGCTCCCTCCTCACCCCT